>CM065917.1:29038127-29423993 GCA_033439105.1 Magallana nippona | reverse complement strand
TAAGCTTAATTCCAGATTTACTGGTTCCACATCATTGGGTTATCAATCATAATACATTATTACAATTATCCCTCTGTCAAGTTCCCATGCTTTGATGAAGTTTGAGGTCCTAAACATGAGGTTAATTATTATTCCTACACATGAAGTTAATTATGTAAGAGAGTTTCTAGTCATGAAATTATTAAAGTGAGGTCCTAGGCATGAAGTTAAAGAACTGAGCACATAGGCATTAGGTTTATTTAGCAAGGTCCTATTAGGCATGAAGTTAATTAAGCTAGGTCATAAACAAAAGGTTAATTAAGGGAGGTTTTAGGCATGAAGTTAATTAAGTGAGGTCATAGGCATTAGGTTAATTAAGCAAGGTCCTATGGGACTTTTGACCCACTACTTTTAAGCCACTCATGATTATATTATTTTTTTTCAGTGGAATAGGCTGTTGGTTGTTCACTAAAGTTTTAATTTGAATGACATGCTTTTATTCGCTTTAATTAGTTATCTTAGACATAAAATTTGCATGTAATGAATATTTTATTACCATTATCCAAACACCATCTCTAAACATACAGGACGAAAATTAAATGTCTGACACATCAAAACCCCATTCAAGGCTGGTTGGTCAACAAATTACACATCAATCTTCCTTAGATTTTTAGATATGATTCAATAAGCTAAGATCTATCATTTAATAAAGATAAAATCCATATATTTAGCTATGAAATTTGAATAATCTTCCTACATCTTTATATATGTAATTATGGAGCTTTTCTTCTTAATGAGATTATTACAGTGACTGTCTAAAAATGGTCGCGATCATCCAGCCATCTAAATTTAGCTAATGTTGATCCAAATTCAACTACTTAGCATGCATTAAACACCAGTAGTACGTCTTAATTATCTAAAATATGCACTCTTTGTAAATATGGATGTCAGATGGCATACTTGTGGGACTCTTTACCCACTTCCCCAAATTATGTATGAATTTAGTTTTCCTCTGACATTTATTGAACATTGTTAAAAATTTGTTTGTTTAATAGAAACAAATGACTTAGTCTTGCTTTTTGTCATTACATTGTTTTGTGGTATTGTGAATTTTCAAGGGAAAATTTTTGCTGTTCTTTTAAGATTTACGCCAAAAAATGGGTATGGATTCTTTCTACTCATTCATTCATTTATTCAGCAGCAATCTATTTTTTCTCCTCACTTTAAATTTCATGTTCCTATCAACAAGCATATTGACCTACTTTTTTGCACGAAATTATGATCTTTAACAAAATCAGTAAATTAAATTTGATTTAAAAAAAAAACAACATTATAAAAGATTCGAGGAGGAACTTCTTGTATGTTTATCACTTTCATTGTCAACAGCTTGATACAATATCATTCTCAGACTTATTTTTCATCAATTTACTTTTAAATTATGTACTTGCGATTGAGCATGCATGCCTTTTCATATTTGTTTAGATAATGCTTGGAGAGAGAGAGAGAGAGAGAGAGAGAGAGAGATTGATGATTCAAAGAATGTTGTCTACAATAGTGAATATTTCAAGAAGAAATAAGCATATATATACATGTATATTATTTATTATATGGCACTGTAGTATCCCATGCAAAATTGACATATCTTACATATATCATACAAGAAGAATGTAATTTTTGAACATTAAAAAATTCATACAATGTTCCAATATTTTTAATGTAACTTTTCCCATTTAGATATTTTTTATGGGTGATTTTACGAAAAATGCATACAGATATTATATGTCTCATTTGAATACCCACATTACCTAGATGGAACATCTTAGGGAGCTTGCTTTATAATCCATTTGTTAACAGTTATTTCAACGTGATTTAAAGCCTTCTCCAACACAGCAGATCTCTACCCTAGCTGCAAAGCAAACTTTAAAGAGTTTTTATTTATAAATTTAAAAAAATATATTTTTAAATGAAAATTGATATTGACTGGTTAATTATTGATATTTAAATTTGAATTCTGGTCTTTCTAAGTAAAAGAAAAATCAAATGAAATGGTTGGATTTTTAGTGTTTAGCAATTAAATTTAATTTTATATTTAGATTTAGATTTACATATAAATAATTTTTAAAAATATTGTTGTTATAGACAAGTATTGATTGAACTGAGCTCTTTTGTTTTCTAAAGCTCTTAAACATTCGCCATCCAAGCGCAAACCTACTGCGGGCAAAAGAGCAAATACAACATCTGAATCTGAGACCCTTTCGGAGCCTCCGAGAACAGAGGTTAGAGGTCAAAGAACGAGGAACATCAGTTTCACGGACGATGACGGCCTTCCGTCAGGTTTGTTAACATTCTGTACACAATCAGAATTAATTAGATTTTACATAGGAATTGTTTAAAGTTTGAACATGTTGAAAGGCAAAATATTTACATTTTTTTTATTGTCCATTGTCCAAAAAATACTGGCTCTTGTAGGGACCTTCTACGAGAAGGTTTTGTCATGTTCAACATTGTATGATTATGATCTACATTGTATATAAGTTACCTCCTATATATGTTTGGGAACCTGATTATCTTCAACATAAAATAGTAGAAAAGACAATTTTTATTTAAAACAGGCACAAAAGGAGGTAGGCCTGACCTATTGCCAGAAAATTCAACACCCCCTCCAACTTTCGCCGAGGCCATAGCTTCCAAATCGGAGGGTTCCTCACATGGTCATGAGATGCCAATGTCAAGGTTGTCACTGTGTTGAATATTTTTATTTATCTCTTAAAGCAATGAATGTTAGTGTGCTGATCTTTTGTTTGTGCATGTCTAGCGCATTTTTAAAATTTTCAATTAAGTTTTGAAATTATACAGATCAGGTCAGAAATAATTTGACTTTTCATAGTAACTCAATTTTTATAGGCAAGACAAATTTTCATATACCATATATATGCCTACATGCCAATGTGAATTTGATTTGTGTCAAAATAATTCGTCTCTAGATGTAAGTTTATATATTTCAGTTTTTTATACAGGCACAATTTGTCTATTTTTCCTTTCCTAATGATATGAATACAAAAGGAGAATAAGAAGTCCTGTCCATATTAGTAGAGTATAGACTGAAATGGGGTATTAAACACGTTCTTAACCATGTTAACAGTGCTAGTTATGAATAAAAAAATTTCCTTGGCTTTCACTTTTTATGTGAAATGGAGTCACAGGCTTAAACATAATTGTGGTAACCCTGCTTAACTGTAAAGGTTGGATCTTGTTCCAGTCGCACACCCGGAGCTCTAGGATCCACATTCCAGACGGTCACTGACTCCTCTTATCCAGTCTCTCCCAAAATGTCCAGTCTGCGGGGATCCCCGCCCCTGAGTATCTCAGAGTCCACGCCCACACACACAGAGTACACGGAAGGCACTCCCAGCTACACCCCCTCCTCCCCCAGCTGTTACAGTGATATAGGTGAGAGCTGTCACTGCATTTTTTAGACATATTAAATGTAAAAGTAGTTTTACATAAGGCCAAACAATATTAAAGTTTTGTTTCTCAGGCATGTCACATCTGATTAAATGCTGCGGCATTAATTACTTAGTTGCCCAATTATATATTTTTAAAAATTTTATTGTTCCCCTTTACAAATCTTGCAATAGATATTGAATAATAGAAAACCTATCATATTTTGCATTTTTTTGGCCGGAGAACTAAGATAAATTTTTTTGGCCCAAAACTCAATCTTAAGTTACTCAGGAAAAAAAAATTCGGAACATGATGCAGCAGGCAGGTTTACTAATCAGAGCTTGTCTACATTCGATAGAAAAGACCTATTGTTTTTGTCTTGTTTTATCATAATATGTAAATTGTTATATTATTTATGAATTTTCAGAAGTTGCCAGGACCAATTAATTATACCCCCACTCGGGGGGGGGGGGGGGGGGGGGGGGGGGATACTGTTTTACCCTTGTGTGTCAGTCTGTAACAAATTATTGTAGCATTTTCCTCAGAAACTATTAACTGCAGATACTTAAAATTTTACACACTCTTTATTCAGCTATGCCATTTGATGGGATTAACTTCCTGTTAAATGATTAATTTGTTTATTTTTAGTCTAAAGTTTCAAGCAAATTTCGGCAATGATTTCTCACCAACTTTACATTGCATTTGGTGTAAATTTTAAAACATTCTTTGTTTAGGCATGCCATATATTGGGATTCATTTTTGAACAAAATCAATGTCAACTTCCTGTTAAATGTCAACTCTGCTTTTTTTGTACATCCACATCAGAGCAGGGATATCACTAATGAGTGTCGGCTCACAAATATCTTGTTTTATAAAAAGTAAAAAAGCAAGGAATGAAAGAGTTTTTACAAATTTTAAATGTATTGCAAGATTTTTCCAACTTCTTTATATCAAATCAGATTTATTGATTGTTTATGACAGTTATGTTTTATCTGAATCAGAACCTGCATTTCAAGCTGAGTTGGACAAGGATCACCCCTCCCCAGAGTTGAGGAGAGGATCACCGGGATTCACCATCGCCAATGTTTCCAATAACTTGGATCACAGTAGTGCTATTATGACTAAAACAGTCATCACAATTTCAGACACTTCTTCAAACAGTGACAAACACTCTAGTGATCAAGACCCAAAGAACAAACGTTCAGGTGAACAAGATGTCAAACATTCAGGTGATACGGATCAAGCTGCAGTGTTAGCATCTGACATTCCAGTGACTTCCACAAAGAAAGAAGAGGATTCAGGATCAACAGAGATGGATAAATCAGGGAATTCCACACCAGGGGGTTCTCCAACGGGCGATAAGGCAATGGGATCCCTGGAAGAGAGTGGTGCTATAGAAACGGTAAGGAAGACATAACCTGCTTAGCATGTTGTTGTGGTTTGATTTGTAGCTGTGTGTCACTGTTTGACTTGGATTATCTGAAGTTAACTCTTTGCCTTTGTGGGTTTTTTTTAAAGCAAGTTGATGCATTTTTACATGTTGTGTCAGAAAAGGGTTTGCTAGTAGAATTTATTTTACTATGAGTAGTTGAAAATCATTTTTGCATAATGTATGTTGTGGGGTATTTTGTTGCATCTTTTGGGTTGAATGCAACAGTTAGTATGAATTAAATTTTATCAACAATTGGATAAGGTGCCAATTAAAACTTTGGTGGATTAGTTTGTTTGCAGTACGTTCCAGTAGAAATAGAACCATGATTGAATTATTAATGTATTCAGGAAATGTTTACAAAAATATTCAGATTCAAATTTATTAATTTATATCAATCATTATGTACAAAGTTTACATGCATATATCCTCAAATGATATTATTGTATCAGCATTAATATGTTTAAAAAATTATATTATGCAAATGAATATATACCTGTATACCATTTAACCATTTAGTGAAAAAAAAAGTTAATTTGTTCATCTAAAATTTCAGAACACTTTTGTGATTTGAAAATAAAATTGAATACTAATTTTTCACAGTCTCCAAAAGCTCCTCTAGAGGTAAAATTATAGAATTCCCAATGAATAATATATTGCCTATCTTCTATCAGTTTGACTATTGAGCTAGTGGCTAGCATTGATCATGGCAGTGCCTTGAATTTGAAATCTTATTTAAATGAGTTAGTCTCAGGCTGATTGGATTGTTGACAGTGAAGCTTAAAATTGCACCTACAGATTGACTGTATGGAACAGACATATATATTTATTTATATATACATTTAACTTGTTTTAATGAACTTGTATTTATCATTTCTTTGAAGACGAAACAGCATGAAAAAGTAAAGACAACAAAAACTCTTCTATTTTCTGAACTTTAATTGTTTAACCAGTGCTTCAATAACAATAAATATATGCAGTGCCAGGGTTTGAAACATTTGCACCTCAATTTTTCAACCGTCTTTGGAGAACATTGGAATATTTTATTAAAGATTGTTACTATAATTCGAAACAACATAAAAATAATTGTAACTTAAAAGTTTTATCAGTTACTAGAAATAAGAACAGACAGCATCTCTTCATATGACAAATGACATTGAGTAAATTCCAAACCTTGGTGACTGTGTGTTTATGTGTATGATAAGCTTATTTTTGCCTTTTTGCAATTTTAAATCATATCCAGCTTTCTATGCTCTTCTAATCGTACTTTCTGTTTATGTTTTCACTGTTGTAGTCTGGTGTTTCGGGGAAAGCTTTGCATGCTGGGATAGCTTTGCATGGTGTGAAGGGTACTAACAAAACTAATTTCTTGCACCACAAATTAGACTCGAGATTTTTGTCTCACGAGACACTAGCTAACACTAATACTGACATGGTGCGACACACAGCAGCACGCAACAGCAGAATTAGAGGGGAGTTTATCATGCAAGAAAGAAGAGGTTCTGAAAAGGGAGAGAACTCTGAAGATGATGTTGGTGAAGATAGAGAGGAGTTACCTCCTCGTGAGAGTGGATCCGGTTCATTTTCTGATGAGGATCCGGAGGCTTATTCCAAGGTCCAGATGAGAACGAGACTGGAACATCTCTTGAGGCAACAGTCTCTGAGGAGCCCTGGTGATAACCTGAGAGTCTCGGCCCCTCCGCTATCCATACATTACTACAAACCAGTCGCACTGAGGCGATTCACCTACCTACCAGGGAATGAGCTGGAGTATAGCCAGACAGAGGAGAGTTCCACCGAAAGGCAGACAACTCATCTTTAATAACCCTAAAATCATGTAGGGGCAGTGACGTCTTTTTTCTCAAAGAAACATGAAGATAAAACTTTCCTTTCCTTTGTGTATCTGTAGCATAGACTTAGAAGACTTCCTCATTGTAGAGTTAGATGAATGCTTTGTGTAGTCAGTGTTGTTGTGTAATATTTAAAATTTGAAACAGTCTTTAATATGGTTTAAATTTGAACAAATTGGTTTGAATATGATACATGAGTTGGGAGGTTGTGTAACATATACAATAGGCTGAGCTACATGTTAGATAATACTGGTACATGGAAGTTTTCAACCAACTGCATTGCCAGTTAGGATTTGTGATTGTTTATAAATTGTTGACTGGTTTTGTTGGTAGAATGCATTTTATTTCCAGCTCCACTCACTATATTTTAGCAGAAGTGTGACCGAAGGGGGCATGCATCCCTGAAACCCACTCAGTTTAAGTTTTGATGAATTCATCGTACTGAGAACCATGCTCTTATTTTATATTAACCACCTCCCAAGCGTCAACATGCATCCTGTAATGCAGAATATGTTCAGGTTTTACAATCATATTTTGTACATGTTGTATAGAAATCAATATTTTTGATATGATTATGCTTTCGTCTTATGATTTTATATGCATTATCTGTCAGTGTGTCCTACCAAGCATTTTTTTTCTTCTGAAAAACAGTAACAAGGAACGAGAAAGTAGTCTATTTGACTATGATTGAAGGATGATAAAAAAAGAAAGTTGGTGGGTTCTGAACAGATATATTTAAAACTTGACTGATTTTTGTTTTGTTTGTATTTTTTTGATTTCAGAAGTAGAAAGGGGAAAACTCTCAGTAAGGCTGACTTGTAATTCTGTTGCACCTCATCTATATAGTCTTGAGTCTTGATGATATCATTTACCTAAAGAGTAAAAAGACAGGGGTGCCCCTTAACACCGGATTTAATTAAAAAAGTCAAATTTTGTTTTGACTTCAAAAAAATTGTAAAAACAAAAATATGCTTTATGCATTTTTTTCTCGAAAAGAAATTTCACATACTTTTGGTTAAACAATTTCAAAGATGAAGTGCCAATTAAATGCTTTAAGATGAAGTAATTTGGTTTTTTGATTGTACATGTACTGGTAAATCACTTTTTATGAAAACTTAATGAATAAGTATTTTCAAACAAAATATACAACTTTTGATCAATGATTCATGAAAATTTAAATTCATGTTCCGAAAAATGTAAAATAAAAGTAACAAAGAGTGTTGAAAATGATGCAAGGATCTTGTTTCTTCATTGCAACACTGTATTAAGGATTTGTTTTTAAGAATTTGCAACTGGGTCTTTTTACTCTTTAGGAATATGATAACTATAGTGAGTTAGTGACTGTGTAATTGTTATACAGTGTTATTTTATTTTTTACTTTTGGGACCATATGTATTGAAACATGAAATCGGAGAATCCTAGAAAGAAAGAAGGAAATTTGTTGTTGTCTTTTAGTACTGTATCCACCTCCTGATTCGTAATTATCCATTATTTAGAAAAATCCTTTTATATACCCTCAGGTTCCCCCTGATGATTTTCCTACTTTTGTTCATTACCACTATGTGGCTGAATCTGTGTAGTCTCACTCAGGAAACAATGATCCAGTGCAAATGATATACTGTGGAATCATTTTTATTCATGGAGGTCAATGTTTGCGGGTAGCCAAAATTTTTCTGGTTCGTGAGGACGTAATTTCGTTGTTAGTGTAATCGGGATAATTATAATAAGTATTAAACAAAGATTGTATATAGGTTCGTGGGGATGTAAATTTGTGGGCAAGGGTTACCCACGAAAGCCACGAACATTGGTCCCCCACGAACAATGATGATTCCACAGTACTTATCTTGTGTAGAAATAAGGACCAAAGAGTAAAACAAAGCTAATCTGGCTAGGGAGAAGTGAGCTCTATTGAAACAGAAAGCTAAAGCTATACAGCTGACTGTCATGACATTTTTTTTGTACGGTATGCCAGAATTCTTTTGCTCCCATCAGTACCTTGCCTGACCAATCATATTAATTACCTGATCAATCAGTGTTAAGTACAGAAATTCCTATTTTGTATTTTTTGAAGCCAAGAAAATTTGCTTTTTGGGTCTCTGATGGGGGTATGTTAGATATAAATTTTTTCCACTTGACACAAAGAACAAGATGGCATCATGTAGACTGATGACCATCAAAGATGATTTTATGATAAATTTGGTTTTGATAATGACAAGCTTCCTTCGATCTGTCCCTTTAGTCAAGTAGAGTTGTAGAGAAGTAAGGCCTGTCTATTCTGACTAAGTACTGTCAATTGTAATTGTACTTAACAGTTGTTTACACTATCCTATGAAAGTGAAACTATACCAATATTACAAGGACGTGTTCTTGCCAATGAATTAGATGTTTTAGTAGCTGTAATAAAATGCATAAGATAACGGAACAATTCATTATTATAACCATGAAATATATTTGTTCACTGTATTCATGAAGTTGTGATTTCAACTGTCCTCACATATGTATAAATATGTGCATCACATGATAGGTTTTATTGTCATGTCGGTTTAGACAGGTTTTCTTTTCATTAGAGGCACCCATTCTTCCCTGTATCTTAAAACTCACTAAGAAAACACTGTTATTGATTGATGTTACTTTAATGGAGAGACTATCAAGATTTTAATATTTGTTAGAGTTTCAAGTTTCCCCAACCGATGATATAAGAGAAACTTTTACTTTCATTCTTGGAAAGTTTTACTTTTTGTATGTTTCTTACTACATGTCAGTCAAATATTGTAATCTGTAAATGCCTCTATGTAAAATCCATGTCCATCAAAAGTCATAGATTTTTAAGTTTATTTATCACCTTGACTCATTGACTGATTGATTTTCGAGTTATTATTTCAATAGTATCAAACTGCTTTTAGTTAAAGTAAATGACATTTTTTTGTATGTTTGAGCCTGGATAAATTATGATAATAAATTATACGAAACACTTCAACAAATTGCTAATATTTCTGATAATGTCATTGCCTTTATTATTTTATTTCACTGTCTATATGAAGTTTAAAAACAAATTGGATTTAAAAAAACAAAAACAGAACTATTTATAATCCACATTTAGTTAAACATTTTGAGCTGTTAGGTATTTCATATATTGAGATATAATCAAAGCAAATTTAAAACTTTTGAACTTTAAACATTTTTCTTTCGACTTCGCTACAATTTGAGTTTTTTCTATTTTTTCTCTATTGAACAGCAAACTATGATAAGAACCGAATAACACAATAAACATATTGTCAATAGTTTACAATTTTGTATTTGTATTATATTTTTTGGATAGGTTTTCTTTGAATATCCTTTTTGAACATTGTTGTCTTGATGTTTTGCATGCAGATATTGGTGATGGTGTATATAATGAGAAGATTAGATATAAAATGTACTTAAAATTGTGCCTTTCATGTGCATTTCAAGTAAAATTTAGAGGGAAACGCATGTAAGGAAAAGTTGGCCATGAAATAATTGATAACATCTGTAAAAATTGGTTGGGGGAGGGGGTAATTTTAGAAACAGGGCTTGGGTCTTTTTACATGTTCAATTCTGCTCATATGCAAAAAAAATGATATTTGGGGTTTAAAAAATTGATAAATATTCATAAAGAATTGTGACAAATAATTTATTAACAACCACTTTGCAATGGTCTGCTTCCATTTCAGGTACAAAACAGTTATTTTTTATTTGTAATTTAAAGTTTTACTTTAAATATAACACAAATGTACTAAAATAACATTAATATATAATTTATAGTTTTTATATAGATTTTTTATTTTAAAGAAATATGATAAAGATTTTTGATGAAATTATGTAATACCTTTTTTCTCTGATTTCCCTGTTTCTTTTTTTCATTTTTATAATCTTATTTTTAAGATTTTCTTTATTTTTTTTTCCAGACACACTTATGAAGATGGAATCAACAAGAGATACCAATCCATGATTGTCAAAGCCAGAAGAGCAGGACATGTTAGATTCTGTTAGTCTCTGTAGCCACGTGTAGACCTGGAACTGGGGGTCCAGTTATTCTCTACAACTAAATTCACACAATGCTAAATATAGGGAATACTTTAAATCATGATTTCTATGATCGTTTGGTCTGCAATGTCTTTTTTTTTAATTTTTTTTTTTTGGAGACAGCTCTGCATTTTTTGTTTTATTGTGTGAAAGGTCCTACCGTCAAAAGTGGATAGGACAGTGTCCCAAAGTCAAAGCTGAATCTCTCTGAAATATACAATTGCCGCTCCCTCAGTTATTGGCCATGTTTATTTTAAAGTGGTTTTAGTATCAACTCTGGTTTTTGTTCACATCCTCCTGCAGATAATTTTCATTCGATTTTCGTCTCAATTTTCCATTTAATGTTTTTCTCAACAAAGATGTTTGTTCTTCTATGATGATAACTAACTATTAAATCCAGATCAGATATTTATACATCGTTCATTCATTCATTCATCGTTTAGAGTTTGAGAGAAAAAAAATTCTTATTTTGACTTCAAATACATATTACAATTAATTCTTTACATATTAGTATCATTGTTTAAGATATGTATGAGTGTGCAGTTTTATGCACATAACTATTCCTCTACATTTGTAATACAAATACATATATCGGCATTTGTTCAGATTGTCAATATATATTGACAAGAAAACTATCTGTTATAGATTGAGAAGTCATCAAAAACCCCTTCAGCACACTCCAAAATTGATGTTTCATCGTCTCCTGCGATGTTATATATATATATATATATATATATATATGCTACTACGTGCATCCTTTTAGAAAATTTGATCCTTATGCCTCGCTCCCATTATTTTTTTTCAATTAAGAAGTCTTTGTCATTTGATTTCTGCTTGGTTTTGCAATTTATTTGGACTCGTGAGAGAGCTGTTTTACAATGAAATGTATTCCATGAAACAGAATGACCTGGTCCGAGTCGTGTCCAGGCTAATATGGTATACACCTGTCACTCTTGAGAGGAAATAGTTTTAACATTCATTATTTCGAATTCATAAACTTTGAAGCTGTCCGATTCAACTATCTAGCCATTTAAATTCGACATTAAACTTTCTGTTCACTGTACACACATACCTCGCTTTTTTGGATCTATCTCCAGTATGTATAATGATGCGGTGTCAGCTCTCTAGGAATGGGACGCCCCCTTGGAAAAAAGATTCTACTTATAATGATTTTTTTTCCATACGGAATATAAGGCAATTCGATTTCATTGTGTATTTAAAAAACATGTCTCTGTTTCATTCAGTCAAAAAGATGTACATTGTATTTTTAGCCTTTCTATCTACATGTACCATCGTTTACAGGTGATAAGGAGGTATCCTCTTCTTTGTATGAAAAAGAAAGTGAATTAACTTCGTTTAAAGAATAATCATGATCATAACCAAAATCTATGTATATTTGCATCTAAGTAGCTCAAAGAATGAACAAGTTTTGTGTATGATTTATTTATATATACATTTATTGTTAAAGTCGA
Organism: Magallana nippona; assembly: GCA_033439105.1. Classification (NCBI taxonomy): domain Eukaryota; kingdom Metazoa; phylum Mollusca; class Bivalvia; order Ostreida; family Ostreidae; genus Magallana; species Magallana nippona. Next base: position 29,411,775 of record CM065917.1, on the reverse strand, counting down.
CAACTTTCTGTTATATTGTATATGAAGTAGCTTTTCTTTGATAATGCTTGTCAGTTGGCAAATCCCATATGCAAGGCTATTATCATTATGATATATATTTCCGTATTGTTTTAAAATAAATTCACGATTTAAATCTCTACGATGTCTCACTTCATTGTATATTCACTGCTGTGTGCACTAGTCTTGATAAGTATGATGACCGAATCTCTGTTTAAATTTGATGACAATTATAGATGTTCTGATGACTTACTTTAAACCAACTTTTATTCGCGTGGGAGAAATATTCGCGAGAGCCTCTTCGTTGCAAATATTTATCGCCGCGAACTAGTACTTGTATGGGTGTTATATCAAAACGAGTGTGGATAAAGCTTGGTCGCTGAAAATATTCGTCGTGAACCAGTTTATTGCCGGTAAATCGCGAAATAAAGTCGTCGCGAATAAAAGTTGGTTTACAGTACACTTATTAACACTACCTCATCATGTGTCAAACACAAATTGGATAGTAAATATAGTACATGTACCATGCTGTAAATTTTGGAAAACTTTCCCTCACAGTTTGTCGGACGACTGGGATCTACTGCCGCTTCAACATTCGCCACAAACTGGGCCAACCTCGTGATATCATTCTAGAAAATGAGTACTTGTTTATCGCAGTTTCGGAAATGATATTATTTTTGTTAATCCGAATTTTTTTTTCAAATATATGATGTCTTACATTTTTATTTGCATGTTTTGCGAATGCATGGCCGGCAAATTGAAGTATGTTAAGTGTTGGTAAAATTGCAAAATGTTATGATCATTAGAACAAGCTTTGCATCAAAACCTCTGGGGATAGCCTAGGGTAGAATTAAAATAATATGCATAATGAGGTCTATTTTCGATTTGTATTTATTGTCTATTGTACTTCTCTTCAAATGCCCCCCCCCCCCCCCTCCTTTTAAGCGTTAAAAAACTCAGCTGTGTATAATAAGTAACTTCCACTGGCAATTCAGAAAGTAATGCATTTCTCTGAAGTGAAGGGATTTGTTTTTGTATCATGTGATGTATTAAATCTTAATCATGAATTAAATTGTTGATCTTAAACTGTGCTTTGCTTTTTTTTGCTTAAAAATAAGATGCCATTTATCATGTTGACATACACAGTACTTCATAAGGAATGATTTTTCAAGGCAGGAGGTTAAGGATCATCAAATTTTTAACCGTGTCAAATATTCTGAAAGACGCTTGCTAGATATAGCTTTAAATTATTTACAGACAGTTTTGGTCCTTCATTTTTTAAGAAAATTATTTCTTTTACCTAAAATGATATATTCTAATTGTCATAAGTTAGAAAGTGTTATTTGCCCACATATAAATAAAGCTGTGTACCTGTACAATGACATCTTTTTCAAAAACATTTTTCCACATCATTTCAAAATGTTCTCTTTTTCTTTTTTAAAAGTTTTATTAATAATATTAGCGTTCTTAAAATGATTTTATTTTATACTCTATTTAAAAAAAAATCATTTACTTTTCACCATATTTATTCACGCTAGCTTCTTACTGCGCAATTTAACCAAAAAATTAAACTTTTTCTGCAGAGGAAGTTTCCCTTTTTTTCAATATAAATTTTGACACAAATGTGAAAATCCAAAAATTCTTGTTTGGTAAAAAATCCTTTCTTGGAATCATTTGCAGCAATTCTATTGAAGGTATTGTTGCAAACTTGCCACAGGCATCGATGCGATTTGAGAAACTTAAAAAAAAAATGACAGCCACCCAAATATTTTCAGCAAGTATGCGGCAAGTATACAGCATATATGCAGCAAACATTTGACCTCTTTGAAGGTCTACAACAAATATTTAATTTTCCAAATATGGAAATTCTACTGCTAACTTGAATGTATAGCAAACATTTCACAATTGTTTGTGGCGTATTCTAGCTGCTGAAAGTTAGCAGAAACATGTTGTCTTGACCTCAGATTACAAAGAAAATACATGATGCATGTTGGAAACCACAATAATCTACAATGCAACTCTTTGAAGTGAAAAGTAATTAGATCATTATTCCTGGGCAATAATTCCTTATTAGTAAAAATTAAAATGTAATAACATTAGTGAAGATAATAATTATTTTTTGATTTAATGTTATAAAGAATATCATCCTTCAAATTCTGAAATCACTGTAATTAAAATAAAAATTTCATTTTCATTGACCTCTTTATAAGAAAAGACATAATTATTTTAAATTGTAATAAATAAAAAATACTTATAAAATCAATGTGATCAGACGTTGAATGGTCTAAATTGAATGTTTTTTTTTTTTTTACTTTTATAAATGCATACATTTACTTTTATGGAACAATTAGACTTTGAATGTTTTCAACTTGTTATATTTTCATGTGCTACATCAGACAACAATCTACAACTTCTACAATCAAACATTTCAAAATGGCAAAGTCTTTCTTGACAAAGCACAATCTAATTCATTGGCTGATTCCACTTGTTAAGTGTTCTTGTGAACTTTTTTGCAAATTTTACATTTGTTGAAATGTTTCTTACATGCAAACTTGATGCAAACAACAAATCGCAATGCTGTGGTTCTGGCAATGTTCCAAAGTTTACCGCAAGATCGCAGCTAGCGGCAATCATCCACAAACAGTTTCCGGCGAGGAGTAGACTTGTTGCAAATTCACAGCAAAATAACAGTTTGCAATTAGTAAGGGATAATATAATTTTCGTATCACCTGCATATTTCATTTATGGACACTTTCTGGTGTTTAGTATCGTGATATCAATATTGTGGGGGTTTATTTTCCATACTTGCCTACTTACAAAAATCCGATTTGGGTTTCCATTGCGCCTAATTCTAAACATTCTTGTCAAAGTGTTTTTACCTTTCAAGAAGAAAATGTTATATATAATTAAACGAGTTTTACTTTGATACAGTAATGTTTGTGTATGTTGCACATGATTTACAAAATGAACTTTTAAGTTTTCTATTTTAGGTTTTGCACAAAAACGCCTCAATGTTTGGTGTTTGATTTTAAATTGTTTTGTTTATTTTACGGAACAACTTTTAAAACAATTTAAAGAGGAGGAAAACTAAACTAGCCTTAGATAATGCATGTTAACCCCAATAACAACAGAAGTTAAGTACTGTTTCTTTTCAATTTAAATGTTTTTTGGAACAACATCGGCCAATAACAGTGTATCGGAACATGAATAAAGACTAAGAGACAGCTGTAGGGATTTAGTTATAATCGGCGTAAAATACGAGGGATCAGAAACAATTGCATACACATTAGATGGACAATGACGCTTTATGTCTAGAATCCTGTTTACTTATCCTATGTATCAGTTTTTATGTCGATAAGACGACCAAGCTCCCTATACGGTGAAGAGAGATCTGTTGTTTAATAATACAAATACTTGTTGTGGATTTTGTCACATGTTGTTTTTTAGTCCACTCTAGGTTTAACATTTAAACTATTTTTTTTCTCAAAGTTGCTTTATTACAGTTTCTGTTTTCAAAAATTGGCGTTAAAAAGCACAAAGAACAGTATTTCTTTATTTACTGACATTGTGGTTCATACTTTTAAAGGTATATATGCCGTTTTAACGGCATTTTTCCGGTGTTGAAAACCAGACCCAGATTTTGTCAGCATGACTAGACGTACGAAAAGGAAGTTTCTAGAAATTTTGCAATTTTTTGATAAATATTAACAAGGTAATAGCAAAAAATTAAAAATTAATAACGGCGATTTACCTATGCATATTCATGATCGATTAACGTTTGAGGTGGATTTGCGCATGCACGCGGGAATAGTTATTCAGAAAAGCAGCTTGCAGAACGAGGTATTACAACAGGTTTGTTTACAGTTGAACAGGTTTGTGTGCTTTTAACAGAAAAAATATCAGATATTGTCATCTGCATCTCACGAGGATAGTTGAGTATCGTTGTCGATGTCAGTCGATGAGAACTCTTTTGCAATTGACCATTATTTTCATATATTTGACAACATATATAAATATAAAATAGAACGTCAAAATTATCCCTTCTGGGGCCCCTCGACTCAAAACTATACAATTTATAGATTTTAAGTAATCGAGTGATAGCTATACAAGTTTTATCATACTCAGACACTGAATATCGTACCATAGAGATAAGATTCTTTTCCTTTATAAGTAAATATCCTTTTAAACAAAGAAAACACACCGCTGTGTGACCCACTTGTCTTTAGCAAGAAGCCGGCAAGTTCATAGTTAAACGTGAAGTTTCTAACACGTGTCCACCGCTCAAAGTGGTATCCAATATCGATTCTCATTTTATAACGTTCTCAGTCAAACTGTTTATTTTATTTTCTCTCCGAACGCGTTATTCCACTGCCAACGGACCGACCACGTTTTCGCGTTGACATCTTGTGTACGTTCTAAAATTAATTAACTTGTCACATCACGTGCTTATGAATATTTCAAAGTTGGGCGTTTATTGACCGGCCCGGTCAGTAAATAAATTATTTAGAAATTATATTTAATACTTTAAAATGCGTTTGATTTAAACTGTATAATTTTCAGAAAGTATATAACTTTTGTAGCTTAATTGAAAAACGCAAACATTTCTTTCTTTTAAAATTTTCATTCCAAACGGCATATAAACCTTTAAAGTATATTTACGACGGGCGTTCAATAAATAATGTCATCGTTGTTACAAAAATAACACAATAAGATAGTTTTTGTTATTCTTTTTTTTAATGGTTACCTTCAAAATACTTTCCTTTATATTCTCCCTCACTACGTTCGTCCGAATATAAAACAATTAAGTGCTAAATGAATAAAAACAACAAGTATTACATAGGTACGCTGCTCGCTAGCGTTTAGAGATTCAAAGAGATAGTAATATGACGTTTGGCTGACAGATATACAATCAATATAATTTTATAACACAATAAACGACATTGTACATGTATAAACACTTATTTTTATATATTTAAATTTTTTGTAACGTTTAATTGCTTTGAAACAGTATCTTTAACATAATTGTCCCTTGAAAAATCCTATTTCCATCGGCCATGTAGTTTTAATAACCTATCATTTACACCACTTGAAGCTGCAGATGTAGCACCGCCACTGCGCAAACTATGCAAACCAAAAAGCTATGAATTTAGACCAATAGACGATAAAGCCTCAAGCAGAATTTCTCGCGCCCTATATAAGACAAAGGTTTGTTAATGACACAAAGCTTATGACATTTGCGCGATTTCAAATAACGTATGAAACGAAAAATGAAATTGTCCGGCTTATCCGATAATTCTGCAAGCTGCAAATAAAGCTTTGTCCAATAAACAGGACAAGTAGAATTACCTATACTAGCAATAAGCACATCATTACCTCGTCTATTAACATCAGTTTTGCTACTTTCAATATGTACAGACATATACATTTCATGAAATGATATATTTCTAACACGTAAATTTGCTAACTCATTGTATCTAAAAAATCCTGCAAATCCAATCAAAAACATAGCGCACACTCTTACACATAACAAATCACGTTTACAATTGTCATTTCTATACTTCGCTATGATCTGCTCTAAAATTTGGGGAGTAATCGGTTCCCTCTTTTGGATCGGCTTGCAAAGAATTCTCTTTCCTCCTTCCATAACCATATGTAAAAGCTTCGAATCACACGGATTATTTACACATACATTTAGATCATGATACCACTTAATACTGTAGAAATATGCTTATAACATTGATTCAGACACTGACTCCTGCACTAAACTGCTAAGAAAAACGGCTGCTGTACTCACTGTAGCTGGCAAATGAGAAACGCAATGTTTTAAACACCAGTTTTGAAACTTCTTGAAGTAAGAATCATACATTTTATTCGAGAGTCGCTCTTTCCTCTTCTGATGATATAACGAATGTTCGAAGCTGCTGATGAAAATCTGCTGTCCTTTTCCAAATCCTGAATTTCCGTCCAAATATTGCGGACCTACATGTAAAATTTTTAAATCAATTTAAACTCAAAACCATATAAAACGATCAACAGTACTGTTTAAATTTCTTTCTTTTTGCACATGGTGCTTTATAAAAACACATGGTGTCACTATTGTGTACTTTCGCACATGGTGCCAAAATCCAACATTACAAAATGCACATGGTGCTTAAAGTTTTTCATTTCTCCTTGCAGTTTTTCATTAAATTTCAACACCTCTAAAATCCACTTTCAAAACCAGCACGTTACTGTTAAATTTTTCGGCAGCAAAAATGCTTTTAGTATCTGAACCAACCGTAAAAAACTGTTTTGAATTTTTATATTCAATAAACTTTAACACAAAATTGTGAAAGTTATTAGATTTAGCATTCCAAACCATAGGCCAAAACAAAGAAGATTTCCATTTTGGAATAATTAATGTACCAAATGCTTTGCAAATTTTCATATGCACAATTACTCGACAAATTACAACAGGAGGCGGAACAACCCATGGCCAACAATTTTCATCCGCCCAATTTTGTGCAAAAGCGTCAACTCCTGATGTCCCGGGAGTCCAAAATCTAGAGTAAATTTTTTTGACTTTTGTATTTTTGCTGTCTCCAAATAAATCACAAGTATATTCACCCCACATCTTATTAAAACATTCAAAAATTTTATCTGAAACTCCCTAATCATCATAGTCATATATCTTACTTAGCTCATCTGCAACTGTATTCATATTTCTAGGTATCCATTCTATTTCCAATTTTATCGAATGTGCCACACATAATCCAAACATTTCTAATGCAAGTTGATGCAGCTTATTGTTCATACTACCTTTACACGCAATTAATACAGAATTCTGATTATCTGTATACACCTTTACAAGTCTGCCCGACAGATCATTACGTAAACTTTCAATGATAACACATATAGCTTTCAATTCTCGCCACGTAGAAATTTTTGATTTTTCCCAGTCACTCCACATATAATGCACAATCTTTGTATCTTGTTCAATAGAATAGCCAGCGCCTGCAAACTCACTTGCATCAGAAAACAAAATTTTTGATGGTGTTTTATTAAACCATGTGATTTTTGAACTTGGCAAAGTACCCAAATTTTTATTCCAGAAAAACAGTTCTGTTACACAATCACCCGACAAATTCAATACACTATCCCAACCAGTCCTTTTGCACAAAGCCATGCCCAAACACCGTGTCATCAGCTGACAAATACTACCTAACGCAGGTTTCAATGAAATAACCTTACCAACAAAAGAAGCAACATCTCGCGCACTCACTCGTTCTATATTAGCCACTACCGATTCTACATTCTTACGAATAATTTCAATTTTTTCATTCGGTACTTCTAATATTCCATCTCTCAAATTCCACAAAAATCCTAACCAAATAATCTTATCCACCGGTACAAATTGTGACTTTTCTATATTTACTTGAAAACCTGAACATTCTAAATTTTTGCGCAAAAAACTAGCTGTCTCTATGCATGAATTATAGTCAGAACAAACCCAACCATCGTCTAGATATACAACAACCGGAATACAATGAGATCTCCAATACTTCACCAATTCTCTGACAATTTTTGTAGAAATGTAACCAGCTGAAGAAAGCCCGAAAGGCAAAACAGTGAATTCAAAATATCTATTTTTACCTTCAATTTCCCAACTAAAACCTAAATATTTCTGAAATTCATGATGTATATCTACATGGTGATAACCAGACTTTAAATCAAACTTGATCATAAACTTTTCCTTTCTTGCATAATACATAGCTTCTTTAATACCTTCAAATTTAACTTTTTGTGTTTCAATGAACTGATTTACATGCCGAAGATCTAACACCAAACGTTTTTTACCTGAGGTATTTTTCACCGTGTAGTTTACACTATATGTGAAACTGGGGAATCAGCACTGTGGCTGCTGAGCTACTCGCTTTCACAGGGAATCTGATTGGAACAAATCAAAAGTCCGTATTACTAAATTTAGAATTGATGTTTATTCAATGAAACCAGGACAGAAAGTGTTACGAAATCAATATTAAATTTACACAAAAATAGATCTTAAATTCACCACTCCGGAAATCTCCGTTTTCGGAACAAAGTTACTATTCTATAAGTAATTCAAATAATCGATCAAGTGATAGAAAGAATTAAACGCTTACCAAATCTAACATGTTGTTTATGTAATCGTGCCGAATGAAAACAATAAATAGCAGATAAATCTAATCATTTTCTCGTTGAGCTCTACAGAACTTTTTACTTTCATTTTCATCTTGTAAACAATTATTTTTTTCTCTTTAGACTGGAGAGTTCCGAAGCGGTAAATTCAAATTAACAAACAGACTGTTCGTAAAAACATTCGTTCGAGACAAAGAAAAAAATAAAAATAAATTGCAATTAACAAATTCTCATTAAACAACAGAAATATAAAAATGAAATTAGAACACATCAGGGGTTTTTTTTTTTTTGTACTCTTAAAAAAAAAACAGTAAGGAAAAACTGTTCTCATTTGTGAGACATAAAAGCATTGTCTACTACAAAGGCCTATAAACAAATTAGGCAAAAAGACGCTATCTCTACATCTTAAATAAATTGAAAAATTAAATCATTTTGTAGAATAAATTTCTATAAGAGAAACAAATAAAGTCTAATGGTAAAATTAAAAAGAAAAACAATTTTGCTTACCTGATTGGAACAAATCAAAAGTCCGTATTACTAAATTTAGAATTGATGTTTATTCAATGAAACCAGGACAGAAAGTGAATTTGCTAAATTCACTCTCTGTCCGGTGCAATGTCGGACCCTCACGATTTGACCAATCAGGTTGCGCGTTACAAAATTATAATTATTTACCTTTTCGGGTTCCCTTTGAAGTGTGACACCATTCATTCAAGGGTCCAAAGGTGATAACTTAATTACGCGTATTTCCGCAGAAAGTTTATGTAACAAAGAACGGATTAAGTTCAGCAGAAACAAAATAAATAAGTTTATCTATGAGGAATTTTGAGGTGTCATTCTAATTGCCAAAAGATGTAATTTCAAATGAACCGAATGTAGAAAGAATTTTACTTATTTGTCCAACGGATGCCAGAGCAGATTAATTTCTAGTGACAGTTAATTGGTGACAAATAAAGGGGTAATTGACATTTTAGTTGTGAAGAAATCTTAACAAAAACACTTTAAAGGAGAAATAAGAAGAAAATAAAGCAAATGAAATTGAGCACAAATTGATAAAAATGTTGTCTATTTTACCACTAATTCTTAGCATTTTCCTGAGTATTTAAAGGAAAACTTTGTATAGAAAAATTAATAAATGATCAGTATAAAAATATGATTATATGCATTGTGACCATTTGATAAAATTCAAATAATATAACCTGTTACATTAAAGTTTTGTAATTCAAAGAATTCAAAACTATCTATAACAATCTCCCCTCAAGCCAAAAGAAGCTTTGGTCCTCCAAAGCAAATAACACCAAACTAGTTTATATACAATATCATATAGAGTAAGTCGTACATTAAAAAAAATATGTTTGTAAACAAAGGAGTATATGATGTATACAAAGTAAAATTACAATCATATGGCATGAAATAGAAATTCTCATGGAAGGTCATCATATAAAAAGAAAAAAAAATTATAATCACAATGAGATAATCCCTGAGTAAAAAAAAAATATATATCTATATACAGACATTGGGATTAAGCAAAACATTGTGAAAGTAAGACAAAAAGGTGGGGTTCAACTAAATCTAGGAAACATATATACAATGTGCACAAACATGATGTAACTAACATCATATGTAAATTTTCATGTCAATGAACTAAGATGGTCAACCGTGAAAATTTGAGTTCTTTTTGTAATGAGATCATAATGCCGATGAAAATTATCCATCAAGTAGACATATGTTGTACAAATCTTGCAAAGTAAATTGGTCCAAGTGAAATACAACAATGTACAAAAGTATCATGGGGAATGTTCTTTTAGATTCATTGCATTTACAATAAAAGTACCAAAATGAGGCAGTGGTTGGTATAAACCATGATGAGAGATCAAAATATGGACATCAAAAGGCTGTTCAGTAATTCTCTTTGCTTTATTTGCAGTGTAAAGATCAAGTTTTATTTGAGATTTGATATTGATTGATCTGGTACCTTTTATATTTGTTACACTAAAATCAGACCAGTTAATGAACATTTTTGATGAAAATAAAGAAAGGTTGACAGAAATTTGATGAATTTGTGATGGGGGGTCTATTTGCCAAAATGATGGACACAATGGTAATGTTAAAACAGGTACAAGTACACATTCACCACCTGTTGTGAGTTCTAAAATAATTTGGGTACATTTCAAGTTTCTTTTTGAAAACCAAAGATACACAGAAAATACAAATAAAATGGAGATGACAATAGATGATAACAAAACTGATGCATGGTTCCATGAAAATTCTTGTAATAAAGACTCAAACTCTGTTGGTGATGAAGTAGCAGGTTGAAAAGGTTTATATACAAAAGAGGGTAATTCTGATTCTGATTTTACTTGCTTAACTTGTTGAAGAATTGAAATAATTGCTAATATTTTCCGAACTTTGAAAAACATGAAGGTGAATCCTAAAATAGCAAGAATGGCTATTCCAAGAGCTACAAAGTCTACAATATCACTAACAGTAGGCCATGATGAATCAATTGCTATGTTTCCTTCAAGTAAGGGTTCTGCCAAAGATTTGAATATAATTTGATCTTTCTTTGCAACATTAACCATTTTTGTTAAATTTAAGTGTGCTTTTTGATCTGCAGCTAAAAATTGATTATAATCATGTGTGTAAATTTTGAAGTCTGGAAGATTAACTTGAATGGGGTCTAAAAATGTAGTGTCACCTAAAATGGATTTCAATGATGAATCACTGAAAAATTCATGAAGAAGTGCCAAATTAACAGGATGTGAAATGGTTAAATTTTCGAGAGTTTTATGACAATCAACAAGTTTTGGAGAATAAAACAAAGAATTTGTGGTCAATGTGCACCTACAAGGAATGTGCAATATACAAAACTTGCAACCTTTCAAAATTTGTTGTTTGTTTGGACAATTCATATCAATATTCCATGTATTGTAGGCTAAAACAGAAGTACTGGAAAGCTCAATAATATCAGACTTTATGGCATTTTGTAGAAATCTAAAATTACAAAAATCTTTGATCCACTTTTTGTTGTTTGCAAATAGGCCAATGATACAAGAAGGTGAAGTAACAGGGGTTAGAGCCTTATTGAATGTACAGTGAATATCATCATCATTTTGACATGTGGCAATTTCTGCGACTGTAAATGTTGTGTAAAATTGTTGGTGTGAAGTGACTGCAAAGTAGGTTGGGAGGTTCAATAAACTAGTTGCATGTGATGATGTAGAGTTGATTGGTACAGGGTATGATATGACTTTGTATAATGAGAGTGGGAGTCTTTGAGATGTGAGTGGGAATTTCACTGTGATGTATAAGGAACTTTTGTGTCTTACATAGAAAAATTTTGCTTTTTGGTAATACCAATTAACCTGTTTTTGAGAAAGATAGAAATGTGGTTCTTTGTGAGACAACAATTTTTGAATTTCTGAAATAGAGTGTTGCATGTATTGTTTTGAGATGAGATGTGGAGTGAGTTTACCTTGAATTAAGGCTAAAAGTGATGAATGCAGGTTGTCAAATTCTGCTCGCAATTGACTTGCAGTGTCCAATTGATTGATTAATATGCCTGTAGTGTTTTCAATGACAAGTTCGAGATGTTGCAAATTGAAGAAAAATGTTTTTGAAAGTTGATTAATAGCTTTGAAGTTATTTGAAATACCAAAATGTAGATTATCCATTCTCTTGTTTGCTGTTGACATAAATGAAGTCATATGTTCATTGTGTTTTTGAAGAGCATTTACAATGTTATTTGAAGTTTTGGTTAGAGCATTGATATGAGAGGCTAAAATATTTACGTCGTCCATTGTAGCAGTACCAAAGAGACTTTTAGAAAGAGATCCAACAAATGGTAGTAAGGATCGAGTCTTTCTTCGGGGTTCAATCTTATGATAGGGAATGACAGATTTAAGAAAATGAAGGGTTCTGTTAACATAATTGTATGTCTCAACCTGGATACCATGAATTTGATCTAACAATGACTGGAAAAATTGACAATTGAGTTTAGTACAAGCTTGTTTGTTTACTGAAAAACCTTTTGGAGATGTTATACGCTCTGGGATGGGAATCTGGAAGGTCTGTAACCAGTATTCTCTTGAGAAGTGAAGATTACCCATTGACTTGAAAATGGTTCCGTAATTAAGGCGATGGATGGCATTGTCGATCTCTGTGTGTACATGCTTAGCTGATGTAGAGAGGGCATTTGTTGTTTGGAATAGGCAGACCAGAGTGCAGATATAGAAAGGATACCAACGCCATTGACCAAAACCTAAAAAGATATCAAGGAAAACATTGAGATGGTGACAGTCTGAGGATGTGTTGATCAGACACATTATAGCACTATAAAACACTAGGCAACAGGAAATAATCTTGAACCAAGTAATGACTATCAAATACCAAGTGCAAAGTTTTGTTCCTAAGAACCCTATAAGTCTAGGTCAATTCCATGGAAAGCAAAAGTAACCAATACAATTATCTGTTAATGCAAAACGCTTTCTCTGCTAAAAGCCTAAAATGCCAAAACTCATTAATATTTTTTTTTTTGGGGGGGGGGGGGGGGGTGTTATATTTATTTCTTTCTCAAACGATTTTTCTTTGTGTACTTCTGGAAATATTGTTCAACTAAATCTGGGCGTACATTTTCCTGGGGTTCCCAAGTTCTAGTTCCATCTGTCCATTCAATGCGAAAATGTTGATCTTTGTGTCTGTACTTCAACAATTTGCGAATGTCATAAGGGTATTGCAATGCTTCGTTTGTGACATCCTGTTGCGGTGTATTGCCATTGCTTTGATTAGCATTTACAGTGTCAGAGTTCAATGATTGTGTATTTTGGGTTTGGACCTCATTCCGATTGTTGGTGTCTGCAGTTTGTGTATCAGTTTGAGTGTTGTCAGTTGAAGGTTCTGGAACTTGAGTTTGAAGAGGTTCAGGCTGAGCTATATTTGGTCTTTCTACATCAGGATCAAAATAAGGTTTGAGTTGAGAGGCATTGAGGAATGACTTGACTTCTTTCCGATTTGAACATTTCCTGATTTTGTATGTGTAATTTGGCCCTATTTCCGAAATAAAGTAAGGTCCTTGATACTTTTCAGATAGTTTTGGAGAAAGACCTAACAAGGTTTTGTTCTTCTTGATAAGAACTTTCTGAAAAAGTCTAAAGGAAGGGATTTTGGAATGCTTGTCAAACCGTTCTTTTGACTTTTCTTGGCTCTTTTTGATGTTTTTGGTAGCAATTTCATGTGCAGTTTTCAAATTTTGAAAAATTTCTTGAAGTTGTTGTTTGGAACCTTGACTGAGATGCTTATCTTTGGGGATGTTGTTAATATCAAAAGGCAGGTTCATTTCTACTCCAAACACCATGTAAAAAGGCGAGTAATCAGTTGATTGAGTAGAGGGTGAGTTTCTTAAAGCCATAAGAACACCTGGTAATTGAGAAGGCCAATTGTTTTGTTGTTTGTCTGCGTAAGCTCTAAGGCACTGAATCAAGGTACTATTTGTACGTTCAACTTGACTGTTTGTTTGTGGATGGTAACTAGATGTCAAGAAATGCTTGATATCAAAGATATCACAAAGAGATGACACAAGGTTATTCATGAATGACTTTCCTCGGTCAGAAACAAGAGACTTAGGACAACCAAACCGAGTGAATATGTTTTCAAACAGGCATCTAGCAACCTCAGTTGCCTCTTGAGTCTTCATAGGGAATGCTTCTACCCACTTTGTAAAAGAATCAACCACCAATAAAACGTACTGATTTCCTTGAGTAGTTTTATGTAGTTTTAAGAAGTCCATGTGCCAACGTTCGAAGCGACCAACAACTGGAAGAGACGTTAGAGGGGGTGGACATGCATGAGTGTCACGTTTGTTTAGCTGGCATGAATTGCAAGAATGGATGTAGTCATAAATTTCTTGGTGCATGCGTGGCCAATGATATTTTGACTTCATTGCAGCCATCACTTTTTCGATACCCAAATGAGCTCCACCTGCATTGTTGTCATGATATGCTTTAAGGGCATCAAGTCTGAGAACTCTTGGCAAGGCAAGTTGAAGGATAAACTTAACATCACTTGCTTCTTTACATTTTACCCGTCTTTGAAACCAATGATATAAGACACCATTACAGAGTTCATAATACTTTGAGTTTTGAATAATTTTGTTTTGAAGTTTCTGATCATCCGGGAGGTTGTCGTTTTGTAAGTAGTCATATATGAGCTTAAAGTCAGGGCAATTTTGTTGTAACTGTGCAATTTTGGACAAATCAGAAAAAGATGGATTTTGCAAACTGACCTCTATTTCAGGGTCTATAGAAAGAACAGATGGAACTTCAGTATAGAATAAGGTAATCTCTGTAAGGGGAAATGGAGATCCAGAATTTTGACCATTGTTTTTATATTTTGCTGACTCCTTACCCATAGTTTGTGAACTACAAGTTAAACTGTGATCATCAGCTGAAGTGATTGAACTAGAATCAAAAGCTATGGTAGCAATACATGGTATTTCTGACTCAGATTTATGTGTGTCGTACTCTCTTCTACTAAGGGCATCTGCCACTTCATTGTTTTTACCTGGTCTATGGATAATTTCAAATTGATAACCTTGAATTTCCAAAACCCAGCGTGCTAGACGCCCGGTGGAACGCTTTTGATCCATGATATATTTTAGAGCTTTGTGATCAGTATAGATTGTGAATTTCTTATCCGAAAGATAGATTCTGTATGATCTGATACCCTCGAGAACTGCTAGCATTTCTTGTTCAGAAGTAGACCATTTTTTCTCTGCATCTGAAAGACTTCTCCCACCATAAGCAATAACATGTTCTTTGCCATTGTCATCAAACTGACCTAAAACATAGCCAATAGCTGTGCCAGAGGCATCACAAGTGAGAAGGAAGTTCTTGCCGAGATCAGGATAAGCCAAAATAGGGGATGAAATCAAAGACTGTTTCAAGCAATCAAAAGAATTTTGACACTCAACCGACCAATCAAAAGACACATCTTTCCTCAACAAGTTGTTTAACGGGGTAGCTATTTTTGAGTAGTCTTTGACAAATTTTCTATAATAATTACACATGCCGAGAAATGATCTTACATCTCTTTGGGTTTTAGGCACAGGGAAAGTACTTACAGCTTGTGTTTTCTTGGGGTCTGTTCTTATACCGTGTTTTGATATAATGTGACCAAGGTATTTGATTTCTTTAGCAGCAAAGTCACATTTGCTGGGTTTTAGCTTTAAATTTGCTTGACGTAAGCGAGAAAAGATTTGATCGAGATGAGTTAGATGATCCTCAAAAGTTCCAGAGAAGACCAAAATGTCGTCAAGATAAATTAAACATTGACGCCAAGTTAACCCTCTAAGAACTTGAGTCATAACCATCTGGAAAGAGACAGGGGCATTCATCAGACCATAAGGCATACGCTTGTACTCATAGATGCCATTTTGAGTGATAAACGCAGATTTATGACGAGAGTCAGGATGCATGGCTATCTGCAAGAAAGCACTATGCAAGTCAAGGCTTGTGAAAAACTGAGCTCTACTTTGGCCAATTGTATCAAAAACACATTCTAACCTGGGCAGAGGAAATGACATTGGTTTTGTGATTTTGTTTAATTTTCTGAAGTCAGTAACGAGTCTAAATTCACCTGAAGATTTCTTAACCAGCAAACAAGGAGAATGCCAATCACTATTAGATTCTTGTATAATGTCATTTTTCAACCAATCTTCAACTTGTCTATTGATTTCTGCGTGATGTGCAGGTGTTGTGCGATAAAATGGCATTTTGACAGGCTTGGCATTAGGGTCAGTTTCAATTTTGTGCATGTATGTGTTGCATTTTCCAAGGTCATGAGTTCCTGTAGCAAAGATGTCTTTGTGCTTGTGTAAAAATTTTGTCATGATCTCTTTTTGATGCGTATTTAGGTCAGAATCACTGAGGTCAAATGAGATGTCTTTTGTATCAGATGGAATTGTTTTTGACTTTGTTTGAGCCATGTGATTTGTTTTAGTTGTTGTATCAAGGTTATAAACAGCACAAGATTTATGGTCAAAATCTGTAACATTGGCGACAACTTTACCTCTACCGAAACGAATGCTTTGATTGGTTGGATTTAGGACTCTTAGAAATGAGCGACCATTTTGAACTTTGACTAAACACTTAGAACCCAATACATGCAAACTATGAAGTTCATCATCGAGTGGTTCTAAAAGCACTTCTTCACCAGAATTTCTCTTTGAAACTTTAACACTTAGAATTGTTTCTGAATGGGGTGGTAAAATTGTAGACTTTGCAATTCTTGCTATACCACTGTTTGGCTTCAACATAAAAACATTAGCAGCTTCATTGCGAAAGGACATAGTTTTGTTGGCTAAGTCCAGGTTCACCTTGTATTTTTCCATAAAATCAATACCAATAATCAAAGAATGGGGTAATTTCTCTACAACATGCACAGAAAAACTAAATGTAGCACCTTGAAAAGATATGGGAAGGTCAAGTTTACCCAAAACATTTAAACGACCTCCTACTCCATTAACAAAATGAAAATCTGGTTTCTTTAATACAGCATTGGCATATGAAGTTTTGTTCAAAAATAAAGCACTAACTACAGAAATGGATGCACCAGTGTCTACAAGAGCGTTTGTTCTCTTCTTGTTAATTGAAACATCAACAGTGTTCTTGACCAAATTAGTAGCTAGATTAATATCTGCTGATTTAGCACTATCAGTTTGAGAATTTTCGAGGCGCCCACCCATGCTATGGATAGGCTTGAATTCCTATCTAGATTCAGAAAAATGTTGAAAAAATGGGCTGTATGGGTTTTTAAAACACACTGATGCAAAATGACCTTGTTTATAACAAATATTACAAAGATGACTAAATGCTCTACAGTTAAACTTTGAAAAACAATCATCATAGCCACAATTAAAGCACTTACGAGGTCCTGCTGGTGTGTTGTATCTGGGAGCTGAACCTCGGGGCTGTGGTCGCATGGGTTGCATGGGTGGTCTATGGGGGTTTGGCGTCCGCGGAGGCAGTCTGTTTACTGGATAAGAGTCATACTGTCCATGAAAATTGTCACTGCGTGGGTGTTGTTGCAGGTGCTGATGGCTCTCTTTGTATGAATGTTCAAATTGACGCCTTGTAGGCTTCCCGCGTCTAGGGCCACTTCTTGCGTAGGTGTTTGGAGGTGATCTCCCTTCAGGCTGGTGATGGCCTTGGTTGATGGACATCACAGTGGACTCCAGCTGCGCAGTGAGCTTGGTCAGTAGGCGATCCTCCAATCCTTCTATAGAGGCTATCACGGCATCAGGCTTCCTAACCTTAACAGTTGATTCCGCACGCTTGGCAAAACGGAAGAGGTCTTCTAAGGTTTCAGGTTCACGGTCTAATACCTTTTCAGCAATTGGAGGCTGTAAACCTTTGGCAATGAGATTAACCAGCATAAGTTCTGGAATGTCATCATCAAACGTAATTTGTTGAATTCTGGAAATGAACTCTTCACACGATTCATTCTCCTTCTGCTTTATGTCAAGGACATCGATGTCGAAACAGTTCTTTTGTTTTCCAAATCGCAAGTGAAAGGCAGTCTTCAAGTTTTGTATTGTTGATTTTGAAATATCTGGCAGGGATAAATACCATTGCTGGGCTATGTCCGCTAGATGAAACACAAATCTTGTTAGCATCTGTTGCTCATTAAATGAATGAATAGAACACCACTGTATAAAGAGTAACCACCACTGGCTTGCACTAATGGTACCTTTTCTACCACTGTACTTTGGCAATTGTGTTGAGGATGATGATGGCATATTGTCATTCATGCTTGTTCCAGGATTAGAAGCCATGGTGGGTACACTTATGTCGATGAGAGTTCCGGTTTCTGCGTTAGAAGTATTTGCTGTGGTTATCACAGGCAGAGTGTTTTCTGAGTTGGTTGATGGTACCACAGGCAGAGAGTTTTCTGAGATGGTTGATGGAACAGCGGGGTTGTTTTCCGAACTTGATGGATCAGCGGGAGTGTGTTCCGAGGTTGTTGATGGGTCAGCGTGAGTGTTTTCCGAGTTTGATGATGGATTAGCGGGAGTGTTTTCCAAGTTTTGATTAACAATATTACTCTCTTCTGTGGGTGCTGACTCCTGGTTGTCTAAAGATGGTTCTGGAGTTGATCTGAGGAAGTAGGTGAGGTATTTGGTTCTCTCTGTCATTTGAGGAGATGGTACAGGGATCTGAAGATTGCTCCACCACTTTTTCACCGTGTAGTTTACACTATATGTGAAACTGGGGAATCAGCACTGTGGCTGCTGAGCTACTCGCTTTCACAGGGAATCTGATTGGAACAAATCAAAAGTCCGTATTACTAAATTTAGAATTGATGTTTATTCAATGAAACCAGGACAGAAAGTGTTACGAAATCAATATTAAATTTACACAAAAATAGATCTTAAATTCACCACTCCGGAAATCTCCGTTTTCGGAACAAAGTTACTATTCTATAAGTAATTCAAATAATCGATCAAGTGATAGAAAGAATTAAACGCTTACCAAATCTAACATGTTGTTTATGTAATCGTGCCGAATGAAAACAATAAATAGCAGATAAATCTAATCATTTTCTCGTTGAGCTCTACAGAACTTTTTACTTTCATTTTCATCTTGTAAACAATTATTTTTTTCTCTTTAGACTGGAGAGTTCCGAAGCGGTAAATTCAAATTAACAAACAGACTGTTCGTAAAAACATTCGTTCGAGACAAAGAAAAAAATAAAAATAAATTGCAATTAACAAATTCTCATTAAACAACAGAAATATAAAAATGAAATTAGAACACATCAGGGGTTTTTTTTTTTTTGTACTCTTAAAAAAAAAACAGTAAGGAAAAACTGTTCTCATTTGTGAGACATAAAAGCATTGTCTACTACAAAGGCCTATAAACAAATTAGGCAAAAAGACGCTATCTCTACATCTTAAATAAATTGAAAAATTAAATCATTTTGTAGAATAAATTTCTATAAGAGAAACAAATAAAGTCTAATGGTAAAATTAAAAAGAAAAACAATTTTGCTTACCTGATTGGAACAAATCAAAAGTCCGTATTACTAAATTTAGAATTGATGTTTATTCAATGAAACCAGGACAGAAAGTGAATTTGCTAAATTCACTCTCTGTCCGGTGCAATGTCGGACCCTCACGATTTGACCAATCAGGTTGCGCGTTACAAAATTATAATTATTTACCTTTTCGGGTTCCCTTTGAAGTGTGACACCATTCATTCAAGGGTCCAAAGGTGATAACTTAATTACGCGTATTTCCGCAGAAAGTTTATGTAACAAAGAACGGATTAAGTTCAGCAGAAACAAAATAAATAAGTTTATCTATGAGGAATTTTGAGGTGTCATTCTAATTGCCAAAAGATGTAATTTCAAATGAACCGAATGTAGAAAGAATTTTACTTATTTGTCCAACGGATGCCAGAGCAGATTAATTTCTAGTGACAGTTAATTGGTGACAAATAAAGGGGTAATTGACATTTTAGTTGTGAAGAAATCTTAACAAAAACACTTTAAAGGAGAAATAAGAAGAAAATAAAGCAAATGAAATTGAGCACAAATTGATAAAAATGTTGTCTATTTTACCACTAATTCTTAGCATTTTCCTGAGTATTTAAAGGAAAACTTTGTATAGAAAAATTAATAAATGATCAGTATAAAAATATGATTATATGCATTGTGACCATTTGATAAAATTCAAATAATATAACCAGATTGTTATAGATAGTTTTGAATTCTTTGAATTACAAAACTTTAATGTAACATATTGACCGAAACTGTCAATGGATTAACAACAAAAGATGGCTTATCAACCTCTTTTATACACCCATTCTCAAGAAGTTCTAAAACAGCGCCATGAACAAAATCTGCATGAATAAATGATGACTTGTTGTTTTTTAAGATGATACTCGTTGGAAATTCTTTAAAAGGAATAGCATACCCACAGTTTATAACATTCAAAATGAAACTATTAGCATTAAGTTTAGCATTCCAAAAACAAATATTTTTCTTGAGCTTTGATTTAACGCTAACAACTTTAACATTTTGTTCAAATTCGTATTTCTCATGCAAATCAAACATATACTCAACTTCACTGTTTTCACTGTTTTGGGACTCCGCTAGTATTTGGTGTTGACAGGGTTGGGATTGGCTGTCCTTTAAGATAGGGGCATTCCCTGACCATGTGCCCGACTTGCCGACAGTAGAAACACCCGGCACGCTCTCTTGGGAATTGAAATCCTGTGGGTCCGACTTTGGAGGTCCCATTGCTGAATTTGTCGGTGAAGCTATACGACTGGCTAAAGCCACGAAAAAAGTCACTGGGCGCAAAACCGCCCCTGCGCCTGTCGAACGGTCTACTTAGGTGCGTTTCCTTGCAGCACGACCCATAGCGTAACGAAGCTTAGCAGCATCTTCAGTACCATCTTCAAGCGGGTCGTCCAGATATTCGTGTACTGTGTCCCAGACATGACGGTCGGCAATTTTAAGGATTTTGTTTCTTTGTTGTAGAGCGGCTTTCTCTTCGTTAATAACGAGCGCGGCCTTCGCTAAATTTCCCTCCTGAACCAGTCCTTCAATTTCAGCCAACTTTTGTGACCTCTCCTGGTTGAAAGTGAATTGAATTTTGTGCCCCTCGTGCTTAAATGCAAATGCTGGTCTGGTCTCTGCCACGAGCGCAGCACTGCTCACCGTGTTGTTTTTTGCAAGTTGCTCAGTAAGCCCCGTTATGGTATTCACAATTAAATTACTCTGCTTTTCTAGCGCTTTGTTTAGTGAGGAACTAAATAATGAAACCGCCTCTTCGTTTGATAGTCCTAAATCAACGCTTTCCATATCACCTGCCATTTTACATAAAATCACAACTAGCGAGCGAGCTTAGAGTGCCAAGCCACCACATGGTCCTACTATTTATATTACCTGATCACGTGACCTGAAACCTATTCGAGTACGTATGAAAACCCACCACGCACATAATTTTAATTAACAGACACACATAATTTCAACCGATTTATACAAGCTTTGAATGCATTCATATAATGTTTTTTGGGAATAGTATTCATGTACTGATAAATGGCAGAACCCAAAGCATTCCTTGAAGCATATCTTCTTCATGACAACTACTTTTTTAATCTAGGAAAAAGACAAAAGTCACAGGGAGACAAATCGGGTGAATAGGGAGGATGGGGCAAAACATGAACCTTTTCTTTTCTCAAAAATGATCTCACAATCTGGGATTTATGTGCTGGGGCGTAATCCTGAAGAAGTCGAATGTTGCGAATTCCAGAATTTGGTCTCTTTCTTTCGTAATGTTTCTTAACTTTCTTCAGCACATAGTTTTTTGTATAATCGGCCTTTTGGAATAGCAACTTGAACTACAGGACCTTTACTATTAAAGAAAATTGCGTATAATACTTTCTTTGTACTTTGTCATCATTTTGCTATCATAGGGCGTTTTGCCTTTTCAGTCAACCATATCTTGTTATCAATTTTCCTTTGAGGTTCAAAACAATGTATCCATGTTTTATCACATGTAACAATTCCGATAAATGTCGTCCATTGCAATTCTTGTAGATTTTAAGTAGTTTTCTACACATTTCAACCCGCAATCGTTTTTTGGTTTTTTTTTCTGTTAATAGATAAGGTATCCATCTTGCACTAACCTTTCGGAGGCCAAGGTGTTTCTTTAAAATTGTAAATACTGTCCCCGATGAAATGCCTACTAAATTTGCTATTTGTTTTTATGGCTAATCGATCATCATTAGTACTGATATCGGTTATTTTTGCAAGTATTTCATCCGTTGAAGCCGTACGAGGTGCTACAGGACTTGCTTATCCTTAAGGTCTGTTTGGCCATTTGTGAATTTGCTGACCCACCTGTAAACTTGTCTCAATGACTTACAATTGTTTCCATACACACCACACAGTTCTTTGAAAATTTCTTTCGAGTATTTACCTAGTCTGACACATGCTTTTATGTAGCCTCTAATTTCAGCCTTATTGGATGATGACTTACCATTCATATATTCATACAGTGTCTCGAGTAGGGGTTATATATCAGCTTCTCAAAGGAGTATTCGATGATGAAACGTGGTCGGTGAAACGGCCATAAATAGAATATGAATCAATCATGCGTGAAAAGAAATTCAAAGGTCAATTGAACCCTGTATTCTAAGGAATCATTACTGAGATTATTTATTGAACGCCCCTCATACATTCTATAAAATGTGTATACTTTGTATTCTACTACATGTAGTTGGAGGAAATGTGTATTGAATAGTATCATAAGAATTATTTACTATGGTTTATATGTGTATCGTTGTCTTTTGTACTCCTCTAGTGATCCTTTAAAGTGGAAATAACATAAACATTGGTTGTAACAGTACTGTCCCCTGTACCTTAGGAATTAATCATGTCTACGGACATCAGCAAGTACCAGGCCACGACCGTAAACTGACGAAAAGCTGGGGACGGACAAAATAAGGGGACATAAAAGATATCTGTACATGCATATAACAATTGCATGCTTTTAATTGTTTGCTTTTAGTTGCGCTGATTCATATATATCCAATAATACACGCGTGGTTGTGTTCATGCTGAAATCACGGTCGAACTTCCAACAGATTTCAGGAGAGTACAGTGTTCCATTTTTTTTTGTAAAACAAACTTGTTATGGTTTACGTAACAAGGCTAACCCCGCCTTTTTATGAAGTTAAAACATTTAAATATTTTCGATGAAGCCATTGCAATTTTTTTTTTTTATAAAACTAAACCTCGACACTGTATTGATACAGTGGTTCGGTTCTTTGAAGGTATATAGCATACAATGAATAAAGTGTCTTAATTATGTCTATTTATGCAGATGTTATCTTAGAATTTTACATGAAATTGTGCTTTTCCACAATTCCAGCCCCTTGCCCTAAGCAACTGCGATGAATTGCCATGAAAAATGTATGTCTTGTACATAATTTGAGATAGGTTGTCACCCAACCATAATATGTTATGTTCTAAACCAACCCTCTTTTTAACAAGACTTCTAAAATGAAAAACAAATTGGTACTGTTTTGCATTTTCAATCAATATAACAATATGTATTAACATACCAAAAGAAGCTTTATCAGAAATATGGTAGTATGCCGTTTTACTCAGCAAACAAGTGCTATTACTTTTCTAACAGTTATGGTTCACTATACATATTCTAGCATGCAATGTATACCTCTTAAATCAATAGCCCACATCTTTCTCCTTACCTTAGTACACTGTATAAAACCACGAACAGATCATGCGTACTCTCCAACCAATCCTCCTTCTGAAATCTATTCCTTAATACACAATTTCAGGTAGTTACTAAATACTTTATCTAAGCTATGAAATTGTTAATGCACACTTGACAACAAACTTCTTAAAAGGGTCTTTAATTGATAACCTGAACATTGATTTAAATGTATGGCTCCTATTCTAAATAATATATATATATATAATAAAAGGCATTTCATTCCCCTAAAACTAACTTATACTCTGATGGATAGTTAATATAAATTAGTAAATCAAATGTATGATATACACGCCTAGGTAGAATTGTTAGAAATACGGGTGGTTTTTTTTTAACAAAATAATAGCCCTAACATCCCCATCTACATTTTTTTTTTATCTCTATCTATGAAATAGACACAAACGTTGAACGCTGCAAACTGCAACGTCACAAGCGAAAATCAAAGTTCACGCTTGTGACTGTTACAGTGGCTCTTCCATTAATATGAACTTACCCATAGGATAAGATAGGAATTTTAAGGTTTAAATCACATTTGCACACAAGGCAAGAAGTTAAAAAAAAATGTAAATATAAGTATTAAATCATGATTTTTTGAAAGATACAGTCTGTATTACAACCCCATTTAAAAAAACAAACAAACAAGTATTTAAAGCAAATTCAAAAACAGATGTTTCGCTCTCTGAATGTAATCAACTTCCTACTTATGAATCATAGAAACTTTCCGACCAGCGTGACATTTGAGAGTGTATTATGAGATAAACTTGTCTTATCGGAAGGGAGTAACCCATTAAGTGTTAAATTTGATATTATACACCACTATGAAAAGGTAAAAAAAACAATATTAGAACAATTTAAACATTGAAAAACGGAGCCTATGATTTTCTCAAGAATGGACTTTTCAAATGAAACAGTGCGTGAAAGAATTTTTTCAAATTCCACCGTTGCTATTACAGACGTTTATAAATATCCTGATTTTGTGGAACAATTTTTTGTGATAGTTGTGTCCATTTCAATATTGGGATTGATTGGAAACCTCGCTACGATTCTGAAAATAGCATTTGACAAAAAACTACATACGCCAACCTTTCTTGCAATCGGCAGCCTGGCTATTTCAGATTTTATATATATTATCTCATCAGTTTTGACTGAGTTGAACCTTTCCCAGACATATTCAATCCCCTTGTTTGGCATGTTTGCATTAACTGTTATAAATGGTTTGTCAGCAATCAGTTCGTCCTGTGATGTTGTGTTCCTGTTTTTCCTCCGTTACGCTCTGATTGTTCATCCACTGAAGTGTAGAAGGTACCTCACCAATTCCCTCGTCATCACTGTGTCACTGGCCTTATTGGGATACAGCATTATTTTCCTTATCGTGTTGGCATCTTCTATCCCGTTACTGCTGGTTTTCTTTAATTATGACTATTCTCAAGCATTACCTATTGTAATACTAATGTGGACAATTCTGATAGTTATTTTACCAGTCACTGTTATTACGATCCTTCACTGTTTAAAGATACGGAGACTTCGGTTATCAACTGTAAACCCGGCCATCACAAGAAAGATGTCATGGGTTATTTCCATTATATGTGTGTTATATGGATCCTTCAGCATTTGCTCTATTTTGGTCATATGGGAAACTACTTTTGCTTACGTAGCTAATGTATTACTTGTTTTTGTTCATTCATGTAATCCATATATTCTCTTTTTATTTCATGTGTCGCTTCGGAAATTTTGTAAACCTTCGAATAGGTCATCTTGACTTTATATCAAGGAAGAAAATTGATTAAATAATTTTGGGTTTTAAGCTCAGCAGACCTTATTGCAAAATTGACTTTTTTTGACCACCCTTTGTCTGTCGTCTGTCTGTCTGTCTTTCTGTCTGTTCGTCTGTCTTAAAAACTTTGAACTCTTAACAACCGCTGAGCTAATTTCAACTAAATTTGGCACATAGCACAGAGTATTCTTGGACGAAGGAGATTTCGTCCGTTATTATGAAGGGCCAAGCCCTCTTACAAGAGGAGATCATTCATAATTCAAAGGAAAGTGGCGATAATATATTGGTATTTGTCAGTTTGTGGGCACGTGATCAAATCTTTTAGAAGCCATTTCGAGCTTCATATGATTTCAATATGTAACAAACCAAAATCATATCGCGGTAAACTTTTAAGCACTACTATTTATTTCTTAAATGGAAATCAAATTAGGACTAAGCAAAACGATTCGAAAAAACGACCTTAAAATTTGACCTAGAATATATATATATATATATTGGTAACTTATTGTACTAAGCATTCCCCCCCCCCCCCCCCGGAATAACAAGTACATTTTTGTGTACAGATATGGTTCAACAAAGGCAGGATTATATATAATTATAATTGCTCTGTTAAAAATTGTTTGATGTTAAAATTTTGTCCATAATCTATGAATAGGTATACTTGGGTATACTTATGAAATATGTCGAGAAAAGATAAAAAAAAAAAAAAAAAACCTTAGCTAAATTGATTATGAAAAGCTAGACACAAGTACAAGAGCAATATCTGGAGAAAAATTTCATATAACTCACACTTTATATGTTTTCATTCAGATACGACAATCATGTATTACCAGGGTTTATTATGTAACTTGGTTTTGTTTACTGATAAGACGAGTAGGCTTCCTTTATGTTAGGAAAAACGTGTTTCGTTGAACAACAAGTTTGTTGTGTCTTGCATAGTCACGAAGATCTTGAGTGCAATCTCCTTCCCTTTTGACAAAGTTTAGAATAATGTTTTTCCTTCGAAAGTGGACTTCTTTCATAGTGCTGGCCAGCACCTGCTGGGCAAAGTTCAGAAGATACAATCTCTTGAATACTCACTGGTCCAAACGTTTGAACCATTTGTAACAGAGATAGATATATTGTCTGTGCTGGGATTTTACCTGGGACCTCTGATATGCAAATCCGGCAAACTTTCGAGCGACCTAAATAGTTAACCACTAAACATAACTAGTAGACGTGGCATATATTTCACTCTACCGCGATATATTGCTTTTTTATCATAGTGAATCATAACACACAACTTATTTTCTGTAAAAAAAAGTTTCATTCAAAGTTTTCACAACAATTCCCGAATTATTTAAATTCAAATTTTAAATGATAATTAAACTCTTTCTATTAAATTCTGGAAAGTGATGCTGTTTCGTGTTCCCATGTTATAAAAAATGATTGGTATGCCCTTTTCATCAGATATTATGCGTTAAAATTTACGGTATGACGTCACATAGACAAGTGCATCGTGATCAATCAGTTGTTTATAGCGAGCGCATATTGGAATGAATGTTTTATAAATTCGGGTTCCTGGCGGGGGTTAAAGTATTCGAGAGGAAGCCAAAGATTTAGGCTGGGGCAAGTCCACTGGTTGCATTTAGATCTAACAATGATGAGAGATGTGTAGTTCCTTCTGCGCTCGCCCCAACGATCACACATATTATTTAACTTTTTTTGAACTTTTTCTTTTTTACTATAGAGTTGCACGCAATAGTAATTTTTAATGTTAAATATATTGGTACTAAATACATGTAAAATTCGCAAATTATTTTATTTTTTAGTATGTTTGATGACGTTTTGTTTTGTGTGATGTCATAGTTAACATTTCACGTACTTTCTAGTCGGCGCAGCTACATAGACGACCTTAATAGTGCTGCGTTCCATGAAATACTGGTAATAGTTGTGCATTGTAAATATGTGAATGTACACTTCTGTCAATCAGTGTTTTTTTCTGGTCAGATCCATGATATGAAAAGAAAGTTCGCTTTTGAATGCTTATGTTGTAGACTACTTCATTGCAAGATTTTTTTAATGCGCGATTATTTGGATTTAGTCTGAGGATTGTTTTGGTAGATCTATTTTTGTGTTTGTTTTGATTACAGGCTTGAAATGTTTATCAAAGTTTATAAGAATTAATTAAAGTGCCTTTTTAAAGTACATGTATAAAGTGTTTTACCTTCTTTCGGTGTGAATCAAGTAAATGAATAACAATATACTTGCCTTTGTTACGTATATTAGGAGTTTTGCGTAGTTTGGCATTGATAAAGACGATCTACATGTTGGTTGACGGTTTGTTATTGTCATTTTTTCATGTAAATAATGTAGTTTTTAAAGATCAATATAAATCTTAATTTCATTTCTTAAATGAAAAATATAGCATTGAAAGAAGAAAATCACGTAGAATCTGACGTTTAATTTAACGAATAAAGAAACATTCTTTGATCGACATTTATGGGGTAATCATTACAATCGGGCACATGATCATTTCCACTATATATTTGAATATCTAATTTTATTACTGACAAAGACACTGCAAAATCTAAATATGAAATATAAAATACATAATTAACATGTTTGATACATTAATACCCGAATACACATGCTTGATCGGACAATGCGGTGATGGATAGTTAATATAAATTAGTAAATCAAAATGCGTGATATACACGCTCACGTAGAATTGTTAGATATACGGGTGGTTTTTTTTTTTAACAAAATAACAACCCTTACATCCCCAGCTACGGGGTTTTAATGTAAATAATATGAAAATCACAATCGGATAAAAACAGATATCTAAAAATGGTAGGATCGGGGTTTTTTTTTTTTAGGTTAGGTCGGGTTACCCTAAACACACAATATTTTTTAGGCCTAATTATTCTACCAGCCACTATTATTACCATCCTTCAAAGTGGCTGCTTAAAGATACGGAGACTACGGTCATCAACTGTAAACCCGGCCATCACAAGAAAGATGTCGTGGGTTATGTCCATTATATGTGTGTTATATGGATCCTTCAGCATTTGCTCGATTTTGGTCATTAAGAAAAAATGCCTTTGCTTACGTAGCTAATGTGTTACTTGTTTTTGTTCATTCATGTAATCCATTCTCTTTTTATTTCATGTATCGCTTCGGAAAATTTTGTAAGCCTTCGAATAGGTCATCTTGATTTTATTTCAAGGAAGAAACATTTCTTGCGTATTTCATTAATAGTATATGTCAATGATGCAATTATTTTTAAGGTTTTAGCTCAACCGAGCTCAAAAGGTTCACTGAGCTTTTCTGATCAATCCAAACTTGGCACAAAATATATTTGAATGAATGAATTTAGAAAAGGTGGATTTAAGAAAACTTGAAAGGTTGACCACGCCCTCATATAAAAGGAGATCATTTATAATTTAAAGAAAAGCGGTATTTTGTCAGGTTGGTTGGTATATACGAGCTCAAATTTGCCAAGGTATACAGTGGTTTCCCTTACGTGGGTGTAAAGTGAGGAGATGACTTCTAGCATTTTTTTTTAGCTTTTGTATGATTTGTCAATGTTAACGCAGATTTCTTTCAAACCCATTCATTTATATGTAATTTGTTTTTTAAAGATATATTTAATTTACAGCTATACTCGCGATAATGTGCGTCAATTCTGACTGACAGTGAAAACGCATAGTTGGCTTACTTATAAAAATTACACATATACTGTAAATTACACACTTGAATTAGATCACATTTAAAGATATTAAATTTTTTTTAATTATTTAGAATACAATTGAACGATAACAAATTCTTATAGAGATTTTAAATTGAAAAATCAGACATCTTTTTCCATTTGGAAGTCACTCGGAATACCTCACTCAACGTTATTATCGGGGCACTTACAGGCCTTTTGCTATTTTGCATTTTTGGTGGAATTCGGCTTCCGAAAAATAAGTTCATCGCTAATTATATAAATGCCTTGCATATGTCTAAATATAGAAACATTCAGGAAAACGCTAATTCAAATCCACGCTAACTTGTTCAAAAACTATTTCCGCCAAATATAATATTACAGTAATACAGTAATTATTTTTGGTCTCTTTTAATAGCTAACAACAGTTTACATAATCATATAAAACATAAATGATTTTTAAAGAAACAAAGAAAGAAAAAATTAATGATGATAGATAGATAGATAGATAGATAGATAGATAGATAGATAGATGTAGATAGATGGACAGACAGATAGACAGATAGATATAGATAGAAATTACATTGTAGCACCACTGTTTTAAACATTAACATTTTGTCTTGCCCCCGGGAAGCATGTTATTGTTTTTACACCATGTCTCTATATACACAAACACAACATCTAAATAATGGCCATCTGGTAGACTCTGGTTCTCGTAGGCTAGCTGTGAATGTTCTATGTATCCTCCAACTTCTTTGAAAAAGGCCCTCATATTTGCTAAATTTTCCTTTCCTTTCTGCCAATCAAATTTTTGCCCCGCCCATGCGCGATATTCAATGGTCCACACATCCACAATGATTTTTCTAGAAACCAAATCTTCTTTCATGCTGTTCAGCACGTGCATTTCCCCTCCCTCCACGTCCAAAGAGAAATAATTCACATGAAAAATCCCTACAATTTTTAAAACGTCACGCAAATTGAAACATGGAATCTGTACTCTTTGAAAATTGTTTAGATGAACCAAATGCGATTTCGGCATGTTTTTCTCAACACCTCCCACTTCCTTTCCCATTATAAACGATGCCTCTGTTTCATTCGACACGCATGCGCACAAACGCCAAACTTGTCTCTGCAGCTTATCGATGCTGCGACATGATTTTGGGTTTCCTTCTATAAGTAGCCCAGTCCAATTATGTTTCCTCTCCAACCATAAAGTGTTTGAGTGCACTTTTCCATCATAGGCGCCCATTTCTATGAAAAATCCATTCTTCTGTGGGAATATGTTGTACACGGTTTGATCCTGGTGAGACTGAGAATAATGGCGATCCACGGAATCTCGGAAAGATTTTTTGGTCCGAGGTCTCAACAACTTTCGCCATATCTCTGATGTCACTTCCTGTACGGTCGTATTAGTAGTGATCCTCTCAGAGTTTGCTCTATTTTTCCTGTTGGGATACATCGCAACATTGTTTTCCGGTATCTTGTCATTACCAATGCCTTTGTATTGGAATTTGGCATCAGTCTTCAACGGCACAAAATTGTATACGTACATCAGAACGAAACAGACTGCGACCCATAGACAAACACCGAAGGCTGCCTTGCTATCACATCTCCAGCTCATCGCATCGGGTTTGTTATTCATAATAGTGATCAGTTAGTGTCGTCCATTATTGGTGGAATGCGTCCTTAATTTTAAAAAAGGAATACGTTGAAAAAATGGAGTGATAAAAACCAACAGAGCATTGAACTTATGATTTGTCTTTTTTTTTTTACTTATATGGACTGGGTAGTTTTACTTTTGATAATCCTAATCTCCCAGATTATCCATGAACAAGCGAGCCCACTAACTGAATTATTAAAAATCCGAACTGTAATTCTTTTCTTAAGAAAACTTAAATATAACATCTCTTGCGAAACATTTCTTATGGAACTGATACAGTATATGAAAGATATATTTTACGATGTTTTTAAATTTTTTAACGATATTATAATTAGGTGTACATAACTAATCTTGAATAACACTCTTTTGGAATTTACTCTCTCTCTCTCTCTCTCTCTCTCTCTCTCTCTCTCTCTCTCTCTCTGAGACAAGACTAGATGCAATTTATTGTTATCATTTTTTTAAATTAAGGATACTCAATTAAGAAATTAAATGTTGACATTTGACCACTTTGTAATTATCCTTAATAATATAGACTTTAATATTTGCATTTTATTGATCATATTTGGAATAATTCTTTTTTCAATGAATTATTCACATCTCATTACTATTCCATCCACCTATCTAGAGTATTTGATAGAATTGTTTTGGCTAAATTGTTCATGCCACCGTCCAATGTTAGTTAATTATTTTTTGTATGTAACTACAAGAAATAGGCAGTATAACTTGCCTATTTATAGTGTCCACTTAGGTCAACTTACTATGCAAAGTCAAAGTCCAATGTCTTTAAAAGTCTAATTAAGTTGTCCAGACAACTATACTTGACTTATTAACTACATTTAACTACTCTCCAACGAAATCAGTCTGACCGACGAGTGGACTGTTTTAGCTATAAAAAGTCAATATGCAATCACATTCAACGACGACTGTAACTATCACTACAGTTCAACCTACGTGCGCGGATCGAAAGGGGTGGGGGTAACTGAATCCGCCCCCCCCCCTTCCCCTCACAATACAAATTTCTTAAATTAACATATTACCTAAATTACCTAACTTAGGCATCGGAACCCCTCTTGCAAACAACCCCTCGGAACTCTGACCCCACCCCTTCCCCCTTCGAAAAAAAATCTGAATCCGAGCGTGCAGCCTTATACACATATTGAAATCAAATGCAAGTCGAATACCTGATTGCCCAATTGTGCTCTAATAAGTCCACTGCGTTCTGTCAACTCTGCCAGCAACCTCCGAGTAACGTGTCTGATGTCTACTGTCTGTCCTTTCTGTTGTCGCTACAGTAACTTATTTGGTTGTTGACAGCTGCGCTTTTCTCTTTCTATTTTCCTCGGTATACATCTCATTACCAAAGTCTAAAGAATATACAGTTCATTTAGGTTATATTTGCAATTTGTAAGAAAAAATAACCGAACTGAACAGCTGTTCGCAATATATATAGATATATATTATGTGTGTCTACATTTGTGGGTTTCAATTTCAAAGCCTTTAATTCCCCGAGCTCTATAGACTGAGTATAACCTTGTAGATGAAATCCATAAAAACAAGATATTACCGGTCCAGTGCTATCGATTTCTGTCTCCCTTTTTTGTTGTTCTATTAACTCTGACATTCTTAGAATCAAGTCAAATAAGGATCGGTTTCGGTCAATTCTTTTACTGATCGTTAATTTAAGGGTATTGAGTGAAACTTTGGTCGTACATTCACTGTACCTCCCAAGGATTTCTTTCAGAACTTTCTCACGATTGTCACATTCATTATCCGCATAGCTAAACCAAGAATTAGCATTAAAAGTTTTGGTTTTTTAATTTTTTTTCTTTTTTGTTTTATTAACCCATAAAATGATTGTTAGATATTTTACATACTTTTAGTTATTTTTCCATATTTATCATTATACCTATAGGTTTGCTCAAGTCTCTATGTTGTTTTGATGTTTTTACATTTCTTGCAAATTGTCTTGATAATTAAACTACATACATATAAATTAAAAAAAAATAAACACCAAAAAACAGCTGAAATCGATATTGTGGGGAAAAGTCCAATTTTGTTTTTCGTTTGATATGTCCCCCTTTTTAGTTTAGAAAAATTAAGCAAGAATGAAACTAAATCTCTTCTGAAGGATTCATAATAGAAAGCTATGATCTTGTAATCATTCGGAAGTCCTCGGAACGCTACACACAATTTTTCACCATTATCGTACAGGCACTTTCACGTCGCCAAGCCATGCCTGCTAAATCCCGTATACATTTTTAAATTTTCAGCCGTGTCTTTAAACCAGACACAGATTAAAAGAGGATAGAGGTTGGAATATTTGAAGCAGAAATTTGGGACTCTTTTCATTTTAACGAATGCATGTAGTTTTGGCACATGTGTATCTATGAATATCGAGTGTTGAATAAAACGTAAAGAAACGTGTATTTAGAGTACGAGTTTCCTACTGTATGAGAGATACAGGACGGGGCTTTAATGGGCATGGTCACGATTTTGGTCAAAAATTATATTTCTGTTTTTAATGTTTACAATGCTTCAGTAAGACATTTCTAATTGTCAACCAAATTTGAATGCCATTCGTCGTGTTGTAAGCGAGATAGAGATCTCACAATTATCTGTCATGTAAACAATTGAAAGCTTTTATTTACATTTTGAATATTAAAGTAAAAATTCCAGTTTTAGACTTAAAATGAATATGATAAACGCTAGAAACTAATTATTTATGCTTAAAATAAATAAGGAGAGAGAGAGAGAGAGAGAGAGAGAGAGAGAGAGAGAGAGAGAGAGAGAGAGAGAGAGTTTAATGAACCAATGTAAACAAAAACAGGGCACGAGCCTTGTTTACATGACAAAGAATTGTGAGCTCTAGTATCTGTAGCTTGCTTATAACTCTACGACAAATACTAGTACTCAAACTTGTTCATTAGAAATACATTTCTAAAGCATTGTAAACAATAAAATAATATAGAAAAATAAGATTTTACCAAAATCGTGCCCATGCCCCTTTAATCTTAAGGTTATATAAATTTATTTGGACTGTTACAGTAAGTAACGTACATATAGACTTTTATCTTATCGTATGATAAACACATTTTAAATTTATGTAATGATACTTTTGTCTTTAAATAAAAAAAACATCAACGCGATTTTTTTTCAGTAGAATAATTATTTTAAAAAACCCACAAACCTTTTAAAAGATTGGATATCCAGTGCAACGTGCTGAGTCGGTTTCATATGTTATATATGCACTTCCCCAAGAGAGCATTCAGTGTTATACACCTGTTAGTGTGTTACAACACCGTTGTTCAAATGCGTAACTTACTTTTCATATTTTATTTAATCTGGACACTCAGTCTATATTCTGTCTTTTAAATGGATGCCGAAGGATCGATGTGCTTTTGTATCAGATTATATAGATCCCAAACATGTTTGAAATGAATGAAATAAGGGATTTAATTTCCTCCGGACTGAGTGTCTCCATACAATGTGTCCAGTGTGGTCAAAATTATATAGAAACAGCCAGACTGAAATCTACATGCCCCGTTTATCGATTGGTCGAAACCTACAGAGACCTAAGAAAAATCACAGACTGCACGAAATAATCATGATAATGTCAGACTCAAATTCCCATAGAAGACGATTTGGCTGTTTCTTTTAGCTAACGTACTGATAAACATTAGCAGTAATTTAGTGAATTCTACTTACTTTTTACAATCAATCTATTAATTTGTTAAAAGAAAGATGTAAACATAAACAATAAAATGCTTTCTTTATCGATTCGTGCGGGTTATGAAGGTAGCGATCATTGCAGGAAAAAATCTAAATCACCCGCTAACGCGGGTTGTGTATTTTTTCTGCAATGTCGCCACCTTCATATCCCTAAGACCAAAGAAAGCATTTTATTCTTTTAATACATTCATTTTTCAATATGTCAAATATAAACATGATGCAAATGTATCTACAGAAATATCGCACCGTGTATGATGCCATAAATGTACTAATATATATTAATTTTGATTTATAAGTGACTTAAAAATCCAATGGGCCATGTTTACCCTACTTTAAATGTATCAATGATTGATATATACAGCTAATGTATATGCATATTCAAACAAGGAATTTGTACCCAGGTTACTTTAAAAATTTAATTCCTTACTTGCATACTGTATAGTTCAGAGGTCATCCGCAGATCTAGAGGGTGAAGGCGGTCTAGGGTCCGGGACCCCCCCCCCCCCCCCCATCCACCCCCGGAAAATTCAAATTTATTTAATTTACATTTTAAAAAAATCAGAAAATATACTCCCCCCGGGAAAAATTTTCCGAATCAGCGCATGGTGGGGGGTGGGGTGGGGCCTATAAAACAGGTTTTGTGTGTTGTATGCAGAGACTCGTTCTTCAGCTGCATCAGTGTAATGTGAAGCTGTTTTATAGGGGAGATAACTACAGGTCGTTTTGGAAAGATTTTATATTCTTGCTATTCAACCGTATTTTCTACAAATTTTCTCGTCGAAATGCTCGTCATAGTTAAAAATATGCGAAAATATAAAAAGAAAACTGCATTTCAATACGTCCGTCCTGCATTAGCTATAAATTATTTGGTGTTTAAATTAATGATACATTGATTTCTTTGTTAAGCGTTTGCAAGGATTATTTTAAAGAATAATTGATAATATTGAACAGACTGTTGAATCTTAAGGGTTTGATCAAAAAGTATTTTTGATCCTGCTGAAATATTTTGATCCGCGTTACGAAATTTAAATAATTATAAACAATGTATCTATTAATAATATTAATATCACCGTCTCTAACCCAGAAGAAACGAGAGAGAGAGAGAGAGAGAGAGAGAGAGAGAGAGAGAGAGAGAGAGAGAGAGAGAGAGAGAGAGAGTGAGAGAGAGAGAGATCTCGACTCTCTATAGTCCATGGAGCTCTCTCTCTCTCTCTCTCTCTCTCTCTCTCTCTCTCTCTCTCTCTCTCTCGTTTCTTCTGGGTTAGAGACGGTGATATTAATATTATTAAGAGAGAGAGAGAGAGAGAGAGAGAGAGAGAGAGAGAGAGAGAGAGAGAGAGAGAGAGAGAGAGAGAGAGAGAGAGAGAGAGAGAGAGAGCTCCATGGACTATAGAGAGGTTTTGGGGTCAAGACATCTACTGGATTGAATTTAACCCCCCCCCCCCAATTTTTTTTCCTGTTTTATTTTTAAACGCCGGGAAAATGGATATACGTCTGAGCCCCCCCCCCCCCCACCCCCCTCTCCCCCTCAAAAATTCAAACTTGTTAATTCAAATAGTAAAGTTAGCAAAAATACGCATTGAACCCACTGGGAAACAAAATTAATACTCGGATATATTATGGATCCGCGCATGGAGAGTCGATACATCACCCTGGGACATCCTTCCCCCCAAACGACATAGTTCATTCGGATTTCTTACCTTCATAGATAAATATGAAATTCTACAACTCTATTTATAATAATACAGCAGAAAAGATTATTAGCCTTTTTTGTAGTCTTTGATAGAAAAAGAACGCCCAGTCATGTTTTTTCTGCAATTAGCCCGAGTCGGGTGAATTTAAATCGGGTTCGGTATTCCAATCGTTGACCTTGGTAGAGGAAAAAGAATCAAGATGGTGGTGGGTCTGGTCACACGAACTGCTTCACAAGCTGGGAGAACGGCGTCTCGCCAAATCGCTCGCAGAAAGGCGTCCACTCAAGTGTACAAGGAGCCAGAGAAATACAATCTACCAGACGTCGACGAAACCTTCTTGAACCCACACAAAGTAAGTTCGTCTTTAGGACAAGTTAGGTATCACAAACTAACCGGGTGTTTTTGAAACCATGGATTTAAGTTAGCATTACAATTATAGACACTTACTTTGTTAACAGTGAATCAAAACAACAAAATATGGTTATTCCTACATATCACGACGATATACCTTAGTGTTACTGTAGATCTTGTATTCATGTTGAAAACTCTACCAGGACTGAGGTACACTACAGTCACTATAGTCTGTCCCAAGTTATTGCTTCCATCACTTTTTGATGATTTTTAATAAAAATACACATACATGTGAAAGAAATACATTTAAAATCGATAAAAGGGAAAATAACCAAAATTCTTCACTGACACATTTTAAATTTTCCACTGATATAAATTTACAGGAACGAAAAACGAATTTCTTACGGAGATTTATAATGGGACATGTTTACATCTTTTCTCCATTTGGAATTACTCAGAATACCTTGCACAATTTTTCAACGTTATCATCGGGGCTATTTCATAGTAGATGCAATAAAAATCCCCATAGACTTTCTATTTTGGGTTGTGTATTAAACCTGAAGCGATAGAGGGGGTGTTTCAAAACAGATAATCTGGACATTTTTCATGTTAGTGGATGAACATACTTTGAGCAAGATGACCTTAATAATTGTTTAATGGGGTCCATGATCCAGAGGAGTGAAATATTTTGAATTCCTTTGTTTTTTTTTTTTTCAGTTCTGGCCCTTCGCATGGGATAAGCAGGCACCATTCACCCTGAAGTATGCCCTGTTTTGCTGTACAGGATTCAGTTGGCCATACTTTGTTGTATACTACCACATGGTCTTAAAAGGTAAAGTCATGCTTGCATGCTATGAAAATGACTTGTTAAATATTTTGATCTTCATATAAACAAGAGGCAGGATTCTTAATTTTATACTAAATAACAACTTCAATGCATGTTTTATTTTAATCCTAATGCCAAGAAAGTGACACTGTTTGATTGGATACAAAAACTGCACGGACTGACATACTAATTTACATGTGCAAATAGTTGAACTTCAATCATTATAGCAATTTTTGTGTCCGAGATGTACATCGTCCGAGGTGTGTTAAGACTGAGTAAACATGATATAAATAAAAGAATCGACTGCTGTTCCTTCTAGGCAACATACTGATTGACAATTACAAAATATTTACATATTTTCACTCTCAGAACTACATTTGTACAAATTAATAATGTTAAAGATGTATAAAGCCTTTTCCTAGGTATTGATGTAAGGACATGTAAATGACAGGGATGGTTTCAAAAATTAAGTTTTTAATGAATGAAAATTCATGATACTAGTCCAGTCAAACTTTATGCAGACAAATATCAGGCGAATTTTTAGCCTTGAACATTCTGTATATTGTATGCAAATGGTTTATTTCAATTTCGAGTAATAATGGACAAAGACAATATGAATAATGGATAATATCGTATCAATATTTGTTTTTTTTTACAGAGTAATGTAATGCAGACTGGCCAGCTGAGGTAGAGAAGGGAAGAGGACACAGTTCTTTTTATCACATCTTGTTAATATGACTCTGTAATGTATGAAAGTTGATACAAATTAAAAAACAAACTTTATGATTGATCACAAACTGTCTCTTTTTTACATTTAAAGAATAAAGATCGAATCATTCTTTGGGTATTATGAGGTGATCAAATCTAATGAAGCTTGAAGGGACTATATACATTACAAAATCGGTTTGTAGTTTTATCTCAAAGATACTGGAAAATGTAAATATACATGAAATGCAGCACTGTACATGCATGTATATCAGAGGTACATGTTTAATGACATTTCAATTCACTTTGCTTATTTTATTTATTTGGTAATTAAAAAAAGGGGGAGGGGAGAATGTGATGTGATGATACAAAATAATCTTTGTTCTAAATATTAAAACACAGAATTGAAAATTTTAGAAGAATGCTCAAAGGTGCCCCAATGACTGATAGTAGTTGATTCAAAGGGATCATGTTGATGTTACTATCATTTTGACAGATGGTAACACATTTCCATTGTCTTTAAAATTGCAGAGCACAAGTGTGATCTTAGTATGTGGAAAACATGAAATAAAGTGGTTCAAATATCTTTATTTGGAAAAATTCAACAAATACAAAAATATGATCAATATCTGGCATCTGCAGATATATAACTAAAGAGTAATGAGAAATATGAAGTGATTATGACAACATGCCAACGAGGTTCCTGAATTTTGAATGGCTAATAAAATCGTTTATAAAAAATGTAACTTTTATTTTTTATGAAATGAATGCTTTGAAAATAAAAATTACAAAGTACTTGCATTTGCATAAGTTCATGACAAACAAAATCATTTGTATATATCAGAATTGCAAGTAATGAATGAATTCTGATTTGACATACAAAATAATGTCAAATATTTTTAAAGGAATAAATTAAGTGTGAAAGCTCCAGGAGTAAAGATTGAAATTTTAAATTAAATGTCATGGGTTGTTCAATGGTGTTTAAAAAGAACGAGAGAACCATTGGACAAAAAAACCTTAAAACAACAACATTTGAATAATAACACTATTACACTAAAGTATAAAGCTAAAATGAGCACCATAGAAACACAAAACAGTTCCTGTTGCAAACATTGATAAGAAATGATACAAAAAAAGGTTTAACAGCAACAAAATATCAAATCTTTTTAGCTGGCCGCTTTCCCAGCACTGTAAGAGTCAACAGTGCTTTAACGATTTCCTTTCTGTCGTCTTGCAGCAGGTAGTTGTAAGGCTTACTGTAATACAGAACAGGTCTTTCTTCTTCCTTGAGTTTGACTGATCCGTGAGACGTTGAACTTTGAATCTTTTCCATTGTTTCGTCCCGAATCGATAACCTTGTAAAAGTGACCTGTAAAGAAACAAATTTTTCTTTACATTTTCCAAAGTCTTTGTCTGTGATAACACTATGAATCGATTTTGTACTATACAGCCCATTGAATTCAAATGACGTATTGTTGGGGCCGCAAGCGGGTTTGCATTAGTAATATCAAAATATTTAATCTTAAAACTGCTGAAAATTATATAAATATAAGTAATAAGGAATCATTCTTTGAAATTATGAGGTGATAATTTTGGTCTGGGCATGATCAAATCTATCACAAAGCCCTTTGGGCTTTATTGGATTTGATCATGCCCCAACCAAAATTATTACCTCATAATACTCAAAGAATGATTCCTTATTCCGTAAGTTCTTCAAAATAAAAATGTAGTGGGCCATAACAATGTTTCCACTTGAAGTCAACACATTGGGCAGAAGGCAAAATATTGGGGCTGCAGCATGTGCTTCCCTCTGGGTAAACACAGTCAATTAAAGCATGCACAACTATATCATGTCAATGCAAGTCGGCACCATGAAAGATTTTCAAATCTTTTGGAAATGTGTGTGTGTATATATATATATAGAGAGAGAGAGAGAGAGAGAGAGAGAGAGAGAGAGAGATATATATAATATTACATTGCGAGGGTAGAACTGTGCTGGTAAAATAATTCCATGGTGCAAATGAAAATGAAGTGTAGCATAAGTCAGTTTGATCCACCTAATATTCCAATTAAGGTGTAAATTATAAAATGGATGTTGTCAAAACGTTTTCTATGACTAATGTATAGTTTGGGTTTCAACTTTTCTATAGATATTGCAATGGTAGCTGATGCTTTGTGCCAGGAAGCTATGCTATTAAATTAAATACATATCACTATAACATCTGTAAATTTGAGTTTTCGCAAATAATTTGGCACCTACCTCGACTTCTACATTCCATCTGACGATAGGATTTAAAACTCTAATCAATAGTTTATGCTTCAATTTTGCCAGATTGTGGCAAATGCTGTCACATTCATTTATTTTGTTGCAATATGAAAAGGACAATAACTCAATTTTTAAAAAATTGTTAGTAAAAAAAAGTTTTCAAATGCTTTCAGAAACTGAAATTTTTTGGGCTGCGATATCAAATATATATATTGTATACTTAATTGCTTATAAAAGATATACTCTTTTCCGTCATGTGCGATGTAAACAAATAATTTGCCTACCCATGTTTAATTAAACGTAGGGGTGAGTAATAAAAATTTTAATACTTTCATGTCAAATAATGAAATCTGATTGGTTTAGAAGCAGTTTATAATCCTTTCTATTACCCTCAGCATTAGCAACCCTCTTGGCTACAGGTAACACAACGAATTATAACCTGCGCGTGAATTATGAGTGTACGGTGTGACGTAGAATTCACATCAACGAGTAAAGTTTTTTTTAAAAATTAAGACATTCAGTATAATAAAATAAATCGCCTGTTTTGAAGGGCAACAGTTGAAATTGACACCCCTCTACTAAGTCGGTTGCTTTGGGTCGGTTGACAATGGTTTTCTCAGGGGTGTCAATTTAACTGTTACAGGCACTATTTGTATATTATCACCTATTACCTTTCCCGCAATCTTTGGTTGTTATTTGTATATACAAAAAAAGCTCGCGCAAATTGACAGGAAAGTTTATAAGAGACAAGTACAGTCGTATATAGATGCCAAGGAATTTGTTGACAATAATAATTCATTATGGTTTTTTTTATTGTTTCTTTGAAGTTTTCTATAAGTATATAATATAAATATCATGACATGGCATATTTTATACTGCATCCCTTATAAACTTGATTGCTGTATATCAATACAAAATGAATGGCTCCCGGGCCGATATACAGGGACCTTGGGCTAATATACGATGCAAAAAAAATAAAAATGCATGTAATAATCTAGATATAATATACCCAGTATTATATATTTATAAATATAAATAAAGTTACCAGATTTTGATCAACATTAAAAAAAAAATGTCTAAACATACTACTGTTTTTTCCACCGTCATTCCCAGAAGTGCCTCTTTGCAAATAGACTTGTCAAGGTAGGCCAGGAGATCACCCACGTGTTGTGCAGGTAATCCATCAGGTAATCTTAGATCGTCTCTTCCCGTGGCATCTACGGTCCTTCTTAGTTTTGCTGCTGTGGGTTCTGTGTCACTTTCACTAATACAACACTCATTGGTCACCTAAAGTGAGAGTGTATGTTGTTTTAAGGTAATTCGTCCACTACTGTGGAATCATATAAATTCATGGGGGCCAATTTTCGTGGATCGTGGGTTTTTCACTTATTCGTGGAGATATACTTTCGTGGATGCGTCGGTTTTCAGTTTTAGTAACAAAGATAACTCTTTCTAAATTTGTTTTCATTGAGGATGTAAATTTGTGGGGGAGGGCTACCCACAAATACCCAGAAAATTGAGCCACCACAAATTCTAATGATTCCACAGTATTTCTCTGCTCGCCTGCTAGTTGAAGTAGAATCTTTTGATTACTTGTTTTAACCCCTTTTGTTTTTGTTAAATCCCTTTCTGATAGCCTTTTGGATCCAAAAGATCTAAATGTCATTTCAACAGTATATAAATGAGTAAAAATCCATTGTGACATCATCACAGTGTAATGTAAATTTTTTTTTTTTTACATACATTGTATGTGAAATCGGAATATCCATTGCAATTATTACCTCACAGACTGCCAGAATACATTTCTCAACGTCTCGGGGACTTATGCACACAATGTCTGCTCTTGCTGAAACTTTCTTTCGGAATATCTCTGTTGATTCTGTATCTATTACAGGCTTTGCCCTGCAACAAAGAGGATTTCTACATGTTAAAACACAAAGATACTTCTAAATAACTCGCATTTATTGGAATAAAACAAGAATCATGTGGGCAACAATGCTCATCTGAATCATCTCGACATACAGTTCTACTGCTGCAAAAGGTCTTCATAATAATATGACTAAAACAAGCTTTACTGCACTGGTATAGTAGATTTTCAGATTTTAGATTTTTTTAAAGAATGATGTAAAGCTGGATCCCATTTTACCCAGCCGACATCCTAATATCTTCGCTAGCCACGTGGTTTTTGATCTGTTGGGGAGCGGAGAGGACCGAAAACCCATGGCTATGGGGAGTGGAGTGGATCATGAAAAAAACCTTGGTTATGGGGAGCGGATCATGAAAACCCTTGGCAAACTTTAATCAATTCAATATTATAAACATGATTAACTTGGGATGACAATTGTGGGGAGCAGAGTGGACCTTTTTTTTGGATCAGATAAATTCAGTACGTTTTAAGAGTATAAACTTTGCATAAAAAGTCATAATATTGGATAGTCATCATTTAATTTAAACAAGTACCAGTCAGTGAAATATGAATGCTCTGGGTAACAGTTGACAACCACACAATTAACTTTAATTCATCATCTATCAAACCCCAAACACATATTGATAATCATATTCTTAATACAACAAAATTCCTAAAATCTTGTTGATTTTCTAAATGTGTACTTACATGACCTCTAACCCAAACATCTCCAGAAATTGTTCAAACAGGCAGCGGTACATTGCCTTAGGAATCACAGACTGTTTCTCTTTTAATATGTACCAGAGACTCACTCCAAATTTTTTCACAAATGTTGAGTACTTTGATCTAGAATAAAAAAAAGTCTAACCTATAAGTATACTTATGAAAAAAACAGCAAATTAAAAAGTTCACCTGGATATGAACTTGGTTGCATGGACACTTGAACAAATCATGTGAAGCCCGAAGGGCTTCTCAGAAGATTTGATCACATACACACCAAGTTCATATCCCGGTGAACTTTTTAACATTGCTGTTTATTACTTATATTTACATTTGAAAAAGGCAAATCGTTCAGAATTATTTAATAACCATTTTTTATGTTGACAATTATGCAACCATCAAGCGATAAGCACGTGAGGTAATCATTGTGACGTCATTAAAAAGTTCACACAGAATTGAACGTTTTCGCTATTCGATAGGTTCATATAAGGAAGCATATTTGCAAATGTAAATATTGGCATATGACCAATTCTCGCCAAGTGCCGTTTCTCACCATATCAACACTTAAAATTACATATATAAAATATAAAGATATAAAAAAAGATGTAACAAACACTGGCAAAAATTGGTACTCGGCGAGAATTGGTCCCCGGCCAGCAGTGCTCATCTATTAATTCTAAATTAAAAGAACACTATAGGTTAAGCTGCATGAAGTTGAATGGAGGCAACTTTTTAAAATGCCCTATAATTTGCATGGTTACCCCTTTCATTGATCTTTGTTTGAGCCACAGTAAACTTTTAATGTGAACCCTAAATATAGTGTAATATATATCTTATCAAAGAATTCTGCCAAAAACTAAGACTGAGGGAATTTTTTCAGGACTCTGATAGCACGGATGTATCTCTAGTGAAAAATAGAAGTAATTAAGGCGTAAGAAAAAAAATTGTGTGTTTAGGGTAACACTGATGAGAAAATTAGGTTAGCTAGGTAGGGATTTTTTTTTTATTTTATCATATTTTTTTTCTGCATGACAAATACAAATATAAAATCCTAAGAATGTTTGTTTGACCATGCCTTCTACATGGTTAGGTACACGAGTTATTAATATCAAAAACTTTTCCCAGACAATTTGACAGGACAATAACAATATTCCATATATCTTTGGTAACTAGAAGATCTCACACATACTTCCATATGTAATGCTGCACTTACATGTCGATATCTTTTATTGTAACTTCGTCTCTCAGTTTCTCCTCATTTGGCGTGAATAAATTTAGACTTCTGTAATTAATATCAAACAAACTGCAATGGTTGAAGGTGTACAAACATCCTAAGATATCTGACAGCTCCTCAAGATTATTAACTTCTTGGGGGAAAAGGTTATAAGACACCGCAGACATGTGTTCTGTGACGATGTCTGTGGGCGCTTTACGTTCGTAACGTATTCCAAACTTATCAATGAATCTTCTTGTCAAATCATATGTGCATGACGGCACGGCATTTTCACTCGAATTCGTGGAACTGATATTTGGCGAAATAGATGGTGTTGCTGAAGATCCCCTTATCATCTTAAATTCAGTAACTCTTGATTGAGAATCACTTTCGCAGGGTCTTGAGTCTTTCCGCCATCTTTTAAAACATACGCATGTGCACTTGTAGGTCAAACTCTATTCGCCATTATGATTGCTCGGCCTAGGTCTATTTGTCCCCACGATGACCGAAACATGGGGATCCATATATATATATATATATATATATATATATATATATATATATATGTGTGTGTGCGCGAATCTAGGTAAGGGGGGGGGGGAGGCATGGATCCCCTCCCAATGGAAAATTCTTTTTTTAAATTCGCACATACTGTAGTTAAATTATAGAAAATAGACCTCGGACTCACTCTTGCAAACAAAATCCCCCCCCCCCCCCCCCCCCACCACGGAAAAAAAATTCTGGATCCGGGAATGGTAAATTCTGTAAACGTTTC
Source organism: Magallana nippona (assembly GCA_033439105.1). Lineage (NCBI taxonomy): Eukaryota > Metazoa > Mollusca > Bivalvia > Ostreida > Ostreidae > Magallana > Magallana nippona. The sequence goes on along the minus strand of CM065917.1, from coordinate 29,367,010 downwards.
GAACACATAAGATATTGAAACAGGGGCGTATACGTCACGGGCTTTAAATGATAAGCACAATTTAAAACTCATTTGGATTGTAAACTGCTACGAAAAGCATTAGAAAAGCAATGCAGAAGTGCAAAGCTATCTAATTAATTAGGAGATAAAATATTCTTTTCCATGCTGAAAAAAAGAAATTAGATTTAAAAGATATTTACACATTAATTTAGTGATAGCTACAAGTATGTAGTTTTACGAAAACATTTTGGTTGTATGCGGTGTGCCTCAGGGGACAGTACTTAAGCCACTGTTACACCTCATCTTTATAAATGATCTGCCGGAGATATGTGAATCATATGATGCCCCTTTCATAGGCTATATGATTCTCATTTGTAAATGACTTGAAAACCACATAAAATTTTCATATATGAATCATATGAAGCTATTCACATATGATAATCATATATGGATCATATGAATTGTCACATACATATGATTCACATGTGATGCCCTTTTTATTATCTCGTGTGAAACAAATCACATGATTCACATATGTGGATCATATTTGGCGAAGTTGCCTTAGGTATATATAGAGAGGTCAAGGACATAAAGGACGCGGAGCTGCTACAGAAAGACGTTGACAGAGTAGAATTAGATAGTGGGAAGAAACATTGGGCATGTCATTCCATCCGAGCAAGTGTAACTTCATGTGTTCAACAAGATCAAAGAACCCCATCGTTTCCATTACCAGCTTAGAGGACACACACTAGAGCAGCTGATACCATCAACTACTTAGGAATAGACCTGTTTGGAGATCTTCAGTGGAAACATCATTTAGATAGAATTATAAAGAAAGCAAACAGCGTGGTATAGTATTTTTTAAGAGAAATGTAGAGATTTCGAGCCAGCATACCAATATAACTGCATATTACGCAGAAATTGGATTAAACCTGAAGTATTGTGCACCAGTTTGGAATCCACACCAAACACAGTTAGCCCAACAAAGTTAGCCCAGGAGCTCGAGATGATCCAAAGACGAGCGGCGAGATCACAACCAGAAGATATCGTAATACATACAGCAGCGTGACAGATATGTACAAAAATGAATCAACTGGGAACCGTTACAGTCAAGGCGAACAAAGATCCAGCTCCCCATGTTTTCCAAGATAGTCAACAACAGGTATAAGATAGATATACCATCCACCAACTACAAATTACACCATCGAGCACCAGGGGCTAGAGCAGACACTCCAAGAAAATACTACAGTACCAAACCAGGACGGACACATTCAAGTTTAGTTTCATACCGAGGACTATTCTTGTATGGAACCATCCAGCATCCGGTGCTGAGTCCGATGTTTTATATATTTAGACTGCTTAAATATTCTGATTATTTTAATAATACTATCAAGATCACCATTTTCGCCTTTGTCAAAGAAAACACTTAGCCACTATCCGACAAAGCTGGGAATTAAATTGGGCATACAAAAGAAACTTTGATAAGACCCCTGGAATAAACCAGGAGGTAAAAGGTGTTTTTTTTTTTAAAAATCATTTGATGTCTTTTAGCAATAGCTTTCATATGTAGAACAGAAAAAATCCTTAGGGCAGAAGTTTAAAAATAAATTTTAAAAATGTGCAAAATTGATACGTTTCAAGCAAAATCCCATAGGGTCATATGTCAAAAATTATCAAACTTTGAGATGACCGCCTAAACAAACGATGTGGTAAATGTCTGATTTTTTGTTTAAAAATAATAACTATATCAGTAGAAATTCATGTAAAAAATTTCATCAAAAAGTATAGGGCAGAAAAAATTTGACCCGGCCTCGTTAATTTCAAGAATTAATAATTGTCCACAGCAATTCGTTTCATTAGAATGGGTTATGTTTTGATTTTGTGAAATTATTCTTCATACAAGGCAGGTCGTGTCGTTTTATTTTCTTATCTCCAGTGCAGGTAAAAAGGATCAAAGGGCTTTGCAATGTGGAACTACACAAAGTTCTTTTGGAGACGTAATCAAAATTCTGACTCCACGTGTATAGTACTGGATATAATTATACGGTGCTAATTGATAGAAAGGTGTGCTGATTTTTATTTTGCCGCGAAGATAAGTATTAATTTAAACAAAAACCAAAAACGTTTACCAAACTACATCTGAAAATAAGAATACCATGTATAAAAATCATTTATCTGAAAGGATATTCATGTATACATGCATGTGCATGTATTGTCTATATTTTTATTGTATTTAGATGACTAGACAGTATTATTTTACTTTGATAATGAAGTATGTATATATATATATATATATATATATATATATATATATATATATATATATATATATATATATATATATATATATATATTAATTTCCTTTCTCAGAATTGCAAGAGGAGATGGACAATTTATTTGCAGTAAATATTGCATGCATATTCTGTCAAAATTGTCTTTAATTGAAGTCCAATTAATCCATTTAAGTTACTATGAGACGAAAACTTTTAAAAGCGAGATGTTTCTGACCGGAATTCGCCCGGCGTTTGTCTTTGCCCTTGATTTTGTCGGAGAATTTTTTTTTTTTATATTTGCAGCATCTCCTCAAGATATAGAACTAATGGACCAATTTGACGCACTTTGACAATTTGTCACACTTGACACAGAGTATCTTTGAATAAAGGGGATTCAAGTTTGTCCTCGCGAAGGTAAGCAGTCTCTTGAAGGGAAAGATACGGTAATCAAACAAACGTTTACCTTGAAATACATGCATGTAAGAGTGCATGCTTTTTTTTCTTCGATTATATATTGATGTTATGTTAAATAAAGGAACTGATCCACAATAACAGGAAAGCTAACATCTATATTCAAATCTGTTCAAACCATGACACACCCCCAACCAATAGCTATTCCCTTTTTTTTGTGCATTTTCCAGGACCAACTAGTTAATCCGAATTAATGAAGCTGAACTCCAATATCAAGGCTGCCTTCAGCGTATGTCTATGGATAATCGGTTGTTTCTTTCTTACATACAAGTTTGTGTTTGTGAAAACAGATTTTAGAGTCCGACACGATGTTGATAAAATTTTATTAGAGAACAACACAGCAATAAAATCGTGGATGTACATGAACCGGATACACAATAGAACAAGAAGTGCAAACACTGAAGAGTCCTCATTGAAAAAGTTTGAATATAACGTGACGTCGGAAATATGGCGGAAGTTGAGGAGACCTCGGACCAAAAAATCTTTCCGAGATTCCGTTGATCGCCATTATTCTCAGTCTAACCAGGATCAAACCGTGTACGACATCTTTCCACAGAAGAATGGATTTTTCATAGAAATAGGCGCCTATGATGGAAAAGTGCACTCAAACACTTTATGGTTGGAGAGGAAACATAACTGGACTGGGCTACTTATAGAAGGAAACCCCAAATTATGTCGCAGCATCGATAGGCTACCTAGACAAGTTTGGCGTTTGTGCGCATGCGTGTCGAAAGAAAAGGAGGCTACGTTCATAGAGGGAAATGAAGTCGGGGGTGTTGAGAAAAACATGCCAAAATCCCATTTGGCACAGCTAGATAACTATCAAAGGGTTCAGATTCCATGTTTCAATTTGCGTGACGTTTTAGAAATTGTAGGCGTTTTTCATGTGAACTATTTCTCTTTGGATGTGGAGGGAGGGGAAATGCACGTGCTGAACAGCATGAAGGAAGATTTGATATCTAGAAAAATCGTTGTAGATGTGTGGACAATCGAATATCGCGCATGGGCGGGGCAAAAATTTAATTGGCAGAAGGGAAAGGAAAATCTAGCCAATCTGCGGGCTTTTTTCAAAGAAGTGGGAGGATATGCAGAACATTCACAGCTAGCAGAAGAAACACTGAGTCTTTCAGACGGCCATTATTTAGATGTTGTGTTTGTGTACATAGAGACATGGTGTAAGAGCCATGAGTTGCTTCCGGCCGGCGGGTTAATGAAATGTTAAATTTAAGTAATAAAAGTTGTGGTATATACCCTTTTATATCTTTGTTGCCTTGCCCCCCCCTCTCTCTCTCTCTCTCTCTCTCTCTCTCTCTCTCTCTCTCTCTCTCTCTCTGTATATAAACCCAAGAGATAAAAAATATACGGTTTAGACAATAGAACCATTTTAACAAGAGCTTGGACTTTGGTTAGTTGTGTCAAACAGCAATGTGACGTAGGCGTGTCTATTTCATTGTTGGCCATTCAGCCATGGCACTTTGAAATTAACAAGAATTGTCTGGCTTTTGGGCTAAGACTACGCAATTGGTGCATATTTCGCTTGAAACTGCGTCATTTTTAACTTGTTTTGACGCAAGAAATAGATAGCTACGTCCTACTGAAAGTCCAAGGTCTTGTTAAAATGGTTCTAAATGCCCGGATTTTAGAAAACATTGCTCGCTACAAAGCTACTAGGTTAACTATTCTTTTGAATTCTTACAAAAAAATTGTTACGATACCTTACTAGTATACCATAAAGAACGTACGCACTTAACAACAGTTCTAAACGTTCGACCAGTATCAACCCACTGAACCGTTCAGTAACAACGGAGAAGACGCGAATTCCACAAGCAAATTCACTTATGGAGATTCATTGGTTCAATGATACAGAATTATTGATTTCAAGTCCTTTTTCTTGGCCCCTTCGCAAAAGAGAAGTCAGGTAGTTGCTTAATTTGAGTCGTAAACGAAGTCCATAAAAAATAGCGCAAGTGCGTCAAAAGAACGTAAAAATATGTCTATGCGTTACAGAAAAATCTGAATTAATGTTGTTCCTTCTTTGAAACGAAACAAAATGTTGGATACAAATGCTCATGTAACAGAGAGCTTTTTTCTGTTCCTGTGATGTATGTTCAATATCGTGTGATGTATATTATTCTTGTGATGTATGTTAAATAAGATGTGATGTACATTCTATATAATCTTGTGATGTATGTTCATAATCTTAAGTTTATAGAACATACATCAACAGATTTTTAATATACATCACAAGATATTGAACATACATCACAAGATTACAGAATAATATACATCACAAGATTTGTACATACATGTACAACAATTGGACTGGAATATTTGCATCTAAGGCTTGTTGTATATTTTGCTGAAAGTAGTCCCAAGTAGTCTACCCTAGAATTATGCCGATTATATATGCGGATTTGTTTTATTATCTAATACAACCTCAGCCCAGGGGATCTCCATATACTTCGAGTCAAGATCATTTCTGACTGTAAAATGAATATTTTCAGATTATATACAATGCAACACTCCCTCCCAATCGATTTCTGTCTTTGAGAATAGGAGTATGTTACCCCGTAATTGAAAGATTATCATCCTTCACTTCATATAATATTATAAATGTACTTGTTTCATAAACTATACATTCTATAAAATCTGTAAATCAAATAGCAAAGTACTTATTTTAACTTTTTTCAGCATTTATTTTCGGTGAAATATGCCGATGTTTGATGAGCCATGAATCACATAATCAGTAGTACATCGTATATTACTCACTAATGTACATTTATTATTGTACGTCTTATGTACATTGTATTTATTTAACCGTTACCTGTATATTTCTCACTATCTGATTAAATTACAGAGCCACGCTGTATAGTTATTAGATCACGGACAACTGTACCCCCAGTTATATTTTATCATCAAAAATTCACAAAGTCACAACTCCACGCAAATGTATCTTATCATGAAAGCACCACATCCCCTATTCGAGGATTATCATAGACCCTTTAATTTATAAATTGCTGTCTCTAAAATAAAGTTGAAAAAAATCTTTTAAATACGTTTACTCTTTACAATTGATGATAGTTTATCTTGATGATTTTAAAAAAAAATATGATTGACACCTGTTCTGTCTTTAATGCATTGGCTCCATGCGTGGTCAAAACATGTAGTTGATTGTTTAACAAGTGTGTCCATGATGATCGCTCACTGCACGGTCGATCTCACTGCCCACGTGACCAAGAGCAAGGACCACGCATTGTACTGAGCAGTCTTCGAGCGCAGCGGACATTTTTCATCATGCACGGTCTACAAGAACGGGTTCCCGCCTGAAAAATCCTAGTAAAATTCAAAAGGTACGTAGAAATTTAGATACAAGTGTACACACGATATACTTTGATGTATACTTTGATGATTTCTTAAACGTTTAACAGCAGCCTGTTCAACAATCTTTTTAAGCCCTATTCTTAAATAATAAAGATATTCTTGGAATTGGTATTTTCCCTGGCATTTATAAAACAGATTTGGAAGTGATACAGCAAAAGTATACTTGCAACAGACCAAGCGCTGATCGAAAAACTTTTTCCGGGGGAAGGGGGGGGGGGGGGGCAGGGTCCGATGGATAATTTTGTTTGCCAGAGAGATCAAATGCCTCTTTGGTAACTACATGTATTTTGAGAATATAACATTAAGTTTAAATTCCTCTCCTTCCAAGGGGTATCCTGATCCCTTTGACTAGCTATCCTGACTGTGAATGCGCTCTAAAACGTTACTTTAAAAAAGAAAAACCTTCTTTTATTCACATTGCCTTTCTTCCATTATATGTAGAAGAAACCCCTAGCATTATTTCCCCGGCCCAGCTGTGCTGAAACTGACAATGGCGGAACGAAGCTGGGAAATCGTAGCAGTTTAACCAATACTCCATTGAGGGAAGACAATATCAATGCTGCTCGGAGGTCTTCCATGGTAAGTAACATTGCTTTAGTTATAATCAGACACGTAGCATCAAGTAGGAAAGGAGGGGCATGGGCAATCCCCTAAATTTTCCGAAGCAGAATTTTTCTCTTGACTAAATTTATTCATATATTCAATCACATAAACATGCATAAGGATTTTTATTTCAAATCGGGGAGGGGGCATGAGGAAGATGGCATAGTGCGTCTTATATCTTTTCTAAATTATGGGTTTTTTTTTTTACATTGTCCCTAATATGAATTTCAGATAAAAGCATGTTTTGAAAAAAAGATGGGGGGAGGGGGGGGGATAGCACCCCTCCTGAAGCAACATATCCGTTTTTCCATGCATCATTTAGTCCTATTTATACAGGCAGAGAGTTTTTATATAATACAATCTGTTCATAGCCCCCAAAATTAAAATTTTCAGGTTTACTGCTAATCTGTCAGTGGTATAAAAAATGTATGTAATCAAAAACAACGAAACCCATATCGGCCTTCAATTGCTTTACATGAATTTTTTTTGTATATTTTTTATTAAAACTGGAAACATCGTTTTGGCTGCGAACAGGATTATTTAGAGCAAAAACTTTATCAATTTATGCACAATACAATTATCTATACATACATATCAAAAACTGCCAAATAAACTTTATATTTTTGAAAATGAAAATGAAGAATTGTAGATATCTTTTAAATATGTGCATAAAAACTACAAATCAACTGTCACCCACATTAAACAATTGGTATACAATCATATTTTAACAAGAAATTGAAACGAAATAGCGAAATTCAAGAAAAATTGGAAAATTTTAAATTCGAACCGATCCTGAATGTAATTAAACTGTTCCCGAACAAAACCATATGAAGTTGGAATATATCACAATATATATTATATATTTTGCAAAAATTCTAAGTTTATTTAGCTGTAAAATGGTTTGTTAATCGACGGATCTAAAAATGCATATCAATGACTTGTAAAATTTCAATTTTAATTCTGATCGGGATAATTTTTTTTTTTCAATCGGGATCGATTCAAATTTGATAAATTGCAATTATTTTTGTTTGATAAGTGATTTATGTGACTTTATTGTTATTCTCTAGATTTTATCCATAGACTTAAACGATTTAATGAATAAATATTTTCATTTTCAAAAATATTTTTTAAAATTTAAAACTTGACCAAGCCATCTTCGGCATGTGTTTATTCATAATTATATTACACATCAAGTGAGACTAAATTTTAAGCTTTAAAGTGCTCTGTTTGCAGTCAAAACAATTTTTCTTTTCCATAAAAAAAAAAAAATACAAATAAATTCGTATAAAACAATTGAAAGCAGATATTGGTCCCTGTTTTGTAGAATCGTATTTAAAAAAAAACATTCTTTATTGATCCATCAAATAAAATGTTGGTGTGTCTAGGAACTTGAATGGCAAAATGTCTTTTATAAGTATTATTATTAGATTAAGGACCCTCAATCTACAATAAAGGATTTTAAAAAGACTAAGAAATTTAAATCGCGTCCATGTGTGAATTCTATTTTATTCAGATTTGTTTCACGTTATAGGTGTGTCATTTTAACCATGATGTTATTAAAAATAAAAATTGTCTTTATGTACTATGGTGGAAGATATGCCGGTGCAGATCTTAATTTGGGGGAAGGGGGTGGTGTTAGGTCCGACCCCCTCCCCCCTGAAAAATTCAAATTTATTAAATTCACTTAGTAAATTTTCCGAAAAAAAGTGGCATCACAATTATGCCTCGGCAAAATTTTCTAAATGCATACAAATTAAGTTTTCAAATATTTTATCTTAATTTAAATCATAGTACAAAAAGTTTTAGAGCTCGTTTCAAAATACCGTCGATTTTCCTACTTAGTGATAGTCTTGTTTTCGTCAGAAGTTCCCTAAAGCCAGACGCCCGTCGTTTCACCGGCATCAAAGAGATGCCGCCGAAACACCGACGCAATACGACCTCATTAGAGCTGGCCGGGTCGCTTTGCCAGCATCAAAGAAGTGCCGCCATCTGTGCAATTACTCTGCACGTTAAATTATTTAGTATTTATACACATACGTACATGCATGCATATATAGATGCGTTTACTGACAAATTCTGTATATATATTGTTTTCCTGAAGGCTGTATTTACATGTTTGAATCGTATCGATACATTTACTTCCTCAGCTCTCTCTCTCTCTCTCTCTCTCTCTCTCTCTCTCTCGTCACGATGAATGTCTTTACTTCGCCTATTACAATCACAGTATTCTCTTTTGAGAAGTGGACAGGCATAGCCTACATGTAGGCTATGCCTGTCCACTTCTCAAAAGAGAATACAATCACAGGGGCATCCTATCCGCTCTGCTCTCTATGACATACATAATATGTAAACGGTATGACCGTTGGACCGAGCGCAGATTTAACACAGTGCAGTTTGATTTTTTTGTAGAACAAAATTTATTTGAAACGCACACAACGCTCTCTGCCCGCCTCGCGAAGCGAGGCTTAATGATAACACGTATATATAAGAAAATCAGTGAAAAATAGAAGTTGACTCAGGGGTACTAAGGGCTACTAGTACCCTCGCTGCGCTCAGTATAAATAATACATTATTTGTATTATTTGTATATATTTACATTTTCCAGTTCTTTGTCTGTGATAACACTACGAATCGGTTTTGTACTATACAGCCCAATAACTTCAAATGACGTATTGTTGGGGGCGCAAGCGGGTTTGCATAATTAATATATTAATATTTAATCATACAACTGCTGAAAATTATATAAGTATAAGTAATAAGGAATCATTCTTTGAATATTATGAGGTGATAATTTCGGTTGGGGTGTGATCAAACATATCATAAAGCCCGAAGGGCTTTATTGGATTTGATAGCGCCCGACCGAAATTATCACCTCATAATACTCAAGGAATGATTCCTTATTCCTTAAGTATGTCCATAGAGAGCAGAGTGGATAAGATGCCCCTGTGCTATATACAATCTGATTGGACAAGAGTCAGTTAAAATTTTTCATCAGCTTAGATGTTACAGCTTGTACACTGACATGGGTCAACCCAGAAACATGTCGATACTAAATAAGTGCACTTTAATTAGCATAATCGGCGAAACTATAACGACATCAATTATTCAGTGTGCTAAAAATTAAAAAAAAAACAAGGAACCTCATTTTCTTAGCACGCTAAATATAGTTGAAGCCGATTGTGCTATTAAGAATGCACTTATGTAATTCGTATCTACATCTTTCTGGGTTGACCCCTGAACTTCATACGTACAAGTTATGCTGTAACAAGTAGGCGAAGTTAAGACATTCACCGCTCGTGACTTCCATGAGAGAGAGAGAGAGAGAGAGAGTGAGAGAGAGTTGAAAATCGACGGTATTTTGAAACGAGCTCTAATTGTTTTTATTTTGGTCATTGTTGATTTGGCCAGTTCATCCGGCAAATTTTCCAGAATAAACACTGTTCTGCAGCTAGATTTCTGTGTTCGGGGATATTTATTTCCTAAAGTACATGCAATTTTTTCACATTTGAATTGTGAAAGGGATTTCAATATCTTAAGGTATAATATCACTCTGCTATTAATTAATTTTACCATATATTTAAAAAAAAAAAAATTTCATATTGATTTTCATCAAAGTCAATACCAAGAGATTCAAATGAAACAAAGTTGAAGTGATAAAGCGCTGCTAGATTTCTCAAAAATTGATGTTGTGTGTAATCATGATATGAAGAAAATTAGACACAGTGATTATAAAAACCCAAAATTTTACCATCGCAGCATAAAATCAAAAATATTAAATGTATATGAAAATAATATATAGTTATATACAATGTCAAATCATGTTCATAACATAGTGAAGCGCTGCTTTTTAGTTCAGAATAGCACTTTGTTGTTTAGGTTTGTAACAAAAACTGCTTCAATCAGCAAGAGTTATCTTTATCATAAAATATTGAAGGTTTTACATACAGGTTTTACATGGAGTATGTGATAAATTACCATAGTTTCTAATTATTCAGAAAAGGTTTTCTGTTTTTAAATTTGGATAAGATAATAGTAAATGGATCCATATGTTTTAGAATGCTAAAAATGTAAACCAGAGCATTTCGTTATAACACAAAAAGGGGATCAAATGAATGATCTTCCAGTAATTGGTAAAATCTCAATATAGGGATATATTAATTAATCTAATCTTGAATAAAATGTGATATTGGTTTTTTTTAAATTTTGTTTCCCCCATATCTGCTCTCTCATAATAGAAAACCCTTATTCAATCGTAGACATTTGATTCAGAAATGTTATAAGTTTCAAATGATGATGACAAAGTCTAGAGTTTGCAATTGTCTTAGTTATGTTTTTCCCAATTATAATTCATTTACCTTTGTGAACGAGCTATTAAGAGAGAAATAAAAATTTCCATCTAAAGATTCTCTGGCCTAAAACATCAAACATGTAATGTTCATGTACTGTACTAGTACATATAATTTAGTTATATTTAAAAAAAAATGAGAAGGAGAAGGGAGAGGGGTATAGATATTACCTTATAAAAATTTGATCAATATGATTAGTTTCTTGTAATTTTTTGTAAAAGTTTTCTAACTTTTTTGCCCTCTGCTAAAAGTTGGGGTTCAGTTCGTTCCGTTCAAATTTTCTCTTTCTATATTTGAATTCAAATGAATGTTGCCTTCCAGCATTAAATGGAGCCCAGCACCGCCTCCCTTTTTGCTACAAGCCTTCATAATTGTGAGTTAACAGAAAAAAAATGAGAATATTTTCTGCAGAGGTTATCTCTCTTATCAGAGGGACAGTCCACCTTAATTAAGCTGTTTGATATTAAACGTTTAATAATTTGTTAGTCCTGTTTACTGTAAACATTTAGATGATAAAATTATTGCCTTTTCTGGTGCTTCATGTGGGTATGGAGGCCAGTACATGTACCAGTTGATGCGGGTCATGTACATTGTATATTCATTTTTACAATAATTGGTACCTTCATAAGCCGTTTAAAAAAACAAAACAAAAGTAAGCTTTTTACTGTTTAGGCGTTGTATTTTTTATATTTAAGATTTTGTGAAATTATTATATTAATTATGCTATGATTTTTATTTTCAAGGAGAACCATCTTTTTACAGCAAAGGAAGATGTTGAATGAAGGAAGACAATCAACAGTTTCATCATCATCATCATCATCATCATCATCATCATCAGCAGCAGTTTCAACATCAAAGTCATCCAACATGTACTTTTCTCTTTTGTAAGTATTATTTATGAATTTTCATACTATACCCTGTCCCTGACTACTATATGTTCCAATCACTTTCTGCCAATTTTTTTTTAAATTAACATAAAAGCATGCCAGTGAAAAAATCCTGAAATCATGATAACGCAAAAAGTCCAAAATTTTTTGTTTGACATGTCCTTTTTTTACACGGGAGAAATTGAAATGAAACCATTTATATGGAAGTTCGTTTCGACTCTTTCAGAATACTTTGCTTAATTTCCTATTTTTTCCCCCCAATAATCATATGGGTACTTTCATATCGGTTGCATATTCTGAGATGGTATTTCAAAACAGAAAACTTGGACTTTTTAGCTCACCGAGTCAAAGTCGGGGGGAGCTTATGCTTTACCCCGGCGTCGGCGTCCGGATCTGGTTAAAGTTTTTGGTGCAGGTCCTGTATCTAAGTTATAATTAATTGTCCTATCTTCACCAAACTTGCAAGGATGATGCATCTGGATCTACTAATGAACTTGAAAGACTTGGATGCTGAATCTGGGCCATAAATTTCAGATGCTGGAGGAGGTTAAGGTTTTTGGAGCTGGTTAAAGTTTTTGGAGCAGGTGTCCTCTGCTGATTATATCTTATTTATTACTGGTCATAATTTCACCAAACTTGATTGAGTAGTGCGTCTTATGATACTGATGCACCTGACAGGCTTGAATGCTGAATCTGAGCCATAGGTTTTAGATGCTGGATGAGGTTAAGGTTTTAGAGCATGTGCTCTTCGATAGACAAATCTTAGTTATTATTGAGTCTTTATCAAATTTGAATAGATGATGCATCTTGTGATTCTGATGCACTCCACAGGCGTGGATGCTGAATCAGAGTCATAGGTTTCAGATGCTGGAGAAAGTTTAGTTTTTTGGGACAGGTCTATTTATAATATTGTATATTATGATGCAGTATTGTATAATATGATATTGTATTATAAAATATACTATTCTATCACATGATATTGTATCATATAATAGTATAATATATAATATTGTATTATATTATATGATATTGTATAATGTAATATTGTATTAAATATATATTATTGTATCACATGATATTGTATCATATATTGTTATCTTCAGTGGTATATTCTCACTATATAACTCTATGTAGATGAAAAGTCAATAATTGTAATATTAGCTCGTCCGAAAAATATTGACCAGTCAATATTTTTTAAAAATTGACCAGCTAGGAATAATATCTAGAGAGTATTCCCTCTATTTCAATTAATCGCTTCTGATTCGTGGATTCGTAAATGGTGACGTAAATAAGTCTTTGCGACTCCAAAACAAGGTGACGTCATAATAGGCAATCAGTCAAGGCAAGTAAACAACAGACGCGCAATGCAACGATTTGCTATCATGACGGATATAAGGATTTACAAATTACTGTGAAGTAAAATCAGGTAGAACATCTGTAACTTAATTTCTACGGGCACCGGAATATCAACAGTGACCGTTTGATGCCGACGATATTTTGGAAATGAACCTTACGCAAAATTTAATTCGTGAATTCTATGTTGAGCTGAGAAAATTACTGCGATCTGTTTTCAAACCCTTTCTCGAATTTTGGTTTGTTTCTTCATATAACAAAACAAATGTTGACTGTATTTTCGGGCAACATTGATTCTATGAGCCCCGTTGGGACGAATATATTGCCCTCCGCTTCGCGTGGGCTCACATAATCAATATTGCCCTCAACCTCAGTCAACATTTGTATAATTATATATTATATCATATGATATGATACAATGTTGTATCAAATTATATTTTATCATATGATACAATATCATTATTTTAAAACAATATCATACTAAATCATATAATATGATATCATATGTTACATTATTGTGATGTATTATGTGATATGATATTGTATCATATGAATCTATATTTCATTATATATTATTATTTTGATATTGTATTATGTGATTAAATACAGTACAATACCATATCATATTATGTGATACAATATCAAATCTGATATGATGTCTTATCATATGTTACAATATCATATTGTATCATTATATATTACTTTTACTTATCACTGACAGGTTTGTTACTGACTGAGTACAGAAATATATTAGATTGATCAATCTCATAGACTGCCAGCTTCGCTGAGCCGTCTATGAGATTGATCAACCCAATATATTTCTGTACTCAGTCAGTAACAAACCTAATAAGTGTTTTGTTTTCCTGAGGACTATCAAGTGACACATTTATTCACAAAAAGCGATGGTCAAACCGATGTACAAGTTGCCTAACATCTCGTCCAATGTAACTCATTGAAACTCTTCAAAATTATCAATCTCACCTTTCATATACTCTTTGAAATTCTTCGCTTCACCCATGTTTACTTACAATATTTTGTTGCCATTCAATTTTAAATGTTTTCCCCCTTCCCTCTGCAGAGATTGAAGCAAATCTCGACACTGTCATATTATTCTGCTCCAGACACAAAATTGTGACGTCAATTCAAAGGGCAAGTACTCTAATTTAAAGATAATTCCAAAGGGCAACTACTCTAAATATTTTAAGAACTTACGGAACACGGTTTCTGTGTTAAATAAGATGAAATATCGAGATGAGTATGCGAAGCGGCGGCCAGTGACAGCCATATTGCCTAATATTAATTCTCAACGAACCTACATAGATATATATGAGGCAGTCACGTGGCATGTTTAAACCAATGAAATGTGACATTTCAGAGGGAAAACAAAGAATTATATTGTATCATATAATATTACATACGACACAATATTGTATAGTATGATAGGATGCAATATCATATTCTTTAGTAGTCTTTTGATAAACATTGTATCCTACAATACTTTATGAAATTAACTAACGATTATCAAACAATTTCTTAACATATGATATATGATATTGTGAAAAACCATACTACAGTATTCATGAATATCCAAGATCATTAATTATGATTTTCATATAATATGATAAAGGTGGTCTCATAAAGGTGATGCCTCATAAAGGTGATGCCTCGTCTCGGTCAGCTTTGTAATCTGTGATGACCTATGTTTATTTTATCATACGAATAAAGTTTTGACACCAAGATAATTTTGCTAAACGAATATTATCAATGAGAATGAAAGGAAAATATTGGGACCGACTTTATTTACTTGTAAACTGAAGTAAGCTTCTCCGATCAAGACTTGTTGTCATTCTCTGCTTGAAATCTTTACGCTTATTATTTCATTTCAAAGCTTTGAATCAATTTCAATTATAATACTTATATACATTACAGTGAGATTAATGTAGTTTAAAAATGGCTACGATCATCTAGCCTTCTTAAATTCATGGGGACCGGTTTTCGTGAATATACATATTTTGCAGACCCAGGGGGGGAGGGGGGTTGCAATTGTAAGATAAAATGATTTTTATTTTGTATTTCATAATTGGTTAAGGATGACATTTGTCTTATGTATTAATATTTTTTCATGACTAGAAATATTTACACTCGGTTTATATTTCCCCTTATGTTTGTAAGTAAACGTCACCATGCGTTTTGAATAGATAACTAGTACATGTATATAAATATAAGTAATAAGAAATCATTCTTGGAATATTATGAGGTGATCAAATACAGTCGAGCATCATAAAATCTATTATAAAGCACTTCGGGCTTTATTAAATTTGATCACCCTGGCTGTATTTTATTCCTCAAATAATACATTTATGAGTAATTATATATAAATTAAGAGAAATATAGATAAGACATACTAGTATAGTCCTTGCCTTACAGAAATCTTAGACACATGATCTTTCATTTTTCAATTCCCCCAAATTAAAATAAATTGAAAGGTAAACTTCATTATAGTTTTCCTTTGAGTCATATTGAATGACAGAATGTACGTTCGGTTACAGTGACCAATGAATTTAATTTTCTCAATTAATTATTATTTAACACAGAAACTCTAGATATTTGATTACTTATGTTCATTACAGTTATAGCTACCAAAGAGAACCGGACACCAGAACCTATGTTGGAGCATCAAGATAAACCAGTTCAAAGGATTCATCAGTAAGAAGTCAGTTCATGAAACTCGAAACGCAATAGCTTGTATTGGAATTGTGCGATGCATTAAGAGACGTCTCTACTGTGTGCGTGTGAATTCTGAAAAAGATATGGACCCACCGTGGAAGAGAAATTCATCGTTTACATGGACAAAATCTGCACATAGGCAGTATCGTTTATATTAAAATAATGACAATAGAACCTCTAAAATAATTCATGGTTGGCCCAAAAATCTTTATATAATGTGTGTTGGATTTGCATATTAACATATTACGTTTGAAGTTATATGAATAAAGTTTTTTTGGTTTGTTGTTATCTTTGAGAGAGGAAGTGTTTTTGAGGAAGGGAATAGGGGGAGATTAAGTCCTATCCTCCTCTCACTCTCTCTCACTCACTTTCTCACCCCACTCTCCCCTCTCAGAGAGAGAGAGAGAGAGAGGGAGTGAAAGTGGGGCAAGAGAAAGAAAGATAGTGAGAGTGGGGCGAAAGAGAGAGAGAGAGTGGGGCAAAAGAGAGAGAGAGAGTGGGGTGAGAAGAGAAAGAAAGATAGAGTGGGGCAAAAGAGAGAGAGTGGGGCAAAAGAGAGAGTGGGGCAAGAGTGAGAGTGGGGCAAGAGAGTAAGAGTGGGGTGAGAGAGAGAGAGAGTAGGGTGTGATAGTGGGGCAAGAGAGAGAGTGAGAGTGGGGTGAGAGAGTGAGAGTGGGGCAAGAGAGAGAGAGAGTGGGGAGAGAGAGAGAGGGAGGGAGAGTGGGGCGAGAGGGAGAGTGAGAGTGGGGTGAGAGAGAGAAAGAGTGAGTGGGGCGAGAGAGAGTGGGGCAAGAGAGAGAGAAAGGGAGTGAGAGTGGGGTGAGAGAGTGGGGCAAGAGAGAGAGGGAGTGAGAGTGGGGTGAGAGTGGGGCAAGAGCGAGTGGGGTGAGAGAGAGAGAGGGAGGGAGAGTGGGGCGAGAGGGAGTGTCAGAGTGGGGCGAGTGAGTGAGTGAGAAAGAGTGAGTGGGACAAGAGAGAGAGAGAGTGGGGCGAGAGGGAGTGAGAGTGGGGCAAGAGAGAGTGGGAGTGAGAGTGGGGCGAGAGGGAGTGAGAGTGGGGCAAGAGAGAGTGGGGTGAGAGAGTGAGAGTGGGGCAAGAGAGAGTGGGGTGAGAGAAAGAGAGTGGGTAGAGAGAGAGAGGAAGGGGGAGTGGGGCGAGAGGGAGTGAGAGTGGGGCGAGAGGGAGAGTCAGAGTGGGGCGAGAGAGTGAGGTGAGAGAGAGAAAGAGTGAGTGGGGCAAGAGAGAGAGACAGAGAGGGAGTGAGTGGGGCAAGAGAGAGGGAGTGAGAGTGGGGCGAGAGGGAGTGAGAGTGGGGCAAGAGAGAGTGGGGAGAGAGAGAGTGGGGCGAGAGAGAGAGTGAGAGTGGGGTGAGAGAGTGAGAGTGGGGTGAGAAAGATTGGGTGAAAATGGGGCAAGAGAGAGTGAGAGTGAAGCAAGAGAGAGAGAGTGGGGTGAGAGAGAGAAAGAAAGTGGGGCGAGAGTGAGAGTGGGGAGAGAGAGAGTGAGAGTGGGGTGAGAGAGAGAGAGTGGGGCAAGAGAGAGAGAGTGGGGTGAGTGAGAAAGAGAGGGAGAGTGGGGCGAGAGGGAGTGAGAGTGGGGCGAGAGGGAGAGTCAGAGTGGGGCGAGAGAGTGGGGTGAGAGAGAGAAAGAGTGAGTGGGACAAGAGAGAGAGAGAGGGAGAGTGGGGCAACAGAGAGAGGGAGTGAGAGTGGGGCGAGAGGGAGTGAGAGTGGGGCAAGAGAGAGTGGGGAGAGAGAGTGAGATCGGGGTGAGAGAGTGTGAGTGGGGCAAGAGAGAGAGAGAGTGGGGTGAGAGAGAGTGGGGAGAGGGAGAGTGGGGCGAGAGGGAGTGAGAGTGGGGCGAGAGGGAGAGTCAGAGTGGGGCGAGAGAGTGGGGTGAGAGAGAGAAAGAGTGAGTGGGGCAAGAGAGAGAGGGAGTGAGAGTGGGGCAAGAGAGAGTGGGGTGAGAGTGGGGAGAGAGAGAGAGAGTGAGATCAGGGTGAGAGAGTGAGAGTGGGGCAAGAGAGAGAGAGTGGGGTGAGAGAGAGTGGGGAGAGAGAGAGAGGGAGGGAGAGTGGGGCGAGAGGGAGAGTCAGAGTGGGGCGAGAGAGTGAGGTGAGAGTGGGGTGAGAGAGAGAAAGAGTGAGTGGGGCAAGAGAGAGAGGGAGTGAGAGTGGGGCGAGAGTGTGGGGCAAGAGAGAGAGGGAGTGAGAGTGGGGCGAGAGGGAGTGAGAGTGGGGCAAGAGAGAGTGGGGAGAGAGTAAGAGTGGGGTAAGAGAGAGAGAGTGGGGTGAGAGAAGGAGTGGGGGGAGAGAGAGAGGGAGGGAGAGTGGGGCGAGAGGGAGAGTCAGAGTGGGGCGAGAGAGTGAGGTGAGAGTGGGGTGAGAGAGAGAAAGAGTGAGTGGGGCAAGAGAGAGAGAGAGGGAGTGAGAGTGGGACAAGAGAGAGAGGGAGTGAGAGTGGGGCAAGAGAGAGTGGGGAGAGAGTGAGAGTGGGGCGAGAGAGAGAGTGAGAGTGGGGCGAGAGAGTGAGAGTGGGGTGAGAAAGAGAGGGTGAGAGTGGGGCGAGAGAGAGTGAGAGTGAAGCAAGAGAGAGAGTGAGAGTGGGGTGAGAGAGAGAAAGAGTGGGGCGAGAGTGAGAGTGGGGAGAGAGTGAGAGTGGGGCGAGATATAGAATGAGAGTGGGGCAAGAGAGTGAGAGTGGGGTGAGAAAGAGAGGGAGTGAGTGGGGTGAGAGTGGGGCGAGAGAGAGTGAGAGTGAAGCAAGAGAGAGTGAGAGTGGGGTGAGAGAGAGAAAGAGAGTGGGGCGAGAGTGATAGTGGGGCGAGAGAGAGAGAGTGAGAGTGGGACGAGAGAGAGAGTAAGAGTATGATGAAAGAGTAGGGCGAGAGATAGTGAGAGTGGGGCAAGAGAGAGAGTGAGAGTAGGGTGAGACTGGGGCGAGAGAAAGTGGAGTCAGAGAGTGAGAGTGGGGCAAGAGAGAGAGTAAGAATGGGGTGAGAGAGAGAGAGTAGGGCAAGAGAGAGTGAGATCGGGGTGAGAGAGTGAGAATGGGACGAGAGAGAGAGTGGTGAGTTGGGCGAGATAATTGCCTTCCAATGCATTCCAAGATTTGACTATACATTAAACAATGCATAAAGAAACCTATTCTTTATATTTACAATATTTTTAAAGAATTTCAGAAAGAAAATGATACAAGAACTGTTGTTCAAATGAGCGATGTGGCCCATGGGCCTCTTGTTTAAATGTGTATTTTTATTGTATGTAGTTCACTAAACACAAAAAGAACAAAAACACTTTTCAACAAAGTGTATAATAAACAAAATACGTCCAGTCTGTGAGAAAAAGAACCAACGAATGGTGGCCCTATAGAACAGGGTATGGGAGTTTTGGTGTGATTTGCGGGTACAAATACATTTCTCAAAAATGATTCAAATTTGACATTTGATAATCAAAAATTGAAGAAAATAAATATAGGTTGTACATGTACTAATATGATATATTAAGTTTCAACTAGCAAGTTTTGTATTCACGTTCGGCATCGAGGTGTCACGCTAAATACACTAAAGAAAATTAATTTTACACACAAATCAATAATTATCAGCTTTTGAACATGGATGGCGTATTCTTTTTTATCAAACGAGCTGCTGTCTCCATAAGTCAAGAGGAGATAACATTTTAATGTGTAAGCAAAGTGCTCCATGTATTAACATCATTTTTTCAGTCTGAACCAATTTGTTTAAAATTGATTCGAACAATAGACCAATCCATTTCAGAATTCGCTAGATATACCGTGTTACTGTCACTCTGGTGACTAAACTAGATAAAACAAAGCGTTGCATTCGTTATGCTGTTTGATTTTTTAAACTTTCATTTCAATGAATAATAAATAATTTCATAGCAGCGCACCCACACCATCACTGTTTTAATTAATTTACGCCAACAATCTATAAGCAGAAAATAAAAAAAATTCGGCACCCTTCACTGAACACAAATTGAACATCTATACCTATATGCGCATGATGAAACTCAATAAAATATCCTTTTGCCACTGATGAACTACTTGTACAAGAAATCAATGAATAACACATCCCAGAAAGATAATCAGTAGACCAGAACTGTGAGTGAGAAGTGCCCCAAAATCACTGAACCGTATATATGTTCATTCTTGGACAATTGATAGTAAATTTTAGTCTGAAATAAGACCTTCATACGGGAGATTTATCTCATCACATACATAAAATAAAGACTTGCATAACATGCATGTTCTTCTAAGGCATGAATATTTATAAGATTTGATGCAGCGGATGTGTGCAACGATCCATTCATCTGAATTCACGGTCGTTTGGAAGGCTTGCGCTTTAATTCTTCTGGTTTATCATTACTGGCGATTTTAACTTTATATGGATGAAGGAGACCTGAACTTATTCTGCCTCTGCATAACACAGTACAGATATGATCAAGTGTAGTCAAAGAGGTGTTCTCGGCCTAGCCGTCGGTATCATTCTGGTTTACATGTTTGCGCTTTTGAAAAATAACAGTTACTTTAAATTGCCTTTCAATATTATCTCTGGAAATGAAAAGGTTTCACGGACTAAAGTGGCGATGGATCTTACAGGAGCAAGCAATGTCAAGAAGGTGACATCAGAAGTATGGCGAAATTTGATGAAACCTCAGACCAAAAAATCTTTTTCAGAGTCCGTGGATCAGCATTATTCTCAGTCTCACCAAGACCAAACCGTGTACAACATTTTCCCACAGAAGAATGGATTTTTCATAGAAATGGGCGCCTATGATGGAAAAGTGCACTCAAACACTTTATGGTTGGAGAGGAAACATAACTGGACTGGGCTACTTATAGAAGGAAACCCAAAATCATGTCGCAGCATCGATAAGCTGCAGAGACAAGTTTGGCGTTTGTGCGCATGCGTGTCGAATGAAAAGGAGGCTTTGTTTATAATAGGAAACGAAGTGGGAGGTGTTGAGAAAAACATGCCAAAATCGCATTTGGTTCATCTAAACTATTTTCAAAGAGTACAGATTCCATGTTTCAATTTGCGTGACGTTTTAGAAATTGTAGGCGTTTTTCATGTGAACTATTTCTCTTTGGATGTGGAGGGAGGGGAAATTCACGTGCTGAACAGCATGAAAGAAGATTTGGTTTTTAGAAAAATTATTGTGGATGTGTGGACCATTGAATATCGCGCATGGGCGGGGCAAAAATTTGATTGGCAGAAAGGAAAGGAAAATCTAGCCAATCTGCGGGCTTTTTTCAAAGAAGTGGGAGGATATGCAGAACATTCACAGCTAGCCTACGAGAACCAGAGTCTACCAGATGGACATTATTTAGATGTTGTGTTTGTGTATATAGAGACATGGTGTAAAATCAATAGCATGCTTCCCGGGGGGAAAATAAAATGTTAAATGTTTTGAGAGGGTGTGTTCCCGTTTTGCATACATTTAAAAATCTAGTTTTCTTCGATATATTAGTGTGCAAAACAGGAATTTGTCCAGATAAGATAATTACCTAATTGATATAGCCTGTATCATAATCAACGCTTAGATTTTAGTTCAATATCTCGCTCTTTCAGTAATGATTTACTTTAAATTTGTGTGATTTCGTTTGATAATTATTTTGGATTTTATTTGAATGCACACAAATTAGAATACCTAAACCTATTCGCATATTGAAAGTCATTTCAATATCGTGTTAAAACAAATTAACTAAAGGTTCTCCGATTCTCAGCCTCAAAGTATTCTTTTCATAATAAAAATGTTATTTATCCTTCAAACTTTATAAATGAAATGAAATAAAAAGAAATTTGCTAATGGTATCCATGCATTTCACGAAGTTATCGCAATTTTGGCCGCGATGGATATAATGTAATAAATATACAAGTTGAGATCAAATTAGAAAAAAAAACCCGGTTGTACCGGTGCATGTATCGGTGGCTTGAATCCCTTTACCTTTATATAGTGGGTCTCCGCGGATCCACTAAGCCAAGCAATTCGTTGAATTACTGTTTGTAATATTTACAATACAAGACTTATTAAATTTGTCTATATAAAAGGCATATTTATGGTACGAATAAAAAAATTCCGGATATTTAGGGTTATCGAACATTGCTGAGGATCGGAGATCGTTAAAGTCAAAAGATTACCCTATTGCTGTGGTTGTGTCATTTCTAACTTCTATAATTTACATGTATAGAGAAATCGATAAGTGCGTAATACATATCCTACATAATCAGTGGACCAGAACATACGAGATTTAGAAGTGTCTCAAAATCAGTGAATAAGCTAATAATTTCTATCAAAATATATTTACATTCCACATATTTTTGCATGTAAAGTGTGTGGAAAGCTACTGCAGTTGTAATACTGTAACACACACAGGGTACTGAAAGGTTAAATTGACGAGCTTTATTATGACGTCACAAACGTTGAACGCTGTAAAATGCAACGTCACAAGCGAAAATCAAAGTTCACGCTTGTGGCTGTTACAGTGGCTATTCCATTTATATGAACTTACCCTTAGGATAAAATAGGATTTTTAAGGTATAAATCAGATTTGCAGACAAGGACAGAAGTTAAAAAAAATGTTAATATAAGCATTAAATCATTATTTTTTGAAAGATATAGTCTCATAACTGCAGCGGTGTGGGCACACACATTTTACCCAATTTGTATGCACACACTGCTGCAGTTATGAGAATATATCTTTCAAAAAACAACCATTCAATGCTTTTAAAAGTATATCATTACATGTACATACTCGGCGGTCAACAAATTAACAAACAGATCTACCTTAAATTTTTAGATATGATTTATTATAAGCTATAAACTATTATCTAAAAAAAAAATCCAAAAAGTTTAGCTTTCACATCTTGAGTATTTTCCTTTATCTTTATACAGAGTTCTTCTTCTAAAGGAGATCTATACAGTCTAAAAATGGCCACAACCATCTAGACCTCTTAAGTTGTAAACAATGTAAGAGTTTCCTCACACGTATATTTATAAACAAAACCTTCTGTAATATCGTACATCTTCAATTTTTAATAGTTCAATGTTTTTCTTTCTATCTCGAATTAAAAAACCCAAAAACAAACTTACACCCCAGCCTCGTTCTTGGTTTTAAAATCACCAATAATTCCCGACACCAAAATGATCCAATAAATTATATCCTACATGTATATGGGTATAGTCCACTAATGCATTTTCCATAGGCAGTAATGTTAACGTTCGGGTTCATAGCTCCGGCCCTAATTTTCGTTCAGCAACGAGGGACCTCTTGAATGAAAGCTCATCAAATTGTCTCTCCCCCGTTAAAATTTCGTGGTGTGAAGTCAGATTCGTGTTCCCGCAAAATGCGTCTGTATCGAAAAACTCTGAAAATGAAAGTAAAAGTAGGGAATTTCACAGTTTTGAAAAGGGTGTACTTCAAACAATTTCAATTCTTTCCTTCAAATGATAATTCGATTTTGACAATTGCTTTTAAAATTGCAAATCCTCTTTTCTGACAGGTGTCAAGCATTCTGATTTAAAATGTCCCAATAAATGTATATCCACTCTGCAAGTATAGGAACTATTTTGCTTAAAGGCACTACTTTGTTGTCCTACCGATTCTAAAAAATAGTTGGAGGGATATACCCATATACATGTACATCACCAGGCACTATGTCAAAACACTTTTTCAAGTTTTCAAAGTGCATTAAATTTGCGACGAAGTCAACGCACTTTGAAAATTTTTAAAGAGTGTCTTATGAAGCTACATCGACGTCTTTCTTATCGCACTTAGCGATGCTATATCCCCTTCGCAACAACTTGCGCGAGGAGATAAAAAACAATAGTTATTTTGTAAAAACATTAAAATACTGTAGGTATCTAAATTAAACGGGAGGAATTAATATCCGCTTAAATCGCGAGAAGCAACTCTCGCAGATTTAAAAAAAAAAAGGCTTTTATTTTTCAAACAGTTTTACACTACAGTATATAAAATTATTACAAATAATTGGTGCTCGATTCTCTCGATTTAATACGAAAGAGTGGAATTGCGGAATAAAGTATTTGCGTTAAATAAGGAATTTACAGCATTATCAACTAAAAACTAAGCATTCTTGCACTGATATTCTATAAAAACATATTGTGTTTGATATATATATATATATATATATATATATATATATATATATATATATATATATATATATATATATAACTATATATTTTTTCTCATCATCATGTTTGTTCATAAGCACATGTTTAAGCCATTTGATACATGTTTTACGCTGATCTCCATATTATAAATCATTTTCGTTTCTGGCATTCTCCAATGTTTTGTACTAAATAAGAAATACTTTTTAAAGAAATGAATTAGCCGTATATATTCACAAGGAAAAGGAAGAAAGGAAGGAGAGTGGCTAAATGTCACGAGATGTTCATCACATGTAAATAATTGAACTACGTGAGTATACGAGAAAACTTTCTAATCGAGAAACTGTTTATCAAATAAGCGGATAATCCCTTGTGTTCTCTTTTTAAAATATCACATACATTGAACTAAGCAATTATTCATTGTATTTAAAAGTATCAAGTTTTTCAACCAAACTCTACATTTTTTTTAAAATTTACTTCAATTAAAGTTTAAGATACACTCTTGTAGTACATATATTCAAATGTTGTATTGATAAATATGAAGTTACTGTAGCGCAAAAATCGTTTACCAAAGAATAGAACAGGGGCAGATCTACCTCAAACCTTCGTATTTCTAATCTGGTCCGCGCGTGCTTATGTAGGAAGGGGTAAGGTATGTTAAAAAATGGTTTTCCGTACGGGCAACTCTCACCTCCTTTAGGGCGAAGATGCGAGAGTGTGAAGTTGCGAAAGCGAAGTAACGAAAATGCAATGATGCGATGGCGTAGCGCATAGATGCAAAGGTGAATGTGCGAAGTAGCGAAGGCAAAGGAGCGAAACTACTATCGCTCCTTCGCCTTCGCATCTTCGCCCTAAAGGCGAAAGTGCGAAGGTTGGCCGGGAGTGGCCCGACGGAACACAATAGTATGGCTCTAATCTTATAAGATGATTTCAATTGGGTATCCATTTTTTCACTTTTTAAAGGCTTTTCAAAGAAGTACTACGTCCCTGGTCATCTTCATCTGTTGATACACCGAATAAAAGTTATCTGACAATGAATCCATTTATAATTTATAATAAGCATCGTTTTATTTACTGTATTTCGGAGTGAAAGAAAAAGACAGAAATAAAGAAGAACTAGTTTTTAGAATCTAGAATCTTTATTTAATTCAGTGCATGACAATAAATAACAATGTCAAATAATTTAATGATGATGCAACTGTCTTTATGCGTGTAGAATACGTGAATCCGTAGATATAATAGCGTTCGATTCACGTATACAGGATAATTAAGGAAGCAATTCATTCGCAGACAACACATATGATCATTGATATAATCAAAACTGGAATGAATACGGCCCGCTAAAATTGAATGATCAGAGAACGTCACGAGCGATATACGTCACCATTTTGTGTACATCATGACGTGTACACACTGGTCTTAAGGTACACATCTCTTTAATAATGAGAGCAAACTCCCACTTGAAGATATACAGTAATTATTCATCCATCATAATTTTTATCTCAAGTTACAGAGAGGGCGTTCGCAGGTGTTGATTAGCAAGGTATACTACAGAAATTATTACTTACCGGTATATCGTGTATTCTATTCATAATTCAAGTTTCTAAATACAAAGTTCTTATAAAAATAGCAAGGGCGTCTTAATAAAATAAACAAATAAATAAAAACAATTGCTTGGCAACAAGTAATTATTGCAGGAAGCCAATAGTAAAAAGTACAAATGTTTTGTAAAAAAAAATACATGTAAATATAAAACATCACATATAAATCAGGAGACGTGTTAATGATTATACGTGGTACAGTGTATAAACACATGTTCTAACCAGCATGGTCCATATAGAGGTTATATCTATATAAACAGTGGATTATTTTCCCTATAAATGAAGCCTTCTCCTATCAATGTCTGTGTGTAAATCAAACTGATAAACAAGAAGGGTCACTTCGAACAAAATATATCGTGTAATATATATATATATAAAAAACCATACAATGAGGGTACATATGAAAATTATCACAGCATGCATAAACCTCAGTTTGGTGCAAATATTGGCATTAATTTCTAATGGAGTTATTCTAACCGACTCCAACCCCAATTTTAGTGCGACTGTCTTCAATGCCGTTTAAACGCCTCGTCTTTGATGCGGACTTGCTCTGCCAAATCAGGTCTGCCATTCTTCATAAATGCATTGGTCAAAACTGTAACCTAGATTGTCAAAAGAAAATGTAGTAAAAATTGCATCCCAATTCATAATTTTATTATAACGAAAGGTTTACATTCTTAGTTGAATGTTTTGATGGCAATACATACATATACAAGGGTTGTCCAAAAAGTTCGTGGACAATCGCTTTTTTGTCATTTTAAATGGGTTTATATATACATATTGTATATCAAAATATTTGTCATAAAATATCAAATGAAACTAAAGTGGTTTTGAATGTTTTCCATAGAAATAAACTAAAGTTTTAATGTATCAAAGGGTCGCGGAAAGTACGCACGGCCCAGCGTAAAATTTTTCCAAACATTGTAATTGAGTTTTTAGATATGAATATTTGCAGTTTTTATAAAGCATTTCAAAACTTCTTAATCTTCTATCATGATGTAGTCTGTATGGTGTACGTCATTTTCATACGTCGTATGAAGCTATTTTCAAACTAGCAGCGGACTTTTAAAAGTTATTACGGCAAGAATATGTCTTTAAAAACGCCAGAAAAAGTGACGTTATCTGACCGTACGGAACAGCGTGCCATCATAAAATTGTGTCGACTGAGGTAAAGAAACAAAACAAACGATGGAGGAAACAGGAAAAACTTCGAAATAGTTCTAGTTTACTTATCCACAAGTGGCACAGGCGATATTTTGATGGATTGTGTGATTGTACCCTCTGGCCAGACGGTGAATGCAGCATATTACTCTCCAAGGACTACGACGTTATAGAAACGTCGTTTTAACTCAACGTCGGACTGGACCGTGCTGCCTGTATAGGCAATGTATATATAATGATAATTCCAATACAAAAACGTACATTGCTCTGATTTTTATGCATTTACATTATTATACTCTATATTAAAATATCATAATACTTTCGTGATAATGGCGCCGTTATTTTGAATAAAATTACATGTGTCCACGAACTTTTTTGACAACCCTCGTATGTTTTCATATTGGATAACACAAACTTTGACCACTTCCGGCAAAATGATAAACACCTATTCTCCATTAATCCGTCCAAGAAAAAAATCTAAAATTTATAGTTATGGTCAAAATAAATCAAACATTTTCTAATATTTAGTTTAAATATCCAGTCCATCATTTTCGACAAAATTACGATTCAGTCTCAATCCGTCTTTATTTCATAGAAGTATGTAAAAGGAGCCCAATAGGACGGATGTAAGCTACGTGAAAACTATGCTACAAGGGAAACTTTAAATCGGGAATGAAAATCTATATCAATATTAATTGTGTAAGTCAGTTTTTTTTATCCGCTTTTGCTCATCGATGTGTGCTGAAAAGATTTTGTAACGTTGTCTTTTAAATGAAGTTTTATGCATCACATGCACTGAATGCTTGATCTTTCTCGTTTGACTTGCGTGAGTCAAATAACATACTTGACTGTTAAATAGAATACAAAAGTAGCAATGAAGATTCGACCTAGCGGATGTTCATAGTGTATTGTAAAATGTACTCCCGACTACCATTCTAGAAATAATCTTGCCTTTCCTTTGAGTCATAGATTTTCTGTACGGATTTCTCTGAAGGTGACGTAGCTTGCAAAATGATAAACACGAGAGCACAGTAGATTATATGCAGCTATATGATATAAAATTATATTGTATATTATGGTTCATTTATATATATACATATAATATTATTTAGGCAGACTAGAATGATAACTTTAATTGTGTACAACAGCCAAAAGGGTAATGCATGCACGTATATATTTGACAGGAATGCATGTATACTTCAAATACAGATACTTTTTTTTTTATTTGAGCAATGTATCGTCATTAATACCGTTATACATGGGTATATCTAATCTAATAATCTAATCTATGAGCTACCAGCAATATCAAAATGAATGTTATTCACATACGTATTACATTTAGTGATTTACATTCACGATTACGTCAAAAGGTTCCGCTAAAGATTAACGAATATATTCGATAGAGGTGTGAAAGTAACGATTCCTTACTTCCTTATTTGCGTCTAACTATCAAACTTTTTTCAAATGGAAACAGTATGTTGTTTAATAAATATAGGTTTTATCATAATTATATCAATCAATTACCGTAACCTTATCAATATAGAAGATGTTATAAGTCGGTACGGTAATAATTTTTTTTTCATGTACTAATCACCAATGATTTAATAATTTCAATTTAATTGAATTTAGTTAAAATTCGTAGATAGTTTTTGGAAAGTATTTATTTTTTTTTTGTTTTGTTTCAGTTTTGTTGCAAAAATATTATTAAAAAGGCATGTCATATGAGATTTTTTAACACTGCCTATAGCTAGTAGAAAATTTATATTTGTATGCAAGAACAGTAATATTGTCACTTACTGATTAATCTATCTTCTTATATTATCAATGTCAAAACCATTGTTTTTACTCAAAATTTCTACAGAAGTTTAATATTTACTTTTTAGTAGCAATTTTTATTCACCACAATATTTTATTCTCCATAAGAATGTGACATCATTCAACCATGCGCGTTGAATGACGTCATTTATCACAAGGAACTTCTATACGGTCATTAACATCCAAACCGGTAACAGAAATTTAAGAAATTCCGGTATTTCATGAAGTATTATGAAAAAAAATTATTTGAAATAGTACTACTGTTGAATTATTGATGATATATAAGAGACTAAAGGCTTACAGACAACGATAAAAGAATTGAATAACCAACTACGCATTACCAAAATAACAATCTGTAACATCAATTGTTCTCTACTTGATCTATATTTTAGCAATTACTAAAACCAATAAACAAACTGAAGCTCATGAAATTTTATAGCAAGCGGAACGTAAATTACACCTTAAAAAAAACTATTACACTTGGTGTATCTAAAAGGCAACTGTTTTCTCCTGTTACGTGTTACACATTCTAATCTTTATAAGATGAAGAAATTGGTGGTTCATGACTATTTTAAACGTAAAGCTATGAGTTTATTGTAAACATTTCGTCTTTTGTTTGTAATAAAGAGTGACGTAAGGTAGCTTACTTAATTTCGGCGACATATTTCAATAGTTTGTACCTTATCTATCAATCATTTGAATGTTAACAGATTTTTAGAACCAAGAGTGTAAATTAAATAAAATGATATAAAAAGTAAAATAATTGATAGAATATATCCCTTTTTTTAAAAAATCAAACCCTTTTAGTCAACATGTCACTGAGCGACACGCTGATTTGGCCGATTTTTGCCGTATTATTTGCTGTAATTTCAAAAAGATTTATCAGTCATTATCTTTTGTGTATTTCATTATGTGTTGATATTTGTTTTTCAAAATGAATGCAACTGAAAAATATTCTCCCTGCAAAACAAGAAATAGGCTTGCGACAAAGAAAATATGTTTTGGACGAGTTAATGGAGAATAGGTCTAAAGCAGGCCAAAATAGCCAAAGTTGAAGGCCTTACTGATTTTACAGTAGGGGGAATCTTTAAGAGGAGGGGTGCGTATATATAACACAATTTATTTAGTTTATTATGTTTGTCCCACCTTATCAATAGATTTAGGCATTTTCTTCAACCACGTGATCAACATCTGATAGCGTGCGTCTTCCTCTGTTGACTCGCCTATCTGCGTGTTTCTGAGAATAGCCTGGATCCGCGCCCTGCTGATGTTCAGAGTCATCGCCACTTTCCGCCATTCGTCGCCCATGTCTGCCGCTAGGTGGCGCATAAGGTCTTCGTCAACGCCGTCCGATTCGTTCCGAATAACAACAGGCGCTTGGACGGGCAAAGGTGCGGGTTCCACGTGGTACTGCAAATATATTTGCTAATGAAATAAGGAGGGACATATACACTGTATCTCTCTCTCTCTCTCTCTCTCTCTCTCTCTCTCTCTCTCTCTCTCTCTCTCACTGAATCTAGAGTAATAAATTAAAAAGTACAATCTCCATATATGAGAAAAAAATATCAAATCCCCATCGCAAGCCAGTAATTATTATGATATCAAAATAGAAAATTATAAACATTAGCTATCTTTCTGCAGTACCATTTATGCCATGTGCGGTTAACTTTTCCCATTGCATGTAAAATTACTACAAATAGAGACATCACGATACCCATCCCTTCCCACAAACATACCACCCCAAAACGACACACAGATTAGCAATCGTACTCCTTATAATAATATATGACAAGTCCTGAATGAAGTTAAGAATACCTTGGGTATAGTGAGAGGAATTTCACATATCAGAATCTTCTTTTTCTCCTTACGCACACAAAAAGAGTTCTCATCGAGCACGGACTCTTTCCGAGCCACCGTCTTTTTGTCCGGAACCATGAAATGGACCCTGTAAATTTCCACTACTCCACGGAACACGTGGAAATTCCGCTGAAGGTACTGATCCACCTCCGAAAGGAAAAACTCAGTGGACGAAGGAAGATTAGAATTGTACACAAATTTCGGACATTTCACGCTAGAGTTATTTTGAATATTGCCCCGGAAGTTGATTTCGATGATGTCCCCTTCGCAAACGCCTACTATCTGACTCGAATCCGGTCCGTCTTCAAAGCCGTCTTCGTTCAACTGCTTGATAACTTTGTTGATTCGGCTGACGGGAGCTACTTCGAGCCGTGTGTCAAACGGATTATCAGATCTTAAAAAAAGATTAAACAAAATTCATAATGCTTGAGGGGGAAAACAATTTTACATAGTTGAAATTTATTTGAATTAGATGCGACTTCTTTCATTTTAAGGTTTTCTTGAAATACATGTTCATTCATATGTGGCATTATATTAAAACCGCGATTTTTTATTGACAAATTGAATGTGTTTTACAATAGCATTAATTTCATTTCAACAATTAGCAAATCAAGGATATAACTGATATAGCATGCGAGAAATGTTATATCTTATAGAATACCTCTGTTTGATTACAACTTGAACATATCGTTTTTGTAGCAATTCAGAGATGGCGGACGACATTAACGGAAGCAGTTCCTCCTCTGTGTTGGTTCGAACACGCAGGACCATGAATCTGGAAAGAAAATGAATCCAGTCAGACGATTGTTTTACATACTAATCGACGTTTAATAAATTTTCATTCTGAATAAAAAAACTCTAGCATTAAAGATTAAAGTACTTTTTCAATAATAAAGTTTTCTTGTGGCGTATTTGATTCCTTTTAGGAAAACATTTGCAAGTAACTAACGGGATTGGGGTGGGGGGCGGGGGGGGGGGGGATATGTAATATATATAGGATCTCTCATGATTTGCGATGGTATATGATTTTTATCCAACGAGTTGTGTGTTTTCTATCCCCGAGCCTTGGCGAGGGGATAGAAAACACTCAACGAGTTGGATAAAAATCATATACCATCGCAAATCATGAGAGATTCTTTTTATCACATGTTTTACCACGTATTTTGTTAAACCTCAATCTTTTCTATAAAATTTATAATTGTGAACCGCACAACACATATACTACAAGACGTCAACAACTTTACGCACGGAAAAAAGTTCCTTAAAGATTAACAAACAAACAGATCATTTTCGAGCATATTTTTATCAATTCATGAAAGAAAAAAATTATAACAGCATTAAATGCTTCACATAGACAACTCTACCCTTTTCAACTGAATTGTTTTGTTACTTTTCCATTCTACGTCAATCATCCGCCTGAAGCTACGTAATGTTTAATTATGACGTCATGTGGCGTAAGAACACACAGTGGAATATCAAAAATTTATCCCATGAGTGATATCCACCGCATATTGAGATAAACATGTGATAAATATAAGGAATATGCGTCCGTCCTTGCAAAGAGAATGAATGAAAGTAAAACAACTTGAGTATCTTACTATAGGAAAGAAATCAACATTTAATCATTTTTCTCTTTGGGGGGGGGGGGGGCATGCATACATGTTTGTGTATCACTGTATAACACAGAAAAAAGTGCTCATACTAAGAACGAATAAGGAACATATAGTGTTCTGTTTTGAATTAGAGGGTGACAGCATACTGCAATGTATGCATGGTGGTACCGGGTATGATACGGGTACTCAGCGGCCAGTTACTTACTGCTCTAAAGGTTTATCGATAGTAAACTGCAGCAGATCCAACTTGACTTGCGCGATGTCCACTTCCGGCACGACAAACCATTTTCCTGTTCCTGTCCGCGCCACCAAATACAGATTATCGTTTTCGTCATCTGTTAAATATTGTTTTATAATAAAATAGCTATTTTCTGCGTTTAATGTCGTCGAATTTACCAAGCAATGTTAACTATATTTATTGAACTATTCAAAATATGTCTCTAAGAACATGTGCTTTGTAAGACAACAATACACATCCCATTAAAAAATGAAAATCAAAGATCAATAGTCATATCTCAAGAAGATAAGTATTTAACGCAATAGCGATATATAGAATCATGGATTGTATAACGCATACTTGTCTATGTTCATTATTGATTTCGTGAACCCACTCCTCAACTCCCTACCCTAGTCCCTTCCCACTACAACATACTGCTGTTGTGAGCGTTGCTCCCCCCACCCCCCAAATGTATCGCTTGGTTGCTTTAACATCCACTAACACCCCCTCAATATCCCCTAACCAAATAACACACTGTCATTATCAGCATTATCACCAACGTACAATGAACTATGCCTAAGTTTGTCTCTATCACACAATACCTCCCCCATTCATCCCCCCCCCCCCCCCCCAAAAAAAAAGAAAGAAAAGAAAACGACATGTACCGTCGTTGTGAGCATAGTCTCCCATGTACCACTTCGTCGGTTTCGGTTTCTCTTCTTCCGGTGGCGCATTGATTTCCGCCAGCTGTTCTTGAAGCGTCTTCTTCTTAGGTTTGGCTTTGTTCTGCTTTCCCTGGTTTTCCTCTTTTTCTCTAACGTCCAGTGGTAGGGGGTTGATCTTCTGCGGATTCTTCATCTTCTCCTCTTTCAGTTTCCTCATCTGAGCGATTTTTCGCGCCTTTGCAGGGTTCGGGGGACAGGGTAACGTTATCTGGAAAGAAAATGAAATTTGAGTAACACGAAGGAGGACATAGAGGTGTTGAAGATAATGTTTTCCGTGCATTGATTGACCAAAATCAAAATCTTATACACGTAAGTCCTCAAAATACTACAAAATACAACTTCAAAACATGAATTGAAAACGTTCAACTTGTATTTGTTTTTTTTAGCCATGTACCTAATAATACTTTTTTATCAATATTAAGTTCACAGAGAGAGAGAGAGAGAGAGAGAGAGAGAGAGAGAGAGAGAGAGAGAGAGAGAGAGAGAGAGAGAGAGAGAGTGAATCGAAAGAAAGACAAACAGAAAGATCTAACAGATAGACACACATGGATATAGATATACAGATATCACAAGACGAAGGAGAGAGAGAAAGAGAGAGAGAGAGATAGAAGGAAAGAGAATTAGCTTCAGATATGTACCACTATGGGTTTGTGGAACTCATGTGACTCCCACTGCGTCTGAAGGATTGGACTTGAGGTCAGCAGGTGTTTACAGTTCCCGTTCTTGGACTGGAGATCGTGTACTGTCGCCGAGTCCACCGGCTGTACCTAAAGACAGAGCACCGACTTACATAAGATCATGTTGGTCGTAAACTTCAAACAATATACTGAGTGATTAATCAATTGCATGCACGGATCCAGAAATTTTTCCCGGGAGGGTGGAGGTGGTACCGAAGGATAATTTTGTTTGCCTGAAAGGGAGGGGGGAGGAGGGTCCGAGGATCATATTTGGTAATTTTACTTTTTTGAATTTAATAATAATTATTTTCAAGGTGTTTCGGACCCCCCCCCCTTCCAAACACCTCTAGATTCGCGCTGGTATCATATCCTATAAACATTATGCAATATGTGTTTATGGGTTTCATATATATAAATATTTAATACATGTATAGAACTAATGGAAAGGCTGTCATTTCTAGAAAGATCATCCTTCTGTTAGAGATCACTAGAATATTTTATAACATACAGATCAATAGAAAACAAAATCATAGTTACAGTAATGATTTTTTTTTATAAGGAAAACTCTTTCATAGATGTCAAAATACATTCAATTAATCATTGATTGGTGTATTCTGTTTCTCTAAAGCATCCAGCTGGCAGTGCAGCATTGAATTCTTCTTTAAAAGAAAACAATGACAATAATATCGACTTGTTTAAAAATGCAAGTCATATATTCACTAGCAACAATAGGAATCATTCGGGGGTTTGCAGTTATGCAATTTTCTATGGTTCAAGAATTGTTTGTTGTTCATTATCTATGTTTATAAATCTCGTTTTTTCAGTTCTTTGAAAGTATATAATTTAGTTTTGTCTTTTCAGATGAAGATAGCCGGGTTGTGAAGGGGGTGAGTGGGGGGAGGGGGGGGGGGGGGGGGTCAGACCGGCCACAAAAAAAATTGACAAACTAAAACACTCTAAACTGGTGGAGGTGGGAGGATACTTTTTTAATACTTTCTTAGAAAAAGAGTGGGGGTGCTGGGGGAGGGGGGCGTAGTATCATATTTTACTATATTTAAGATATATTTAAGGAATGAATAAAATGGTTTGGGGCAGTTTACGCTTTATAAACCACGAAGCGGTTAATAAAAAAGCGTAAACTGTCTCAAACCATTTTATATCCTATAAAACTAATAAATATTGAATTCATTGCTTATAATTTAATTTTTTTTGCTATTAATTGTTGATAAAAACAGTCATTTAACCTTTAAAATGACATCAAATTGTACAAAATTCAAACGTAACGTCAGGCGGATTGATACGTTTTTTGACGTTAGTGTTACTATGACGTAGGCAACATTCTTTATATGATATAAAATAATTATTTTGCCAATCAGAAAGCGCATCACACCCAGAATTAAATTATTAAAATATAATTGAATTTTGTTTGGAACGCGCTTTCTGATTGGATGAAAAAATTGTTTAAGAAATTTATGCATTTTATTACCCCATCAACACTTCCTTTTCAAGTTTACCAGATAAGTGGTCTCTTACCTGAAGCAAGATGTGTTCTCTTCTGTAGAATGTATCCCTGGCAACCGTTACTGTGATGCGGTGATCACATGATGACGTCAGTTTGGACGAGCGCTTGGAAAACGTGACGTAATCTCTCTTCAGTCGTGTCATCACTGCTAGTGTCAGAAAATCTTTGATTTCCACTTGGACGAATTTCAAATCCTATAAAAATACATGAACTGTTAATGCAAGTAATGGAAAAAAAATAATGATAGAAACATAAATAGATAAATTATAACAATTACAAATTGCGTCTGCTTAAAGGATGATGTCAAAAGATCTATATGTCTGATGAAGACAAAAGTGCATTGTTACGTCATTTTTTGTACATAATTTTATGTGTTGATAAAATGACGTAACAATGCACTCGGCGAGAACTGGTCGCACGCCAGTATAATTAGGGGCATTAGGACGGGTAATTCTTATCATCTTGCATATCATCAATAACATTGAAATTGAATATTTTCCAAGGGTCTTTACAAAATTGGTAATGATGTAATCATTTTTAATTTGACCCTTGTCCTCTCCAAATCTACCCCCCCCCCCCAAAAAAAATGGAAATAATTGTGTAAGAAGGCATTTTCAATGCACTAAAAATATCCGTTTTTCTCTCGTTACGATGTTTTTGAAGGGGGGGGGGGGGTGGATAAAAAACTAGTTGATGTCATTTTTTTTTTATTGAAACAGAACTCACGACTTCAAATACTATATAGAGTATTTCCCCTTTGCACGTACATTGCGACCCATTTTAACAAGTTTTTAAGAAGACTCTTAAGCAGTAAATCTAAACTGAAATAACAGAGCATTCCGACAAAAAGACCTGTTCTTGCTATGAACTTTTAAAAAAAAACTATAATTGCCATCTACCTGAAATTTTTCTCTGCATTTAGGTTTATAACATTGAAACAATTTTCTGTAAATTATGCAAACTGCACAGAAAGCACGAAATTTTAATCCCGCAATTGACCATAAACAGCCAAAGACTTTTGGTTCAAGATATTAAAATCTGAATTAAATATGATACTGAATTTTTTGTTTTTCATTTTATGCAACCCCCCCCCCCAAAAAAAAACCCCCCAAAAACAAAAACAAAACAGGGGGCGGGGGTATTTTATCAAATAATGAAAAAAATATATCTAAAACAACCTATTCTCAATGAAAATAAATCCAAGGTAAAGTTTACAATATATATACAGCAAACCGTGAAACTTTAGATAACAATTGGAAACGTTAAATATGCACC
The DNA here is from genome assembly GCA_033439105.1 of Magallana nippona. Classification (NCBI taxonomy): domain Eukaryota; kingdom Metazoa; phylum Mollusca; class Bivalvia; order Ostreida; family Ostreidae; genus Magallana; species Magallana nippona. The sequence continues at coordinate 29,330,354 of CM065917.1, read as the reverse complement.
TTATGGTTGTCATACGTCACTTCCGTACTCGAAATCTCTCGCCACTCCCCTTTAATGTCCGCCTTCACAAAGGCCTCTCTGGAATGACCGCTCGCTCGGGAAATTGTAAAAGGAATAGCTAAGTAAATGGGACTCTAAAATATACCACAGAAATAAATGATGAACTTTAATTGTGAAAAATGGAAAGGCGCGTAAAATACGAGCGCATTATATATATATATATATATATATATATATATATATATACATATATATATATATATATATATATATATACATATATATATATATATATATATATATATATATATATATATATATATATATATATATATATATATATATATATATATATATATATATATATATTACGTACATGTACATCGTAAACATTGTATTTTAACATACTCTGAAAATCAGGACAAATCCCTGTTATTTCGGTATTCTTGAAATTCTGAATGTGGTTAATATATTTAATTGTAACATTCTATAGAAAGATATTTTTGTTAGTCTTAAATTGAATTAAAATTTAAGTTTGAATTAAAATTTAGATAGAGCAGAAACGATGGAACCAAAAATGGGTGCAAATACTAAAAAAAAATATTAACCGTTTGAATTGAACTAATTTGTTTCGCTTACAAAACGTACTAATAATTAACAAAGCCAAATTACATCCAACTGCATTGGAACTATCGACATCGTTTGGAAAGATAAGGATGGAGTCTCCGTATATAGCATTAAACCACTCTATGTTGAAATTTCGGAGAGCGTTCTAAATACTGCCACTTAAAAGGGGTAAATTCGTTTTATAAAGATTTACAGCAAACTCAAGTGAGGGGTTCTCTAATGACATTTTAACAATACAAATATATGTCCCTGCTCAAGAGAGTCAGAAATAACACAGAGTGGTCGCATATGACCCGTTTCTAGCAGTAGGGGATAAAAAAACAAAAGATTTGAAGAGCCCCATAAACTATCTCAAGGGGCTACAGTCCCTGTGTAGATAACTCTGTACAAGTCTTGTTTTAATCCTGCAGGAAATACTCAAAAAAAAATTATCTCTGATGGGGTAAAAAAAAAAACCCCGTGATAACGATTAGAATAGAGTTTGTTTTATGCCGGATGTTGGTTTTTTATGAGTCACTGCTTCTGCTAAATGCTAATGATGAGGCGGAATAATCATTCCTGGACAATTTAAGCTGACATTTATTAGTTTGTTTAATGTACACAAGATTTTGTGTACTTAAGAGAAAATATTCAAGTCGAATCAATGAAAAGATTATTTAAAAAAAACCTTATAAATGCTTTCACACGTTCTTTACTGCTACATGCAATTTTTTTCTTATAAGAACTCTTTATTTATGTTACTTCAGATACGTAAAATTTTGATCTTTAATCAAGTTCTTAATTAAGTTGCCAAATTATGGGATGCATGGAAAGTCTTCAATTTTACATTAGTATTTTAAAAATTTCTCTTTTTATGAGTGTTTGAATAAGATTTCAAATTGATATTGCTGAAATTGAAATTTTTCTAACTTTAAAATTTGAATCTCTTTATGTTTTGATGTTTACAAGGGGGTCACGTTAAATTACAAACTTTAATCTTTTAAAAGAAGCGCATGATAAGCTTTAAGCGAAACAAGCGGGTCGTGACCATTTTGAATATTTTACAAACATCTGAACACAGAGGAGTTTGGTAAATAAATATAATTTCTTTAGTCTATGTCAGAATGCAAGTGGAAATATAAATCTTATTCGACTAGTTATTGATCCCCCAGCCATCTTCAAGAAAATTTCTAGATAATATTAACCTGTAACTTAATATTCTCTGACGTAGGAACCAATTGAATGATGCTGCCCATCAGTTCTTCTTGAGGCCCGTATGTCAGGTCGATATCTAATTGGTCAATTTCTTTGCACGTGACTGATGACTCATCAAAGCTGTTAGGTTTACCGCGAATAATGCAAGCAAGATCGCCGCTACCTGAAAGCTGCATTCTGAAATGATATTTAGATAAAATTTAAAAAATTCAGCTGACATTAAGAACATTTTATAAATCAAATATATCTTTTACACACACTGAAATCATATGAACTTATAAAAATCCTGTTGTGTTTTTCAATCTTGTAAATTGCTGACATGTATTGTATTACAATGTATAAACATTAATTAAAACTACAATTTAAAACAATCGAAATATATATTAAAGGACCTCATATTAGGACACAACTTATTTTAATATATATTATCAAAAAAATCCGATGTAAATACTAGTATCCTAATATCATATGTATGTGTTCAGTATCATCGTTAAATCTCTCTCTCTCTCTCTCTCTCTCTCTCTCTCTCTCTCTCTCTCTCTCTCTCTCTCTTAAGTAATATTAAGTGTAAGTATTGCATGTTTCAATCCGCGGCAACAGATTATAACTGAGTTTTTTTAGTGGTTTATTTGATAAAAAAATCAATTTCTAAATGCATCCCATGCTTATCTTAAGTTTCATGAGGATTGCAGACCTAAGGTACAGAAGATCAAGAGTACATGTATATAACATCCCCTGCAAATCATTTAACGAGGATTCCTTACTCATGTGCCGGCCAGTTTTCCCAAACTGCGGCTTTCTCCGTCCCAGCTGTTTCCCGCCGCTTCCATTCGGCTTCTTTCGCTCTTTTCTCTTCTTCTTGTTTACGAGCTTCCTCTTCTTGTTGCTTTCGCAACTCCTCCATCTTTTTCGCCTCTTCGCGTTTTCTCCTCTCTTCCTGCTGCGCGCGCAACTCTACCTCTTCCTCTATTCGTTTCGCCTCTTCTTTTGCCCTTTCCGCAGCTATCTGAGCCCGGACGGCTGTGCTTTCGGTTTCAGCGGATAATCTCAGTGCCTCGGACAGATCAGAGTTGGCTTTCGCAATTTCCGCATTGAGTTTAGCTAGTTTTTCGGTCAACTCTCTTTCTTCGACGCTTTGCAAGTCATCATCTGAAAATAAATTTTAAAAAATATAATTATATAACAATAAAATATTTCGCTACATTTTTGATTTTTTTTTCATTCATATCCTAGTGTTGAAATCTAAAGAGATTTCAGGGCGGATCCAGAAACGTTTTCCCAGTCCGATTTCTAGTTTTGGTATCCTACTAGTATGGAAATTTAATACAATGTAAATTTGAATTTTCCAGGGGGGGGGGGGGGGTCCCCTTACTTCCCTCTGCATCTGCGCATGGGCTTGGTATTGGTTAGAGAAATAAGTCACATCATGGGTTCAACATAACGTGAATTTAAGCCAGATTGCGCAAGATCTTGAAAATACCTGGAACGCCATCTAACTGTACCCTTTCATCTAAAGAAAAATTCATATTGATTAAGATTTCATAAATTTTCATAAATATACATGGAATGTTTACTGAAACCTTGCTGTTTTCTTATGTTCATTTTAGTTTCGGCTGACGGTCTAAAGCGACAAATGATTAAAAACTCAAGTGTGAAAACAACCATAAAGATAAGTAAAAAATGTCTATGCTTGAATGTGCATCAAACGATCTTTGATTAATTTCAAATAAATATTACTTTGTTTAGAAAATAAGATTTTCTCGTAAATCTTTTTATTTGTTTAATGTGTGGATACGATAAAAATGTTCCCTACTGAATAATGATGACCAAAAGGCAATAAAGTTAACGTAAATCCAGGGTGTCAATTTGCAAAAAGAATAAATATATAATAAGACTAATTTCTGTCTGTATTATATTGGTGAGAAATATAGTTTATACTTTTATGAGCTTTTTTGTCAATATCACAATGACTTGCTACAAAATCATCATATCATCAATCGGCATTACGTTATGTTTAAATTTTACACATTTGTTTGCCATTTATGCAAATATAGAATGAAGGAATGAAATGAATGAAATAATTACAGATTCAGGACTTGTATAAACTTTTCACAAGTGCATCAGTATACCTTTAGGCAAAGAAAAAAAAATAATCCCGAAAACAAAAACAAAAGCAATTCAAAATTATTTCAACTAATTTTTCATACTTTTCCGAAGAAAAAAATGGTACTTTATATACTGATCCTTGTAACTTTGCAAAATTAAGATAAAAAAAATAAATAATGACTACTTACAACTACAAGAATTTTTTTTATAAACCAATACTCTTTTTTTTTGTTTTTAAATCCACAGAAAGGCGTGTATTGAATGCAGGACGGGCCTATAAAATTAGAGTATGTCCTATCAAACGTTAGAGCTGAACGTCGAACAAATATTTAGCAAAGGCCAACTGACCGACATTAAATTATCCCTCACTCGCGTAACAACAAACGTTAACTGGGACAAATACATCTATGATCATTTAGATTGTGAGAGGGAACACTTGAAATATTTAAATATGCTGGTGCTTGTTTAAAACCCTAAATTGACTGTTTTTCTTAAGTTAATGGATGAGTTGAAATCATTACGCCATCACTCTGAAGTTTCCTGATCTTTGAACGCGAATGTTTCCGCACGTCTCCTCAAAACAAATCAACTTTGGGGTTTATGGGGTGGAACCTTTGATAATATACATCAAAAAGTCTATTCTTGTTCAAGTGAAAATGGATGGCTTATTATTTTCCTGTGTCGTTCCAGAACAGAAATCACTTATTGCTCATAAATAAAGTTAAAATGTCAATTGATATATAAAAGTTTAAATGTGAATTCATTCACTCTATTGATATGATAGAAATACAAACCAAAAATAACATTTAAGTAATTTTATGTTTCTCAGTGACTTTTAAAGAAATGTATACTTTAAAATAAGAGCATCATATTTTATTTAACATTCATCCGTCTGTTTTATACAGGATTCATAATAGTACAATGTTTCTTCATTAGCCCAAATAAAACAGAACTCGCCCGAATTGAAAAAAATCAAAAAAACTTATCTACATTCACTTTAAAGGGAAATTTTTTTTTTTCATGAAAGATAATCATATTTCTGCTTAACTGCGTCCTTTTGTGTTTCTTCGAGTCTAATTTTGACATGTTTACAAAACAAATCTTGATTTCCCACCAAGGACCACGCCCCAAACTCTCCCTCAACAATTTACCTGTATACAGGTGAACATACTAAGCCTATTTATACCGATACGTATTTTCGCCAAAAAGGGCTACGTTTATCTCTATTGTCTAATGACTTAAACGGCGTTTGTTTTTATTATGCAGTATATTATATGAAGTTGTTGACGTCATCGCAAGTACAGAAGAAGAAGAAGAAGAAGAAGAAGAAGAAAATGTGATGATGATGATGATGATGATGACGATGACGATGATGATGATGATGCAACCATAACAATAACAATTATCACAATTAACTTGGGGGCGATTATTATAATTATATCGAATACGAATTCTGTTTATTGAACTGAACTTGTTTGTCAATCGTTGTAAAATAAATAAAGTTCAGTTTAGTTCTATTTATTTATTTTTTGTTTTATTTTCGGGGAGCGGGGCGTTTGCTAATAGAGCTATCTACTATTAGTTAGGCACTTTTTTATTCAAGACTGGCAATCAACTGTTCGGCATTCCTGTTATCTTCCATTAAAGCGACCTTCAAACAAACACTCTAGCTCTGGTGAACGATTTTCAATATCTTTGTCAACATTACTAAAGGCCTCTAAGACTACCAGAGGACGCGATCTCCCCTATCATGTTATGTTGAGATAGGTAAACAGCCCGTGATCTTCTGGTAATAAGGACCACGATTTTCTGACCCGATTTAACAGCAGGACACAGCAGGAATATGTAGAACAGATCTGTCGCTGGGTAGTCGTCTCCATATAACGTACTAGTAAACGAGCGATCGGTGAAAAAGGACCGACATGAAGAGTCGTTTCTATGACGGCTTTTTTTAAGAGGGCTCGATGGTCATGGCTATTTTTAAGGCCGTATATATCTCCTTAAGAAAGAGTCCTGTATAAATATATAGTAAAATACTGAAATTTTAGATCTGAAGTATTTGGGTTTTTTCTTTACTAAATACATGAAATAGTTTATGGTCAAAAATATCATAATTATGTCAAAGTTTAAGGCAGATCCGATGGTTCCTTCGTTGTTCAGCTGACCTCATTAATGACGTTAAGGGGGGTGGGGGGGAGAGCGGAGGGGGAGGGGGTGGAAAGGGTGAGAGGGCAGAGGAATCGTCAACTTAAGAGGACATATTGTCTACACATCTTAGAATGAGGAAATAAAGATTTATATACCTAGAACTTAAAATACAGAAGTAGTAATAAGACTATTTCGAATGTTCAACCGACAGAAACTTGTATCTTTGTTTCTAAAATTGGAAAGAAATTAAATTAAAAACTAGACATATTTCATATTTAAAAAAATTGAAATAAACAATTATAGTTGAAAGCCAAGCTCGAGAGTAAGTATAGAATATTCAATGGCGAACTCAAATTACGGGCACTCTGATATCAAAATGCTTATTCTCAAACAAGTTGAATTGGTTATTAGTAAACAAAATCAAACCACATGGAAAGAGCTGAGCTTTTTTATAGGGTACTGCTCAAACAAACAAAGCAAAAATTAAATCATCGAATTTGTTTGCCAACATGTCAAATTTCACGAATATTTGTTCAGCTATTGTTGTAAGCTGGTTGGAACGTATACGTTCAATTAGAGAGAATTAAAGAGACTGTTCTCTACGAGTGGGTAAAGTACTCAAATATTTGTGCTGAGAACAGTGTCAATATTTGCACAATATTTGTTTGGGGGTAATTTAATGAATGGGACCACTCGGGCCACAAGACAAAAATATCACCTCCAAAAATGACCAAACACACGACAAAATCTGGCGTGCTAAAATAATAAATTTAAAAAAAACCTCGAACAAGAATATTGTTCAATATTGTTTAAGTCATGTGGTCACTGAGAGAGATTATAAGTATAGTATTATCCGAACTAGAAATAGAATTGACCTAAACTAATCATCGTCGTCGCGTCGCATCATCATCATCATCATCATCATCATCATCAAAGATATAGATACCTCTGCCATTATCATTATTAATTTTCATATCGTCGATACATATGTAACACCAACATGGTACTAAGTTCTAGCATTACAAATTCTAGCATTATAAACTTCATCTTAATTTGCATAGATACAATGCACCATAATACCGTCCCCATGGGTTATGTTTATCGTCAGACAACACCAATATGGTATTGTATACTGTGGTTCATTAATATTCGTGGATATCAATTTCCGTGGATATAGTGAAAATCACAGTTTCAAGGATACTTAAATTCGTGGCGAATGATCCTATCAATAAAAATGTTAGTAGAAATTGTAATTCAATGAACATTTAGATTCGTGGATCAATTTACAAACGAAATCCAAGAAAAATTGTATTCAACGAATATCGATGAAACACCAATATGGCATACTCTTCATTATCACAATCATCATAAGATTAATGTTATATTTGCTCAGTTAAATATATTTCTTAGAAGCGCCACTGAATTCTGCCTTTAAATGTTGCGTTTGATGTAACGGAACGCGTTATGTAATTCATGTTTTTAGATTTGAGGTTCATAGCATTTAAGATTTCTTACCTGTTCTGATATCGAAGGCCTTTCGTGATACACTGAATTGGATGTTTTCCTTGACTTGCTTCATCTTCATTCGTAACCCCTCGAGCTGCTGCTGGCTGTTCTGCGTCTGTTGTTTGAATTCCTCGATGGTGTTGGAGATCTGCGCCACCACACCTATCAGATCCTCCACAGGGTAATCCTCGTCCACATTTTTGTAGCGATCGGAATCAAAGATTTCCGTAAACTCCAGAATGTTGTCGTTAAACGAGCGGATGTTAAATCCGTCATCTTCTCTCGATTTCTCCGCCCAGAATTCCTTGTCATCATTTGCCTTGTCTTCCGGTTCTGTTATCGTCACTTCCGGTTTTGCATCGTCGTCGTCTCTTTTTGCCGTGTCTTCTGCTTCTGTATTACCTTCTTCCTTTTTGAGTCCATTTGTCACTTCTTCCTCCTCTGTGATGTCATTTCCATCACTCTCTCGAGAATTACCGTTAATCTCGTTTACTGACTGTACGGATGCTATTACTTCCTCCTCTTTATCTTCCGGAGTTACTGTTCGTTTTTTAGCAGAGGAAGATGGCCGTTTACCTGTTTTCGTTGAACCGTGACCTCCGCCGTGGTCATGGCGACCGTGACCCCCGTGGCCCCCATGACCCCCGTGCTTCCGTTCGCTGGGCATCGTCCGGTCTTATTTTCCTTCCCTGAATAAAATAAGAACAAATCAACACTAAACGAAAACGTTCTTTTTTCCTGTTAATAAATTCAGACCAAATATGTTGGGTTTTTCTCCTTATTCAAAAACACGCGAAGTGTTGTTAAATATGACAAATTGCACAGAACAAAATGATATACAACTTTTTTTGTTTTTTTTTTTTACGATAGCAGAAGTGTTCTTAGTAATCTTCTATAAATTTCTCTTCAAAATTACGTTTGAAGTAAATGTACATGTATAATGTCCAATGAAATAACGTTGAATTTTTGATTTTGCGTTTGGAATGCTGTAAATCAATAAAACGAAATGGAAAATGTTGAAATTGCTTATTTATGTGTAGGGGTGACTTATTCTTCAGGAAGAAAATACCCTTATTTTGTTCATGTGATAGGGTTCAAATCTGTGAAACCCGGTACGTTTACTGAAGAAAGAGTTTGAATCAAAATGATCTGGTTGTCGTGTAGATCTCAAACTGCAGTCGAAATAGATGGGGAAGCGGAGTATTAAATGTGTCGGTATATGCAGGTTTTCCTGTTACTTTTTATTGTACTGTAATGAATTGTGTTGAAATATTACACTCAGATCTCCTTGCATTCATCGATCTTCCCATAGACCAATTTTCATTCTACACAAAAACGATTATGTTGTAAAGCCAAAAGGCATTGAATGAAATCGAAGATAATGTTAGAATTCTTCCAATAAAATATTTAAATGAAATTGGAAAAACGCGATCCTGTGAAAAACATCTGCAGATGCGAAACATAGATTGTTACAATCTATTTGCATAAAATGAGTTGGTTTTGAGATCTATATTGAATTTTTCCAGCACTGTCTGACATATCGCGGCTGTTTGATTCCTCGCGGGGACAGAACGGGATGATGAGGACCATATTCTGTTATGGTGAGGTACGAACGGGTGAACATGGTTCGTGATCGATTAAAACTGTAACGTTAGTCAATAAATAAAAATCAACAGCAACTGGATTAACGTTGTTATTTTTTTAGGGTTAAGGATAGAGCTTACAGGAAATTAAGGTGAAGTTTAGCGCCGTGTTCTTATTCTTTTGCGACGAGCAAAAATGTCCCACGTAGGAATCATGTAGAATGACACCAAAAATATTAAAATTAGTACCGATCATCAACTTGTACATGAATTAATGTTATATGGCAGTCCTTAACATATGTTCAAATATTTAAAAGCAGCACATGCTTTTATTGAAAATGCTTTTTGTAAATATCTATAAACAAAATTGTTAAGTCTTATCTTTTCTTTTCAAACCGGTGTCTTTTTTTTCTTTTCTTTCTATTTTCATTTGTATTTTTTCTGTAGTCTAAGTTGTATTATTAATACTGAACATTTCAATATTTCAATGTGTTCATTTTGACCTTGGTGTAGGGAGAGGACAAAAATAGACTGTGCCTCTTGCCTTATCTCATTCAATATTTATGTATTATATTGAATAAAATATTGTTTAAATAAAATACAAAGAACAAGAGCTATTTCCCCGGAAGTAGTGTTCATGAGAGTACGTACATGTATATAATGCTTGGCTCTGGTACCTATATACTTGGACTAGCTCATTTTTAAACTCGGTCTCACTTTTCTACTTTAATTATACCCAGTATGACTGAAATCAAAAAGTGAGCTCGTCTTAGTCCTATTGAGCTTGGGTTGGTTATGGAATATGACTGAAATATATATTTGGGGATAAAAACTTTTATCAAGAAAGTTATAAAAGATGAATTTTAGGAATGTGTTTAATTATGGTAAAGTATTTCGAGTTAAACTTTGATTCTGTATAATTGTGTTTTGAGCCCTTTATCTCTCGTCATTCAATTAGTAATTCAAACTTAAAACATCATCGAAAAGAAAAAAAAGTATAAAATCTATGAAAAACATCTAAAATGCGACATATTAATGCTATCAATGTGTGAATTTCCCGTGGTAATATAAAACAAATATAAAATCAGGTTGATACAGGCACTAAACTCGTCAAATCTACCTATTGTTTACCTCTACCTAGCAACTGCAAACTGATGGCTGATAGGGACTCAATTGCGATTGACTTTCTCCCTGTTACCTCCACTACAGGTACACAGATTACTGCCTCACTGCGAGAAATGTATGATATATTTGGGAGATGATTACACGAGCCATTGGATATGGAAAATGGCAATTTGTTCGGGAAATTGAAACTATGAAAGCATTTTGAACGGCCCTTTTATCGATGGCTTGTTACCTGTGAACATTAAAAGTTTCATCGCCAATAACAATTTCTTCACTTCGCAAGTGATGCGCGCATGTTTAAAGAATTCGTTCTACAATGAAAGCTTTTTCTCGTTTATGCTTGTTAAAGATGTTTATCGTTATATTGAATTCTCTCTCTCTCTCTCTCTCTCTCTCTCTCTCTCTCTCTCTCTCTCTCTCTCTCTCTCTCTCTCTCTCTCTCTCTCTCTCTCTCTCTCTCTCTCTCTCTCTCACATAACCAGTAGGACAATAGGATCAATGCTAACTACTGTATGATGTCATATAATGACTGGGCCTATTCAAGCACAAACTCTTGAACCTGTTTACACAAAATGGAGCTATTTTGATTAATACCGATAATAGTTATTTGATTTTCATTTCATAATTAGATTTTTTCAAAAAGTCTAGCTCAATACGATTAACTTGATAATATGGTAAGCAAATACAGCCGCATTGATGTTTATATTTGATTCCTTCCTGTTAAACTTTAAACATTAATTATAGAAACAGACTTTGATTTTCATTTTGTTGATCCTAAAAAGCTGTAAGATATATTATTATGACGCAAGAGAGAGAGAGAGAGAGAGAGAGAGAGAGAGAGAGAGAAAATGTGTAAAAAGGAAAATGAAGCGAAATTACACAAAGAAAATATTAAAGAGAAAATCATAACAGACCTTCAAAGTTCAGTCCAAATTTGATTTTTTTTTAAAGAATCCAATCAAAACACATGTAATGCAATCATTAAGTGAGGACCTCAGAAGACATTAGAAACAAGTCCCTTTACCGATCGATAAATGAATCTGGCTGATGGGTCTCGTTATCTGGCCGTTAGTAGATGCATGCACTCTCAAAGCCTATCTATAAAGGTACATGTACACAGAAAAAGGGAGAGATTTAAAGGCCGACATAGCCAGTGTCGTGCTACGAAAAGGGAGGGGGCGCTTCAATGAAATTTGATCTGTATATCTAATGTATATTTCCATACATACATACATGTACTGACAAAAACAGAAAGACTATAGGTAAACAATTCAACATCGGACAATTATTTTCCTTTACAGCGACGCCCAAAAGAAGCCCGATTTCTTTATTTTATCTCAAAATTCTACCCTCGTTGTATTTTCTCCTCCACCAACTCCCAATATTCTCTCTCTCTCTCTCTCTCTCTCTCTCTCTCTCTCTCTCTCTCTCTCTCTCTCTCTCTGGAAAACATCAAACTATCGGACTTAGAATAAGCGAAAGAATAATTGAACGTGCAGTTTAAAATCCGATTAGTGTATTGTGTTACTTAATAACAAAACACATCGAAACTTTTCAAAACTCTTGGATAGAAATCTTTAACCACCGATAATGGATATCGACATTGAAATGAAAAATTGGTCAATTTCATCAACATACCTTTCAGCGGAATTTATGATAATCGAATCATTCGATTAGTGGAGGAAATAATCCGTGTCCCGGGTTAAGTGAACGTGCAGGATGTTATGACCGAGGAATCTCTGTATTATTGGTCTGTGCTCGCTCGATCCGCGATATATGTTCAATCATTTTAAATGGATTTTCAATACCTCTTCTGAATTAGAAAAGTTCTGAATGAAAATACGTATTTTCACGGACGGGGTTTAAATGAAAAGCGCGCCTATTTTTAGAAGATAAATAAATACATTAATTGTTAAGGTACGAAGAAACCAACTTTATTAATTTACTGAGCAATGTTAATTTATCAGCATTGTTGATTGTCCTTTTTTACCTGGGACAAATTCACCTGTCCAGGTTACCACGAGACTTTGTTATGGGGATAAAAAAAATCATTATTCGTAGTGGATTAAGAGACAAGGGTTACAGGGGAATGTCGGCCAGCACCTGTCATATAATTATGTAATTATAACGAATGGGGATTTAAATAAAGTCGGTCGTAAGCATTCATGGATCAAAGCGAGATAACTCTAGTATGATGTAGAGATTATTGTGTTACTTTCGAGTCCAGTGAGCAACAAGATTACATCAGTTATTAATTTATACACATATGTAAATAAGGATTAACTATTTTCTCTACGAAAATATACATTTATATGCATATATAAGGTTTTATTCACATATTTCGTTTACCCCCCCCCCCCAAAAAAAACCCCGTTTGTTGTAGTTCAGGCAATTGTGTCGGTTGTTCTGTTTTTGAATATCTCTCTTAAAATTCATTATAATATAATGTGAGCAAAGTACATGAACTATCTTATTATCGATCACAAGATTACATAGATAGAAGAACCAAGGGAAACTAGCTGACCTTATTAAAAAGGAGGGTGGATGGTCAACAAATTACCGTTTTGATTTACCTCAAAAGGATGACTGCACTTAACGCCGTGTTTTGGGGCCTTTTTCGGTCACTATTGTTACGTTTATTCCTCTCTCAATTTTACTTCAAATCATTTGTCATATAGTTTTATTAGTCATTTTCCAGTAGATATTTAATGTCATAATGGTTTTAAACTGCGTTGCAATAAAATAATTCGTTGTTTTCTTACCCTTACTGCTCTGCAAATATCTTGAATTTAGACTTGTCTGCCCTTGATTGAAGATAAGACTCATAGATATGCAAGGAGGGTTGATCTAATATTGTAATGAGTAGTCTAAATTTAGATTAGCGGCACTATAATTGAACACCCTCTCTCTCTCTCTCTCTCTCTCTCTCTCTCTCTCTCTCTCTCTCTCTCTCTCTCTGCATGTTGCCATTTAATTTGAAATGTTTCAAAAGAAAATATATAGCATATAATATCGACCAGTATAAGTAGCCATTGATGATCGTAAACCAGTAGCTGATGTCAACAGTTTACGTGTTCGAAAATAATTTACAAGTAGATTAACCAGTAACGTACAGAACCGATAATCTCTTAAAGATATCTCTGTGGAATGAAGATACCATCACTCGATTGGAATGAATTGAAATATGCATGGATAAATAATATCGCCTAGCAGTATGCATGCTACCTAACACGTCAAGTGACGAGGTCTTGTATTCACAAAAGTTACCTTACAAAAACCCATTCAAAATTTGATCTAGCAAGTGACTATTAGCAATGCTTTAAACAACGTTTCAAAATGAAAAATCAATTATCATTTATATATCAAACGAATTATATAGTGCTAATTATATTGGATTTTTATTCAATGTAGTGAACATATTTCTAAGAATTAGATTGGAAGAATGATTTATAAGTTCAAACGCAAATTTTTGCCATCTGTAAACAAGGGAAACTTTATACACTCTACAGTGTTCACAATGACAGTTGTTTTCGGTTATTTAAAGCTGCTTGGTCCGATTTTATATCAAATGTTGTGTACACATTTAAACGATGGTTATGCTAAGTATGTGTATAATCATAGACATTGCAGTAGTTTTCCCGGTCAATTAAGCCATATTTCAATAAGAAAATGATATACAAAATTTGTTTACAAAACAAACGATATAAAAGGGTACCGCGTTATTTCGCCTCATATTAAAATTCGCCCCCCGACTTCGAGGCGGATTTGATTATTTTACGACTTTGACATCGCTATGTTACAACGCACTTTGAAAAATTACGCACTTTGAAAAAAAATCGAAGTGCGTTAATTTTGGGACCAGTTCAACGCACTTTGAATTTTTTTTTTCAAAGTGTGTTGATATCGTCGATATTAACGCACTTTGAAAAAAATGTTCATGGTTTGGTCGAAATATTTGATACTTACGAATGATTGTTTATCCATGTTTAGCTCAAAGGGATATATTTAAAAAGAACCCAATACATTCTCAGCGGACTTGATAAACAGTTTGTCGATTACAATTATTTTCTTTACTCAAAAGCTTACGTAGTTTGATAATTTACACACAAAGAACAACTCGTGAGATTTGAATTATCCAAATATGACATAAAATGCATCGCTTAGCAACTGCCTTTTCCTTTTTTTGTTAATGCAGCAAATTTACTTCTTATCTGGTACAGATGCCAGAAGCGAAAGCTTTAATTGCATGTGCTTATAAACAAACATGTCATGGTGTGAAAAAAGGGATACGTTAGTTATGTTTATCAAAAACAATATGATCTTTTAGAACATCAGTGCAAGAAAAAAAAACAAACACCACATTTTTTAAAATTTTTAATTAATTTTTTTTAATAATGATTTCTTTGATGAGAATTTGAAAAGAGGGTTTATGTTGAAACACTTACAGATTCTTTAACATACCATTTGAGAAATTATTGTTTGGCCAGCTCATTTTTTCAATATCACTGTACTTAATTTTCAATACAGCGTATTTCTTTTTCCGCTCTTATAAGTTAACCCAAAGTTGCTGAACATCATGTTTTAAAAGGAAAGATGAGGGGAGGGGAACCTTCTTCATGTAATCAATTAAATGATGTACTAGTAATTGACCTGTATCAGTGGTTAACCCCCACCCCCGCCCCCGTTCATAAAGACGGTAAATGAGATTCACTAGTGTTAACAAATCATTATACTATCAATCAATAAGAAATTCAATTCCAGAATATGTGAGTTTTACATATTTTTTCAAAGTGCGTTTAGTGTCTCGATAATAAAAAAATGTTGATGTACCTTCATAACGCACTTTGAAATTTTTTTTTTCAAAGTGCGTTGATTTGGTCCCAAGGCACTTTGAAATTTTTTTTCAAATTGCGTCATTTTTTCAAAGTGCGTTGCCACATCGCTATCATAAATAAAGGTCATGATGCTTTGGTAAATCAAAAATAAACCTGTGTACATTTTGTACACCAATATTTCTGAAGTTTGTTTTGTTTTGTTTACAATCGATGCATAATGTGCAGGTTGCATACATCCAATCATTCCGGGGTCGAAACCAAACGGTTCCCTTTACTAAACATGCCCATGATGAGTTTGGTTTGATTTTTTGTGTTCTCATACATCGCTCAGCTAAGCAACAATAGCCATAATGAAATCAGATTTATGGAGTCATATACAAAATATCTGGACAATGTATAAGAATTTAGATATAAAAAAAAATTCAATTTTTTCTTCAGATATTATTTTGTTGAACATTGAACCACTTTTGAACAGGATGATTTCAAAGTCTTATCACATAATGAGAATTACAGTTCTCAAGAAGATCTAAAACAAATATCTATAAACCTACATCAAACTTTGACCACATAATGGGGCCCAAATTTGTCCAGGATCTAAGCAATTGAGAATCAAAAATATGTCAAGATGCTTGCATTTTAGTAAAACCATTTATTATAACATTTAAGTTTACAAGAAAAATTTAATTTTTTTCCTATGTAAATTCTGCCCCTTCCCACATTGTGGCTCCACCTTACCCCTGGGGATCATGATCTGAACAAACTTGAATCTACCATACCTGAGTATACTTCCACAGAAGTTTCAGCTTTTCTTGTGAAATTATTTTTGAGAAGAAGATTTTTAAAGATTTACTCTATATATTCCAATGTAAAAATTCGACCACCAATTGTGGCCCCACCCTACAATCGGAGATCTTTATTATAATTTGAACAAACTTGAATCTACCCTACCTGAGCATGCCTCCACACAGGTTTCAGCTTTTCTTGTGAAATGGTTTTTGAGAAGATTTATAAAGATTTTTCTCTATATATTCCTACGTAAAATTCGACCCTCTATTTGGGCCCCACCCTATCCTGGGGATCATACTTTGAACAAACTTGAATATACCCTACCTGAGGATTCTTCCACGCAAGTTTCAGCTTTTCTGGCCAATTGGCTTTTGAAAACAAGATTTTATAAAATAAATTCTCTATATATTCCTATGTAAAATTCGACTCCCCCCCTCATTGTGGTCCCACCTTACCATAATTTGAACAAACTTGAATATACTCTACCTGAGGATGCTGTCACACAAGTTTCAGCTTTCCTGGCCAAATGGTTCTTGAGAAGAGGATTTTTGAAGATATCTCCAATATATAACTATGTAAAATTTGACCCCACATTGTGGCCCCACCCCTTCCCCTTGATTTTTGAGAAGAAGTTTTTTGAAAATTTCTCAAATTTTTCACAATTATTCCTAATTATCTCCCCTTGAAAAAGGGTGTGGTTCTTAATTTTCACGACTTTGAACCCCCTTTGCCGAAGGGTGCTTTGTGCCAAGTTTGGTTAAAATTGGCCCAGTGGTTCAGAAGAACATGTTGAAAACGTGAAAAGCTTATGCACAGACGGACAGACGGGCGGACGGACGGACGGACGACAGACAAAATATGATCAAAATACTAGTACAATGTACCTCACTTGAGATAAAAAAGTGCTTCCAGAAAGGAAGTAACGAAACTGGTAGAGAGAGAGAGAGAGAGAGAGAGAGAGAGAGAGAGAGAGAGAGAGAGAGAGAGAGAATGTGAGACGCAAAGTCAGCCTAATTGGACAGGAGTGAATTGCACATATAATCTTGTTCTCAAATTATACCCTTCTTATTGAAAATGGTGTAATCTTGCCATTAAAATGCATGCAGTTTTCATTTTTGGGAGTTGATTTTAATCAACTCTCCTATGCAGTAACTCTGGCAACCCGGAAGTGAAACAGTGTTTAGACCTAAGTACAAATCATCACCGCTGACAAGACTTAGTTCTTGAAATTAATTGATAAATTCGATGTGATGTATGCTGAAGCATTGCTTCTCAAGGAAACTTATTTTTAAATACCTTGAAAATAGTCAGATTTTAAATGGTACGAACAATTTAGATATTTTTTGTAGTCATATGTATTCCTACGCCAGAGTTCAATATAGTCTCGTTCAACCCGACGCTTGGCTGTCTCCGTAAATTTCCGAGAAGCAGAGAGTCTCTCTTGCTCCTCGGAGATTAACGACGACAGCCGAGCGTCTGGTTGAACGAGATAAGCGTTCAATATTGCTTGGATCCATACAATTTTCCAGAAATATTTCGATAACTGATACATAGTTTGATAGAATTAATAAATAATTAATTAATTAAAATAAATCTTTAAATATCACACAACATAATTCATATGGGGTTTTCTCGAAATTCTTGTCGGAAAAGTTCGAGAATTCATAATATAAAAATGTGCGTAATTTAAATAAAGATTAAAAACTACTTGCCATGCAAAATAACATATCGTTGATTTTAAAATAAATAATAATCGATAAAATCAACTCCCGTCAGTACTTCAGTACTTTGATTGGGTTTGGAATTAGAGTTGTCTATAGTGTTTCTGTACTGATCAATGAAACTAAGCTATAACTAAGCTAGAACTTTCACAGAGACCGAGCATTAAGCAGCATTCAATTTTGAGACACATTCCTTTTGTTTTGTCATTAGACCCCTTGAAAATTGCAATGAATGTTTATGAACCAAAAGATCAAAGTCAAAAGTAAAACTTTAATTTATTCCACTGTAAGCAACCCAGAGTAAAAATTCTGAAAATCAATGTAAAACCTGTTTTGATTTGTACAGTCAGATTTGTTGTTGCAACTGATATATAGTTATTCAAGAAACCCTGCAGAACAAGTTGACGAAATGACTTTCTTGGTTGACATGCATACTGTGGAAGCATCATTGTTCGTGGGGGACTAATGTTAATGGCTTTCGTGTTTACCCTTGCCCACGAATTTACATCCCCACGAACGTATATACATTAAATATTAATTAAATTAATCCCGAACTTAACTTACTACCAACGAAATTACGTCCACGAATCAGGAAAACTTTTACTATCACCGAACATTGACCCCCATGAATAAAATTGATTCCACAGTATTGCTGAGTTTATTTTTTTATATAATGACAAACAAATAACTCAATATAGTATATTGTATTGCCTAAATACACGTTACATTAGATATAACACTGTAACCTTAACAATATATATATATATATATATATATATATATATATATATATATATATATATATATATATATATATATATATATATATATATATATGCATTAAACTGTCAAGTCATACATGTATACACTAAGAATGACACTTAATAAGCATACTGCCAAACTATGACAGCCCAATCAATAGAACAGAAGTTGTAGAAAGTAAAAACAAAATACGTAGGCTTGTAAGAGAAACACTTGGATTATTTTCTTTTTGGAGTAGATGCATCAAACTGTAACGTTCAACTGGCAGGTAGCAACATAGGGGAGGGAGGGGTGGAGCCCCTGACCTTCCCACCAAACTTTTTTTTTTTTACGTCAAGCCATCTTTTTTTCTTATACTACTAGATGATATCCCGTGCAAGCGCGGGAATTGACACTTTACACATTAATAGCACAATGCTAAACTGTTAAACCATATTTTTTTTCATTTTCGTATACACTGTGTCCGAATTTTTTTCTTAATTGCTTTCTTAACCTATTCTTTAAAATTGAAATAAAAACCAACTGCATGGCTGGATATTTAGATGACGGATAAAAGATCTAAACTGAATTGGATTATATACATGTACGTGGCCTAAATTCCTTTTGTTGCAGCTGAGTAGAAAATGGTACCAATGATTTTTTTTAAACCAGTGAGTGGGTATTTAGGACGTCCCTAAATTTTAATTTTTAGATCAAATTTCATAATCACTTTTATTATAACTGTCCCAAATGAGAATTTCAGATATAAGGACTGTTTTGAAAAAAAAATCGATTTGGGGAAGGTGGTCACCGCTCCCCCCCCCCCCTCCCCAGTTTAATTTCCCCGTTTAATGCATACATCATTTATTCATATAGACATGCTTATTTATTTGCATATTTTAAACTAAAGTTGTCAGATCCAAAGTATCTGCCCGATTGTTAACTCGCCCTACACTTTCCACCATGATGTAAATTAGTCAAACCGCGTTTCTGAGCACCCCGTTCTGGAAAAAAACATATTTCCATTACAACTAAAATTGCATCAAATTGTTCCATTTTATTTATTAACTTTTTTATATTAACCAAAGAGTCCCATCCAAGGTATGACTATCAGCCCACGATGCATGATGAATTTTTTGCCATGACGTTATCCCCTACTAGAAAGTTAGAATTCCATTCTCTCGCGAGAGGTCGCACTTCGCTAGCTTCTCTCTAACATAACTAAAATCGTGCATTCAAGAAACGAATTGCTTATCTCATTTATTCAACATTTGTCAGATCTTAACTTCTATGTATAATCCAAGTAAGTTCCTTATAACTGTATTCATTGTTTACGTAGTCATTCAATATTATATCATTGCAAGTATATATTTTAATGCTAATTCCCACTGACTTGGATCCACCAAAGCGTGTCCACCACCTTACTCTCATTTTTGTTATTTGGAGCTTATTTATCGAAAATGAAAGTAGGTTTTTAATTTATTGTACATTACTTACTGCCAAACAATGCCCTTTCTACCACATTTCTCTCCAAAAGATTTTTCCATTAGCGTCTATGGGCAACGGCAATGGAAGAGAGTGCCCTACCCCTGGGTTGGATGGTCTTTACACACCCAGATCATTTCCGCTATTTTTGTTAACCGGGTTTTCCAATAGAAAAATCCGGTTATTGAAATGGTGAAAATGGCGGGAGGGGGGGGGGGGTGGCTGCCAAAGGGTACCCTTATTGTACGGATAACTCCTCCTACAGTTTTCAAGATAGGACGTTAAGTTATTCTTTTGCAGATCGATTGTACATATATCAGAGGTGTGCATATTGATATGAATTTGATTTCTGATAATTTATAAAAAAAAATACCAGCTGTTGAACTTAGTCATTTTTCGGCAAAATATTGCATATAGGGTACCCCTATTGTACGGATAACTCCTATTACAGTTTTCAAGATAGGAAGTTATTCTTTTGCAGATCAATTGTACATATATTGGAGGTGTGTATATTGCTATGATTTTGATTTCTGATTATTTATGAAAAACAATTTCAACTGTTGAACTTAATCATTTTTTGGCAAAATATTGCATATAGAGTACCCCTATTGTACGGATAAATCCTTCTACAGTTTTCAAGTTAGGAGGTTGTTATTTTGCAGATTATTTGTACATATATCGGAGTTGTGCATATTGCTAGGATTTTGATTTCTGATTATTTATGAAAAATACCAGCTGTTGAACTTTTTTTGGCAAAAATATTGCATATGGAGTACCCCATTTATCTGGATAGGTAGTGTTCATCAATTCAGGGTTGACAAATGGATTATGGGTACTGTTCACAGAAAAGAAAATCCGGTTTGCTGTCGTCACACTGACAGCTTTTCTCTTGTTTAATGATTATGCCTATATGGAATATTTTCCTCTTTTTGACCGCTTTTCGTCACAGTTCAAGACGCGGTTTTTCATGTTTGACACTGCGCCATTGCAAAAGTACTTTAGAAGAAGAATTGGATTTGAAGAAATTAATTTTTTGTTTGTAATTTACTATTTGTTTTAAATAAAATGAAAAAAAAAATGTTCTCTGGACAGCATGATCTTTTGCATTTTATAATTCATAATTTAAAACGTGGATCCGCTATATTTACTAAACTATATACATGTAATAAACTGAGCGATTACAAAATTCAAATTCAGTTCGGTTCAAATTCCGGATTTTTTTGGACATATTTTTGCTGATGATTAATTAAATAATTAATCAACGCTAATAGAATATTAATAATTCCCGATCGGCATAAATAAGTTTGGTACAATGTTATAATATCTTAAACAATTGACAATTCTCAGCCTATTTACCGGTATTAAAGTACAAAAAAATCGGGTCCATTATTTCAGTAGTACATGTATAGATTTACGCATTGAAATTTACCTTACCCTTCTAATTTGTGGACACTGTTAAAGAATGATATTGGAACTTGATATTATTTAATTTAAAATACGAGGCATGAAATTTAAATTCCCTGTTTGCAGTAAAAAAAATCCCATTTCACTGAAAAAATAGATAAAAAAAAATATATAAAATAATTGAAAGACGATATCGGTCGCTGTTTTGTGAAATCATATTTGAAAAATAAGATTTTTTATTAATTAATCAAATAAAATGTTGGTTTGTCGAGGAACCTTAATTGCAGCAGATCGCCTCTGACGTGAGAGGAGGTAACATGATACCTATTGTTTACAGTATATGTTAACAGGATTCACAATAAGTGTTTACAGTACTGTAACAGTTTAATTTAACGACATAATAGACAATTACAGTATATGTTTACCGCACGATTTTTGTTAACATCATGATATATTGACTGTATATATGATTTGTGTTAACATCATGATATATTGACTGTATATATTTACAGTACGATTTTTATTAACAACATGGTATATGTTTATGTTGTATGTTTACAACATGAGTTGGATTAACATGATGATAAATATTTACAGTCAATGTTTACAGTACGATTTATATTTATGACAGAATAGAAACAATTACAGTATATGTTTACAGTTTAATTGGTAATAACAACATGAAAGATATTATACAGTAAATGTTTTCAGTACAGTACGATTTGTGTTACATGTAACATGATATATATAATTATATATTTACAGTATGATTGATGACATAAAGGTTTATCAGTTTACGGTTAAGTTGAGACAATCTACATTCAAGATCTGAATAATAATAAAATGATGGGATCTTCATAGAAAAGAAGCAATATGCTACTCCTGATAAATAAGTGAAGGCCATGCAAAAGAAAGTGAGAGCAGCACTTGAACTTACTTAAAATCTCAATATATTATACCCCCGACTGCATAATACCGGTATATTTCATTCATAAGTGTGGACAAAATTTTACATGAACATTAAAATTTCTCATTGAATTTACATCCCGAGTCAAAAGTTTTCTCATTCAATCTTTTAAGTTCATAATTGATTTCTTCCATAAATGTTGTGATTTTATATTTTCCTTTCCATATTCAATAAACATCAGCTAAATCATAATTCGAACCACATATTAATTAGGTTTTATTTACAAAAGAATTTTCTACATTTCACTAAAGGAATGAGTTTATGTATGAATGAAATACAAAGATAAGAAATGAACTATTTTCCAAGTGCTACCCTGCCTCAATCATTACCTGTATTAGGGTAACCCGTCTTTGGTCGAGAGTATGATGCTGTGATAATATTACAACAGTGATAATCAGAGCAGTGTGTTATTTCACACCAAATGACAATTTACCGTATTCCTGCGAGTAGTCAAACCCCTCTGTGTCTGCATGTATAGTACCATAAATATCATAGAGGCCACATATAATACATGTAAACCGGTAGATATAACGAAAGCCTGTACATGCTGAATGTATGGTTCATCTGATCTGTGATCAATATGAAATGAGTCAAAATGATCAATTGGAAAGTCTTTTTTTGTGAGTTATTATTTCTAAGCTTATATAATAATTATATACAATATTGAACATCATCAGAACCCATGGAATATATTCTGATAAACTCCATTACATAATCTTTCCATATGAGTGTAACAGTAATAAAACCAATTGGTAAATTCTGGCAATGAAAAAATAGTGTCAACTTAAGCAATTAGTTTTTATGTTATGACACTGAATCATACAGACACACATACATTCATATACGTAGGTAGATTCATAAAAGGGATTTTTCAAAGAAGGATAAATCAACTGTATAAAACCCGGGTACAACAGATTTTAAAGTAGTTAAAAGAAGCTGTAGATTCGTAATTTGCGTGATTTATGGAATATGGAACTTATTTCGGCATTTCCTATTACCATTGAATAATGGTTCAATCACAGTTCATCGCCGGTCATGGTTTTTATATTATCAGAACAAAAAATTCGTATTTGGCCATCCGTAGATCTCAGTCTGCACTTAAAGATCGGAGTGCCGTATCAAAGGTCGGTTTAAAAAAAACTACCCATCATCTTCATTACCTGGGTTGTATATAAATAGGATTTAGGAAGAAACGCTGAGGTGTATTATTGCCCAGACTCGGATCAAACCATGAAGGCACTTCTACGTCTGTCCGTGCTCCTGGCCCTGGCAGTTTATTTCGCAGAGGCAAAGGCACGTCCACCGCCACCGACAGAAGGTAAAAAACCCCACAAACATTATGGGCTTAAAATATATAATTGACAATTGCATCTTTTCATCTTTTTCATTATCCGGAAAAGGGGTGGGGGTGGGGGGCAAATAATTTTACGGTTAAAAATCTATCATCACACATGTTATGAATGCTTATTCAAGATTAAAATAAATTCTGTACTTCTGTATTTAACATTAAATTAATCATTAAATTTTGTACAAATATTTTTAACTGTTTGATAACTTTAATTACATTATTCATGTAATTAGATTCCTGCACAGTTCAGTTTCATCTAAATTTTCAATACATAGAATTGTATAATGATTTAATATTCTACTAAAAAGACAATGATACATAGATAGATTACTACTAGCTTGCTAATATTTTTAGGTTTTCTACTTAACCAACATGTTCTATAGGTTTGTTGGTTTGTTAAGACACTCAGAATCTCTCTTTTTTTACCAAGCGCCGTGATTTCAACCAAAGCATTTCTACATATTTTTTACAATAAAAGAATGAGGGCACATGTCTCATTCTGAAATATCTACAACCGAGAGGTTGATATTTCTGACTTATGAATTAAGAGACGAGAATAAATGACAATGTGCGATAATCGCAGAAGGGAAACTATTTTTCAAGACATTTGATGTTTGTCTGTCTGAAAAAAACCCCCCAGAACTTCAGCTGGAACCGGTTTTTAAATTATTACCTGTTTTAGTTTTTTAATTATCATTCCTTATTTTTTCTAATTATTTATTGCATGTTTTACATGTATACATGTATATCGCAGCCTCTGTTTCCTAACAAGGTACATGTAAGTGCGGACAAAACAAAATAAAGAAAAAAACCCAACCCTACAATTGCCAACTATCCATTTGCAAATTAGGTTGAAACTGATAATTTTTTTTTGATTGAACAATATATGTCTAATAATAGACAAACAATCTCTCTTATAAGAAGTAAAATACATGTGTATCATTATGATAATAAAATTATTGTGCAAAAATGACTGTTAAATTCCAAATATATACATTTATAACTAAATACATTGTCTAAATAGATACATTTATGTATATTGTTGATATGTGAATGACATAATATATATGTACACAGGATTTTCCCAAACTGCACGTGCACTTATTTGTGCCACTAAAAATTGCATTTTAATTTTCACATAATTACAAACTGTTTTAATCTGTGTTAATTTTTCAGTTAAGGAGAGACAATGTTCTAAAACATGCTAAAATAAAATACTGTATTTATAATTCAGAAAGTTTACAGACCCAGTAGCTAACCTTTCGGAAGTTTATACAGACGTATCAAAAAACACATGTATATATATTAACCGATGACAATCCATGTATGCTCATAGCCCACGAAGATTAAACTTCAAATAAAAGTATTAATGCGACATATCTCAACAGTATCAAAAGTTTAAACGATATTCAACAACAGAAAGAAAAAAAATATTTAGATTTCTACTTTGAAGTAGTCCTTCTAACTTGGTAGCTTCAATTTAAACAAAACAAAATGCTACGGGTATTTAGCTGTGCAAACGATAGGAAACTCTTAACATAGGATGATAATGTTAAAAAATTGAGCGATGTGTTCCGAGAACATCCGAATTGAAGTTAGATGTCAGAATATTTCATTGTAAATCCCCGAAAGAAATTAAAATTTTGTTCTTTTTAAAATTTCCGGGGTACGAAAAGATGACAAGTCGGTGAAGAAGATTGCATTAAATTGATTCGAACTGTACTTCATAATCTTGTTTATGTGTTTCCTTTTTTAAACGTTTAAAAAGTGACGAAAAAGAGAACTTGGGACAGAGTATTGTGAGGAGGGGGGGGGGGGGGGATGACACATGTACACACACACACACACACACACACACACACACACATATATGTATACGATACAAGTCACCCTGGCCCCACCATCACTAGCTTTCCTCAAGTCTGAGTTTTTACCTCAAATGTATGCACTTTTCTTTTAAGGATTTGAGTTGAGGACTAAGTCGAGTGATTTGAAAGTTTTGGTGACGGTGCGGCCTGTGCGACAAACCTTATCAGTTTTCAATTTATATTAAAAAAATATCTGCATGATCGCGTCTTGATCCATAGTAAATGGAAATAATGGAATTCGACGCCTGACTTGCGTTCTTTAATCCTCTGCTTGTTAAAAATATTTGGGTACACTGCTGTGTTACCTGCGCCAACCTTTCCATGTCATCTCTGTAACTTAATAAACAAGTCTCCATTTCTTTGATTGCCGAAGCGCAGACATTATGACACACCGTTATTGAACAATAGTTTTCGCATTAGTTTTGAATCTAAATACAGAACATAGGTGCTACCCTTCTAAATCTCATCATAAGAAAAATCCTCCCTATACTTTACATGATTTTATGGCATAGGGATAAAAATTTTATTAGTACATCGATTTAGTACCTATGGTACGGATCTAGAGCTTGACATGAAGTCGGACATAAATGGGATTTAGAGGCTTACTCTAAGTAAAGGGATGACTTTTTGAACCCAAACGTTTAACTTTTTTACCTAAAAGCACTTACATCAGAGAGAGAGAGAGAGAGAGAGAGAGAGAGAGAGAGAGAGAGAGAGAGAGAGAGAGAGAGAGATAGGGAAGGTTTTGAACCCAAACATTCTACTTTATTATCTAAAAACAAGCACTTACATGAGAGAGAGAGAGAGAGAGAGAGAGAGAGAGAGAGAGAGAGAAGGAAGGTTTTGAACCCAAACATTCTACTTTATTATCTAAAAACAAGCACTTACATGAGAGAGAGAGAGAGAGAGAGAGAGAGAGAGAGAGAGAGAGAGAGAGAGAGAGAGAGAGAGAGAAGGTTTTGAACCCAAACATTCTACTTTATTATCTGAAAACAAGCACTTACATGAGAGAGAGAGAGAGAGAGGGATAGAGAGAGAGAGAGAGAGAGAGAGAGAGAGAGAGAGAGATAGAGAGACGGGCGACGAATTGACAGATGGACATACAGAGAACAGAGAGGTTTATTTTGGTTGTACTCAAAATTATGAGTATCTACATGTAATATTCAATTGTTCATTGTTGACCATGTTATCGTGTTTTTTTTTTTGTGTTTTTTAATGAGAAAGGTCTTAGATAGGCAAAGTAAGGTTCAATAGATCAAAAAACATTGTTTAAATCAAATATATTTTATTAAGGGCATAAAACAAAATACACATACATGTACCATGGTTTTGCATTCTCCTTTTTCGACCTCATTTTTTCAATCTAGTTTGTATATAAACATACGCCGATCTGTAAATATCGGCGTAATTCGTAAATGTCAAAATATATAAATTAATATACATGTATATCGATTTTTCGGTCGATCAAATGATTCATGCATTCCTCATATTATGATATATGCATATTCCTTTATTTCAGATTTACAACTGCGCAGCCTTTTACGCGCACTTCAAGATTACGTCAGCAAAAAGAGCGTTAATACAGGTGATCAAGTGAGGTCAAATGGAGTGCAAGACGATTCCCTAGAACAGGTAATTCAGCTATTGCTTCAAAATTTAGTATTGCTCTGAAGGATTTCAACACTTTATTAAGCTATCCTAAGTGGGTTCAGTTATGTGAGATATTTAAAAAATAAATGATGAAAAATATAACTTGTTATACTCTGTTCTACCTGGCATAACTCCAGCTATTTTAGACCGCATCAAAAACTTCATTTGCATTCATCAGAAAAGCTTTTTTTTTATTTCAAAGAAATGTGCGTAATTTTCAAATTGTATTTTTCAATGAATGGAAAGTAATGGAAAAGATAGGAACTACTCAAGCTTGTTTTATATAATTGCTTCAGGATGAATTGAACCCGAGTGACGAGGGTGAGGCGGAGAGCCAGACCGTGCTTATCGGGGACAAAGAGGTCAAGGTAAGAGGTTAAGATAAGAAGTCAAGGTCAATGTCCAAGACGTCATCTTTTTTCTTTTTTTTTTTTTTACATATTAATAGTATTACATGTATAGGTTTTGCGTATCCCTGACGTACGTTATGTCACAGTTTAAGAGTAAACTTTCTAATTTACTTATTAATAAGTCATTAGTAAATCAACTTTGAAGAAACTACCATTTTACATAAACATCGATGCATTTTTTAAAAATCTGACCATAAACACTTCCTACTGTGATATTGAGACCGTGATCACATTATGTCACTGTGATTATCTGACCGTGATTTCATTATGTCACTGTGATTGAGTAACCGTGATTACATTATGTCACTGTGATAATGAGACCGTGATTACATTATGTCACTGTGATTATCTGACCGTGATTACATTATGTCACTGTGATTAAGTGACTGTGATCACATTATGCCACTATGATTATCTGACCGTGATTAAATTATGTCACTGTCATTAAGTGACCGTGATTACATTATGTCACCATGATTATCTGACCGTGATTAAATTATGTCACTGTGATTACAATATGTCACTGTGATTAAGTGACCGTGATTACATTATGTCACTGTGATTATCTGACCGTGATTACATTATGTCACTGTGATTATTTGTCCGTGATTACATTATGTCACTGCTCGTTATTTGACCGTGATTACATTATGTCACTGATTTTTGACCATGATTACATGTATGACACTGTGATTATTTGACCGTGTTTACATTATGTCACTGCTCATTATTTGACCGTGATTACGTTATGAAACGGACTATTTGACCGTGATTACAATATATTATGTTACTGTGGTTATATGACCGTGATTACTTTATGTCACTGTGATTATTTGACCGTTTTTACATTATACTATGTCACTGTGATTATGTGACCGTGATTAAATTATGTCACATTGATTATGTCAAAATTTACTCACAATTTAAGGACTGACTGACTACAGTACCGATCAGACCCAACAGAAAGTAAACCCCAACTAAACTCTGTATTTACTTCTGGGGTTTACTGTCGGTTTACTACAGCAGACTCAGAGTAAACCCCAAGTAAACCAAGATTAAACCCAAAGTAAACCCACGGAGTAAACCCCGATCAGAAGTAGACCCCTGAGGCAGGCGCTACATGTGTATTTGGAATTTACAAGGGGCGGGATTACAGGTAGTAGGATAATTAGTCAAAAGACGGATCTGCTTCACATTCACCGCGAGTAAACCCAAAGTAAAACCCGAGTGGACCCAAAGTAAACCCCAACTGGACACAAAATTTCACAAAAGGTAAACCCGGAATAAACCCAAAGTAAACTCCGAAAGTAATCCCGGGGTTAAGTTTGTGTATACTTTGGTGTTAGGTTGGGTCTGATTGGTAAATGACGGACGGAAGGACTGACGGAAGGGTCCAATATGTTATACCCACAGCAAGTCGATGTGTGGGGCATAATAAATGTACTCCATGGTGGCTAATATGGGATGTAAAATGTGCGAGCATAAAATACGTAAATATGATATGTAATTCTTGTTTTGCGATGATTGCTATCGTGATAACCCGGTAAAGTCACTCTTCACATCATATAGTGAAATTCGAGCCAAAGTCTTTTCGTCCTATTGCGGGGTTCGAACAAGAGTCAACGAATCAAAACAGGAATTCAGACCCAAAGTGATTTTATCCAATCTTCAATTTAAACTTAAGATTTCAGTTCTTTGTATTCCAACCCAAATTTATCCATCCTACTCTGGGATTCGAACCCGATTTTTTATGTATCTACCTGGTTTTCTGCACTTGAAAATTTTCTGTAAGTCAAATGTGAGGGCCTCTGTCGGACTGAGAGCGGGGTAGTCCTAGATATAAGAATCATTTGAATTCAATAAGTATATATTTGTGACTGCGTAGATTAAGGCGTAACAAGGGTATTTGTCTGGAACTGCATCAGTCGCGTGCGGAACGTACGGGGTGAAGGAATGTTGGCGTGAGGGGTACGAGGTATAATGTTGAGGCACGCTGTAGGCCGTAAGGTAAAAACAAAGGTAAAGGCATGCCCTACAACCGAAGGTCCAACAAAATGCTATTCCATAGAAATATCAAAAGCCAAGTGATGGATGCTTCCGTATTTGTTGGACGAGTCTTAACTATGGCAACATTTTAAATTCTGTGAATTTCAAAACTTTAATGTAACATATTGAATACATAGGTACCTGTTAAAAAAAATATAGGACAACAAAATATACGGTTTTAATTACTTTAATTTTTTTTTATCACAGCCAAAAAACCTCCACTTAAACGAAGGTCAAGAGAAGGATGACAGCAAGGACCGACACCCCTTACCCCCAGTCGTCGGAATCAAAAAGGTGAGGACAGCTATAGAGACGCGGGCGCACGAACCCGCCTAGGCTTCTTAAGGTACATTGTCGCTTTCAAAAGAGGACAACTCTGATATAGATAAACAATGTCAGTTACCATTTTATGTCGATATTGTCAAGTTAAAGAGAAATTTCCGTCACAATGTGCTCATAAGATATGGTCCAATGTTCGGTGTGTGTATTTCAGTTTTAGTTTCGTATTTGTTCTGAAAAATCAAGCTCATGCTGAAAGAATAAAAGTATATATTTTTCTTTCTCTGTTAATATTCTGTTATTTCAAGACCACAGAAACTCGGAACTTCGGTATATCAAGAAGCATCTTGTGGCCAGATGGTGTCATTCCTTATGAGATATCCGCGGATACGTTTGGTAGGTTCAGAACATATTTTACGTATTTCATAGGTTCAGCACGTATTTTACGCACCATGTTCACAGATTTGGCACGTATGTGTGTAATTTTACGTCTTTCACTGGTACGGCACGTATTCACGTACATGTATTTCAATGGTTCAACACGTATTCGCATATTTTATAGGTTCCGAATATAGCAAAGCTCTCGACCTTGTACAGAACACAGCAGCAAACATCTCCAGGACAACGTGTGTAAAATGGCGACCAAAAACTAGTGCAGACCAGTATTTTGTCAAAATCACAGGGAACCAATACGGGTAAATAGTATTAAATACTCAAACATCTTTTATGTCGTATAACTTTTAGTTTTTACTCTTTAATATGTTTATAAGGCAATCAATGATTTTGATTACATTTCCCACCACAGTTGAAGATGGGCTTCTTTCTCTTATTTCGTCGTTATATCTAACGCCATATAATAGTTCAACGTACTATATATAGGGGGGGGGGGGGTAGGGGGCCATTTACATAAAGAAAATTAAATTATCATGGAGCTGCCCCCCCCCCCCCCCCCCCCAATCTTTTTTGGTAGATGTAAAAAAAAAATCGTAATGGAAATAAGGAGGAAATTAAATTTAAAAATGAATTTATAGGTATACGCCCCCCCCCTCCCACACCTTCTCCACTCCCCCCGCCCGCCCACTTTCAAAAAAAATGCTAAGTGCCTTTCCTTCACTAAAGAAAATAGCAATATGATAGGTTGGTGAAGCGAACGAGCCCTTATGTCGAAAACCGCAAAGGATATAATATTCATTCAGCCCAGATTAAACAAATATAAAGAAACCGTGACACACCTTTACACTCCAATGTCATGTATGAAGTGTTGCTTTGAGGACCACAAGCGAATAGATTATTGCTTTATTTACGTGTATATACATGTATAACCGTGTTCTCCACCCATTAAAAGGCAACTTAATTCTATTTTTTTTAATAGGTGTTATTCATATGTTGGCAACATTAAACAAAATAACGGCCAGGATCTCAACTTAGGAGATGGTTGCCTGGATGTAAGTATGACATGTGTTGATAACGAACAGTATTCAAATTCAAAAGTCCAAAGGAAAATTACAAAACAGGAGCAGAGCAAACACGGATCTCTTAAATAAAATAGAGATAGGATAGGTGACATGGAGGAGTAAGCATCCTCTTCCGATCGGTCACACCCGCTGTGCACCCAATGTTATATCGGTAAAAATGTCATTATCGGGGTGATTGTCGTTATTTGGGAAAAATATCATAATCGGGAAAGACGGAGAAAAATCCGTAGCTATTTACGGTTACCGTAGTATAATTCATTGTGATGATCTAATGTAAATAAAATTCTTAAAAAATAAAAGGAGGGTGGGATAAATGGTCGTAAATCAACAAGAATATTAGACCAATCATCACACTGCAAAAAGTGAATTGTGTTATTTCCCTTTGCGGGGTCAACCCAAGTGTGAAAATGGAAAAAAAAAAACCCAACCCAACATTCCCCTTCTTAATGCTATACCAAGCATTGGGCTTCCTGTGATGATATATCCTTGGATTTAAATTATTATTATTCCTTAATTGTCCGGGTAGCCCAATCTCGGGACAATTAAGATACAAAGATGTAAAACGGATGTCAAACGACAAAGTTACATACATCTGAACTACAAAGGCTAATAAGAGAAATCTTAAATCCCCCCCCCCCCCACCCCCCATGTGCATGTGGCGACTAAGGAACTTTTGGAAAGTGAAGATTAAACTATCTAATGGCTTTGTTTGTAGTTTTTCTTTCTAAAAATTTAAGGCTAATTCCATTACTTCTACATATAAATCATAAAAAAACATTTTTGAAACTGAAGTCCATCCATAAGCTAGTTACATTAATATTCAGCCTATTGTTTTGATAATTTCTGACCATTTCTGTTAATTAAAGTTAGTTTATTTGAAGTTTTTTTTTTACGGAACCTTCCACTTCAAGATAAATTTCTGTTTTAATATAATTCTTAATCTTGCAATTTCATCGTAGCAATATTAATTTGTTTAATGATCTTTATAAATGAAATATGCATTCGCGCAGTCTGCCTAAAATTTGTAGTTATCTTATTAAAATACTGCTTTATTCCTTGAATATGCATACAATAGGAATAATTTCTAATTTTGACGATCTCTCTCTTCCACTTATAGGAATATGTAGTCCTACACGAAATGCACCATGCGATGGGCGGACTTCATGAGCAGCAGAGAAACCGGAGGAAATACTTCGTGAAGATCAACTGGGAGAACGTACAGAGTGAATACAACGACCAGTACGCACTCAGTGCCCAGACAAAGAACAATGAGGTCTACGACTACGCCTCCATCCTGCAGTACCACTTGACGGTAGATTATTTCTCCCTTGTAGTAGCTGCATAAAATCGAAACTTCACGGAAAAAAACATCTCAAATGTCAATCGCAACTTCTATGGCATTTCCGGAAGAGCGGGTTATTCCGATCTCTGTCGGAAAGATCTGAAAAGTTGCAATTGCTCAAATGTATTTATTTACATGGGCGTTCATGATAATCCCCTGTTACCAAAACTTTGATGCAATAACGGCAATTGTAGTTGCACAATAGCTTATGTTTTGGTAAACGTCTAGTAAGGATAGGAATTGTTTCGTGAACAAGATTTCTTGAACAAACATAGAATTGCTGGTCGTGCAGTTGCAACTTCTCCAATGGCAACTTCTCGGGCCTTTCCGGCAAGTTCAGAAAAACACCTCGAATGTATTACACAGCGTCCATGACAACCCCCTTTTTATAAAACTTGATATAAATACAACATATTGTACGATCTGTTGAGATGTGAGATTAACTTTATAAAAGTTAATGATATACTCTAAAAAATACCATAGAAGCGACATACAAGGCTGTCTGGCTGATACCTATTTTAATGGAAAGTGATTCCATTTTGTATAAATTTCAAACATCCGGTAATGTTAATACATTCGAGGTATTTTTCCGAGCTTGCCGGAAAGGCTCGAGAAGTTGCGATTGGCAACTTCCAGGTCAATCGCTACTTCTCGGGCCTTTCCGGCAGGCTCGGAAAAACACCTCGAATGTAATAACATTACTGGATGTTACATGTAGAATTTCATACAAAATGGAGTCGTTTCCCTAAAGATAACTATCGGCCAGACAGCCTTGTATGTCGCTTCTATGGTATTTTTTAGAGTATAATATAAACTTTAATGAAGTCCAGCTCACATCTCAACAGATCGTACAATATGTT
The DNA here is from genome assembly GCA_033439105.1 of Magallana nippona. Lineage (NCBI taxonomy): Eukaryota > Metazoa > Mollusca > Bivalvia > Ostreida > Ostreidae > Magallana > Magallana nippona. The sequence goes on along the minus strand of CM065917.1, from coordinate 29,296,848 downwards.
GTATTTATATCAAATTTTATAAAAAGGGGGTTGTCATAGACGCCTGTGTAATACATTCGATGTGTCTCTCTGAGGCTGCCGGAAAGGCCCGAGAAGTTGCGATTGCTTCTCGGGTCTCTGGACAAGCAGAAAATGAAGTGTTAATGCCTTTCATATAAACGGAATATAATTTTGAATGTATTATCTAGTTGCCCACGACAGCATTATTACTTTCATAAACCTAAAACTATTTGAAGTTGAGACGGGGTCTAAATTTCAGTAAAGCCAACCGTAATTTATAAATGATGATACATTCTTCTTCTAACCAATTGAATACATCAAATATAACGGGAACAACCCCTTTTTGTACCAAATTTTAACATCTGGTGATGTTAATGCATATAGAGTTTTTTTCCGAGCTCTGCCGGAAGTTCCCGATATATCCTTATTTGCATAATGCCTCTAGGTGAGGAAACGGGTAGATGAAAGGGTTAGTTGCTTACCGAGGAGATGGTTTCGTTGGACTTTATTTTTATCTCAAAACTCATTGATGTTATATTTATCAATAGATTAGTAATTCATATAAAAACATAAAACTTGCTTATAATCAAGAAATCGAAGAGGGCACCGTGCAAATACTAGTTAGTGGGTCTGGTAAACAAAAAAAAATTGTTTGAATAAAAGTGGATGTTCATAAGGGCAATAAAATGCTACTTTTTGCTGCTGAATACAAGTATAATAAACAAATACAAATATTAGATATAAATATCTCATTACCAATTTCTGCAATGAACACATTTATAGGTCGTATGAGTCAATTAAAAATATCATATTTACAACAGTTATTTTATGCCATATATATTGCAGGCATTTACTTCAAATGGAAAAGCAACGATGACCATACCCGATCAAAACCTCGAGTTTCTGATCTCGGAGAGTAAATACGACCTGTCTTTTTATGATATGGCGGAAGTAAACAAGGAGTATGGCTGCCCTTCCGGTGAGTTATTAAATATACATAAAATGAACGCAACATCCAATTAAATTGGATAAAAGAGAGAGAGAGAGAGAGAGAGAGAGAGAGAGAGAGAGAGAGAGAGAGAGAGAGAGAGAGAGAGAGATTAATTAACATCATCAAATAACCAATAAGCAACAGAGGTTGAGAATGGATAAACAAAAAAGAGAATAAAAGGAGTATTGTTCATGACTTTGTATTTTTTCAAACATCTATGCGTCTTATCTACAGTGTAGTATATTATTTCGTCATTATAGAAGAAGACCTATTGTTTTTACATTTTCACTTATACAATAATCAGACTAGCCGAACACACTTTAAACATCTAACTGTAACGGCTTTGGTTTTGTTTTTATAGCTTCTTGCACTGTTTCCTGTGCAAACGGGGGTTTCCGAATGCAGGCATTGGACCAAACCACGTGTCACTGCCATTGTCCTTCAGGACTCAAGGGCGCAACATGTGATGAACTCGATACAGACGCAGGTCAGAGAATGATCTTTTATATAATCAAAGTACTGAAAGTACTTGCTGGAGCTGACTTTTGTAGCTCTTGCTCATTCAATAGAGAAATTGTAGAAAATTTAATACAGGCCTTCAGGTTCACTCTAAATTTGTGTTATTACATCCTATATAATTCATTGAAAATTATTGTTGAATCCTATCGTAATTAAAATTATGATATTCACTGTAGGAAATTATTTAATTCTTGGAGAAAGTACATCATATCTTTTAAGAAACTAATATCCCTCGATTATCATTGTTTTCACTGGATTATTTTTTCTGAAAGTAAAGAAAATAAACTGCTCTTCTATCCGTACTGCTACATCAATAATTAAATCGTTTTATAAACTTAAAAACACTGCAAGCAATGACCAATATATATGTATATGTATATGTTTAAGTAGTTGAATCTAAGACGAGTTCAACATGATTATTCTGCACTTTTGTTTTAATTAATGATAACTTTATCTATGAATTCTACTGTACTTTTTATAGGGTGTGGCAAGATCATAGTTCTTTCAAATGGAGGTTCTGAAGATATAATTATGGCGTCATACTCTTCAGGCAAATCATGTACTTGGCTTGTCAAGGTACGGGCGTGTGACGTAATGTTTTTAAAAAGATTTATATATTCACCTTAACCTTGTTAGTCGCCGTTAATTTTTACCTTCACACTTTAATATGTTTAAACTGTTCGATAGTTTGAATGATAACGCAATTTAAGAGATTTCTGGCAATCCTGCGTCTAATTAATTGTTAAGGGATGTAAATAAGTATGATTCTATGATCCTGAAAGTTTATGAGTTTTGGTTACAATATTAAGAAATCCAAGTGTTGAAATGTTTAAAAGATGTTTTCCGTCAAATTAATTACTATCAAATGCAGTCTGCTGATACATTTTAAATTACTTAAATTATTGATTGTGTATCTTGTCTTTTGTCCAAGAATTGTCAAAAATAATTTTTGGTTGAAAAAAATAGAACTATTGCAAGTGCAAGATCACTCAACTTTAGCTGGTATAGACTCTTCTGGCCACGACTTATCTAATTCTCGACAGACGGATTATATTTTAAAAGTCGTAGTAAGAAGATTTTGGTGGTTTCCGTTTCTAGGCAGAGTCCGACTCCCTGATCAAGGCCACCGTGACCTCTGTTGACCTTCCCTTCAGTAGTCAAGACGACTGCTACCATTGGATAGAACTACGATACTATCTGATAGGGGATAAAGGGAAGGAGTAAGACAGTTGGAACACTTTTATATGAAAAAAAAAAAGTTTTTTTCCTATACATGTTGTTTTTTTCTACAAGACTATACTTTGAACTTGATACAATGTGTTTGATTAACAAAACTTCACACCATTTTGACAAAGAAAAAACACTTGATCACAAATACTTGGCAAATTTTTCATACAATAAATTTATGTTTGATATTTGATTTAGAAAATATACGTTAATTAATCCTTTGGCATGTAAAGCTCAATATGATTTTTTTTTTACATCGTATGTTAAGTACATGTATATACGTGTTTTAATATGTTTGTTATCTTAGAATATGCGGTAAATCTACTACACCAAGAACCTACAGTCAGACAAACATAGGAGAGGCATCCCCATTCCTGATCCGATTCAACAGTCAAAAATCTCACACACCCGGGGCTGGCTTCACCGTGAAAGTGGAAGCCGTGAAATCAGGTACCTTGTCAATTCATGTCCCATCGTTTCGAATCTTGAAACTGTAAGTGTGACCTCATGGCATGCATGCATCCTCGTAAATTTTTTTCTTCAATATTATAGACAGGTAAAAGGTAAAATAAAATCAATAAACTTTAAATTATCATATACGGTTACCTAAATATTTATTTGCAGTGTCTAGAGCTACATTTTAGACAATTTTGAAACTTTCATGCACTTTATCTGTATACCAAAACTGTTTTCCTGTTACGGACCTTCCCTGTTTCTGGGGATCTGTATTGGATAAGCATTGAACACAGTTCTGTATGTAAAAAATATCGGACAGTTAAATCTACAGGAATTACATTTCTTTGCTTACAGGATGAGCGAGTTCTCCCTGTAAAATAGGCCCTTTAAATACATCTATAATAATGTTGCGTTTACAGTTATTATTTTCTTGTTAACAGGATGTTTCAGTTATCCAGGCCTATAAAAGAGGCTTCTCTGTACTGCTGGTTAGTTTACAGGAATCAAATTTCTCTGTTTACAGGTTGCATGAGTTCTCCCTGTAAAACAGGTTCTCTCTGTACCGAGGGGAGCGGTGACGGATCTTACACCTGCTCCTGTCAAAATGGCCTCTCAGGCAAAAAATGTGACGAGTTCAGAGGTAAATGAGTTTAAACCATAAAAAGATTTCTTTTGTGGTTCATGTAGGTATGAAGGAAACGGGAATTGCAGAAAAATAAAACATAGCCCGTTTCAGTGTTGTTTGACAGAATGATGTTTCAAGTAATGTTTTTTTTATCACTGTACTTTCGGACATAATATTGTTTAGCACAAATTTATATAAATATAATACAATAATAATAATAATAATAATAATAATAATAGCTTGCATTTTTCTTTTCATTTAGCGCCATCCTATAACTTTTGCAACCTTGAACAGGACTTTGGGACATGTTTATTTGATCAGGACACATCCTCAGACATTTGGTGGAGTTTTAACACGGTAAACCTATAACATTCATTTAAAGTTAAATTATGTACATGTATGTAAGGGCGTGCTTCAGGTTTTACTAAAATCATAGTGATAATCTTACTGTGCATATGAAAATGTTTTAAAATGATATTTCATACATGTAACTGTTTGTTTAAAAACAAGACAGAAAAAAGCGAAAGCGTTAAGGTAATGTAAAAAGAAAATCAGACGAATCAATTGGAGTTTCTATTGCAAACTCATTTTTCGTTCGATCTTAATCAGCCAGCTTACAGTTATATATATATAGGTAACAACGACAAAGATATAGCGAATCATACAACAGTTTTTGCACTCAAATACTGTATATCCGGTATATTTTTCTCGAATGTCATTTTAAAACGATAAGTTGAATATCATAAATAAATAACCTCGCAGAAATAATAACGGTCATCAAGTTCTTAAAAAAAATAATAAAATAGCAAAACATGGTCGTCACAAGTATAAAAGTAACACTATTTTATTTTGACAGAATATGCGACGCGAGAAAAAAAAACCCTACACATTTCGGTATTAACTTTGTAGCTGGAATGGCTTGACATCTAAATATACTGTTTGAAATCTTTGTTATCAATAATTGTTTGTTTTCTGTAGTTACTTTATTCTGTAGCTTGACTGACTGCCGATCATAATATACAGCATTGATTACTGTAAACCAGCTTTTATTCGCGTGCGAGAAATTATCGCCAGGTTCGTGAGAGATTCATCGTTAGGAAGTCCTCAGATGTCTTTGTCATATAATTTTCCAGATAATCTACAACTTCACCGCGAAAATTAGTCGCTATAAGACAGTTTATCTCCGGTTAATCGCAAAAATAAAGTCGTCGCAAATAAAAGTTGGTTTAGAATATTTTCTTACAGTACATTCTTTACTTATTAAACTCTGCCTTTCTTTAGAGACTTTGTAGCATGAACGGATGTTCCGCAGGAAAGATAACTCGTGGCAGTGGGTATCAGTTCCTTACGATGACTCCATACTACGACAGCGACCAATGGCAGTACGGATACAAGGCTGTCCTCAAAACCACCGCTAGATTTACAGGTATACAGTCAGTTTACTGTATACAGCTGCTGTATTTTTTCGATATTTTTGTTTAATATCTTCGGAATAAACATCGTAGTAAGAACCACGATAATGTACCGGTTGGGTTTACTGTATAACGCTGTGTAATTTTCCTCTGAAGGTTTATTCCTCAAATACCCTGATAATAAACACTTTAATAAGAATTTATGATTTATTAATCATGAATTCAAGACTCAGAAAAAGAGGAAGGGAACTAGGAACTCAATAATGACTGAAAAAGTCTTATTTTTTAAGAATTGTAAAGTTAAGTTTGAATGGAATCAAATTTGTGTAATATGCATAAACTCAACGGTATGTGGTCAGTACAAACAAACTAAATTCCATTAGTGTCCTGCAGTTGCTTTGCTTTTGTTTTGTCTATAATACTTTTTCGACACAAACCTAGAGAATCAAACGAGAATCAAAGGTTCGAATTTTGCAACTTTGTCATGCTATATGCAGAAATTCAGGGGCATGTATGTATTATTTAAAAAACAAATGCATACACAAGCTTGCACTTTAAAAATGTACCAATTTCGATTATGTCATCTAGTTGAATAAAGAATTGCATTAATTTTGACTGCTCTTATTGATCTGTATATATATTCCTATGTTTAAAGTAAGAAGGTTAATTTAGAATTATTTTTCGTGTTAATACATGTAAATGTCGTGTGCATAAGTCGTGTGCATTCGTTTGTCACAGTGAATTCATATTTTGTGCCAAATTTTTTGTACTTAAAGATTCTGAACTTTTTATTCATTTAGATTTTCTTTCATATTCCTAATAAAGAGTTGCATAACAAATACCATGTTTGTGCTGACAATCTTAACAGATCATTAGGATATTTTTCATTAATTTGGATAAAAAATTCTAAATCTAAGTTTTAAACACATGTTTTAAATATAAACACATGTTTTAAATAAATAATATTGTGCCATATTATGTATTTTATGTATGACATAAACATATTGAATGCATATTAGATTCTTAATGTAGTAAAAAGATGTTGATGGGGGGGGGGGGGGGGGGGGTATATGCGAAGATTACTAAATGATGATTTGACTAAATTGGCATTGCTGTTGGCCAATGAACGTTGGCAGACAGATAATTCATAATTAATTTCAGTGCTTTCATTTTAACATGTATTAACGTGAGCTTTGATTTAAACATGTTGAACAAAAATGTTGAACATTTCTAAAGCATATACATTGTAACTCCCAATGAAAACAAAAAACAACCCAAAAACTCGCATACACTTTGCACATAAAGCTCGTTTATTTTACTTCCACTTCAAATAAAATACTTGCAAAATTACACGTTTAGTCAACTGAAGGCGTAAATATAGACTATAGACATGCGCGAATCCAAATTTTTTTTATTCAGAGGAGAGTGGGGAGGGAAGAGGGATATCTACGTTTGCCGGGGATGGGGGCGAGGCATTTTAAATGGTAGTTTGATTATGTAAAATATTCTTGAGAGGATGGGTCCAGATTTCCCCGGTCTCTGTATTCGCGCATGATTCTCTATACCACTGTTTTGAAATTCTTGATGGACGTGATTTGAATTTCAGCTGTTGCCCGCTGCTTGTCGTTCGTTTACTCTCTTGGGAGTTCCGAAGATAGAGGCTTTCAAACTGAACTCAACGTGTACGTGGAAGGAACCGGAAAGACAAAGACTAAAGTCAAGAACCTGAAGACGACCACGGATTATGCCTGGAAGACGGAGTCCGTGTCTGTTGAAGCTGTTGAGAACTTAGCGGTAAGGATAAGTATTCATTGCATTTAACAAAATTTTAGTGATTAACATGGCATGATACCAATGTGAAACATGTGAAACAAATGTCTTGGTAAATGTCATTGTCCATGCATTCCTGGTGTTGAAATAGACGACTTTTATATTCTGAAAAAAGTTTTCTCCTTCTGTCGTTTTAATTAATATTTTCACAAAGCTGTCTGTAAATACTTCGAAATTACAAACTTTTTTTTGACTGCTTTGTGCCATTTTTTATTTTGACATCATTTGCATGGTGCAACACCGTTTGACATAGATTGACCCCGCAAAGGGAAAAAATCAAATATAAATGTCATCTATGATATTCGATAAACAAAGATAGAAACTTGGGACATATCCTCCACACGACTTCGTTGCAAACCGAAATCAAGTCAGTCAAGTTAGGGGTCATGATATGTATGGATATGCAGTAAATTTTGTTAACGGAAACCACCGATTCCATGCGTGGATCAAGAATTTTTCCTGGAGGTGGGGGGTTCCAAGGCCTTTCCCACAAATTTTTCTATGTGAATTTAATTAGTTTGAATTTTCCAGGGGGGGGGGGGGGTCTTGACCCCTTAATCCCCCCTCTCCGATCCGCGCATGGGCTCAATGCAGTTTAATGCTTTAAGTACTTTGACGTCAACTATAGAGTATCAATTACTATTGACAAAGAGTTTCTCAATTGCATGCAATAAGTTTATTATTGGTTTTGTATGTTTTCCATGTAAATATTCATTTGTTTTTGCTTCAGCAAATTCGCTGACCTGTATTATCAGACATCATCGCACATGCTAAAATGCTGATATTTTTAAATTTACAGATTATGCAGCATTATTTTCTATATTCGTACTTCTATTATTTTTTTGCTTAATCTTAAATCTTCTAAAAAAGTGTGTGAATTATTTACAGATCAGCATAGAAGGAGTCATGGGACCTCAGCTGTTAGGAGTGGACAACATCTCCCTCCGTCCCGGCCTCTGTAAGTAAAGTACTGTTACCAGTAAAATTTTCGCTCTTGTTTTATTTTTGCCTCGTCAAGCTTATTTCAAGTGGACGTAAATGTATGTAAAACTGGGCTAATTGTGAAATGTTAAGTTATCGTAAGAGGGATTGATGGTCGTGGCCTTTTTTAATCTCCTAAAAAAGAAGAGCTCTGTATAAAGAAAAGGAGAAATGATCAAATTTTAAAGCGAAGTTATTTGGATCTTATCATTAATAAATGTTAGTTTAAGGCCAAAAATATTATTTGTCAATCTATAAACGAATCCTTAAAAAAATTGGTGGATAAACCAGTAACGTTGTCAATGCCCTTAAGGTAGATCTGATGGTTAATTGTTTTACCATCCAGCCTCCTTAATTCTTGTGTGTGGTATTCTGTTGTTGCTGTTGCTACATATAATTAAGAATGCTGGATGGCGGAGGTAATTTTGTTGAGCACTCGGCCTCTTTAACTCAGATAGGGTAATATGCATTTTTTGGCAACATGTACTTATACAGAATCGAACTAACTTTATATGTGGTGTTTCAATGAAGAATCCAAACGTTGCAGTTGTTTAAGATTGTGCCATCTCAATTGTCATTAACAATATTGATTCAGAAAAGTATGGTACCTACTACAGAAATTTTATTCAGCCTGTACATGTACAGCATTATTATGCCGTAAGTTAAGGCATCTGTGCATTAAAATATTGAATCCACGTGCACGCGAGATTCTACTGATTTCACCTCGTGCTACGTGATTCGGTGAAGAAAGGGGGTGGGTGGGGGTATATTACTAACTGTTTTGGCGGGATGTTGTTTGTAAATGGGTGTACTAAAGTACAAAAAACAAACCCCCACTGCGGGCAGGATTGAAGACTCAAATCCCTTCCTTAAAATGCAGATTCTTTTAAGCTAATTATTGATTTTGATAATTCTGAATTCATTTTCAATAAATTTACTTAATTAAGATTTTATACTCTTTAAATTTATGTTAGGTATTCATTTTACTCACATATTGAGCTTTATGATAATCAATAATACATGGTTCATAATTTAAATACACGACTTCAAACTTAAGTCTTTCAAGAATTATTCCTCAAGTTGTGTAGTTTTATAATCAAGTATAAATAACGCAGTATAAACGTAGGCATTAGCTTGATGTTTCGACATTGTTGAAAAAACTATATCTAGCGAAAAGTGAGCGAACCCAGATGTGTGCGTATTTATTGAAATGAGTTCAGAAGCAAGTTTGTCTTCTGCCCGTGTTTATTTATTTTTTTTTTTGCCTAATATGGAGAGATTTCCGAACATTCCAGGCACAAACACCCCCTGCAATCCAAACCCGTGTATAAATGGTGGAACATGTGACGGATCTAGTCCGCCGTCCGGATCCAAGTACGTGTGCACTTGTCCAACAGGATTCTCTGGAGATCGTTGCGAAAGTAAGTCCGAATCTTCTTGTCCTGGAAAGAAGGCACTTTCTCACCATGCCCATTCAATTCATAGAAATTTTGGTGTTAATGTTGAACAAAGTTTGTGACTAATTCTGGAATGTCTGGAATGCACACCTATTCATAAATTAAATAAATGTTATCTGCATTGTATGTTATTACTTTGATTCATACTGAGTTTTTAATATTTTTGATAAATTGTAGTCTTAAGAATATTTTGCATTCCGTGAATTAAAGAAGATTTATTTAGTAGAACAATTGAAGCTTCCACTGAATAACTAAAAATAGACAATGCAATGTTTTTGCTAAAGAACATTTTTGTTATTCATATAAGAAATAAACAGCAATTTAAAAAGTTCACCGGGATATGAAGTTGGTTGGTTACGTGATCAAATCCTGTGAAGCGCGAAGGGCTTCTCAGTAGATTTGATCACGTACAAACCAACTTCATATCCCGGAGAACTTGTTAACATTGATGTTTATTACTTATATTTACGTTTGAGAGAGACAAATCGTTCAGAACTGTTAAAATTGCCGAGATTTTATGTTTACAATAATCCAAGCGACAAGCTATAAGCGCGTGCGGTTCTCATTGTGACGTCACGGAAACGTTCACACAGAATTGAACGTTTTCGCTATTCTATAGGTTCATAAAAGGAATCATGTTTGCAAATGTAAATATTTAAGAAATAAACAGCAATTTAAAAAGTTCACCGGGATATGAAGTTGGTTGGTTACGTGATCAAATCCTGTGAAGCCCGAAGGGCTTCTCAGTAGATTTGATCACGTACCAACCAACTTCATATCCCGGTGAACATTTTAACATTGCTGTTTATTACTTATATTTACGTTTGAAAAAGGAAACCCGTTCAGAATCATTAAAATAGCCGCGTTTTTACGTTTGATATAATGCAACCGTCAAGCGATATGCGCGTGCTATAATCAATGTGAGGTCATGAAAAAGTTCATATAGAATTGAACGTTTTCGCTATTTTGTAGGTTCATATAAGGAAGCATATTTGCAAATGTAAATATATGAATTTTAAGAACAATTTCAATGTTGTGTTTTTTTGGTTTGGGGTGGTATGAATAAATCCATCTGTAAAACAATGATTATTGGAAAATATAAAAGGTGGAACATTAATGGGATTAAAACTAACTTGAAAATTTATGCCAATGATCTGAATGCAAAACAGTTAGCAAAATAATCAATATAGAAATATCAAAACAATTTTTGTAAATCTTGGCATTAGGAAAAACGTTTTCAAGTTTAGAACTACTTGTTTATCTATATTAAACACGTTTCTAAATTACAAATCTGATTTTTGTGCAAGTAGACTCCCAAACTACCAACCCCTGTGACAGCAACACTTGTCTGAATGGTGCAACCTGTGTTGCGGACGAAACTAAAACGTACGGGTACAGGTGTGACTGTACAACAGGATTCACGGGAGATAAATGTGAAAGTTGGTATTTAATTGAAACTGTAAACAAGATTAAAGGATATTCAAGCAAGTTAATGCAATACTACTTAGTATACATATTTTTGTGGTTTTTTAATCATTTTTATCTTAAAGCCTCAGTGCCCACCAACCCTTGTGAGGGTAACACTTGTCGAAATGGTGCAAACTGTGTTGCGGACTCAACCAAAGCCATCAAATACAGATGCGATTGTGCAGAGGGATTTACAGGCGATAAATGTGAAAGTTAGTAAACAAAATCGAAAGTGAAAGTAAGCAGTGCATATTGTCAATCGCTAAAACACAGCATATGTGTCTGCCTACATTATGAAACACGGACAAGACATTTATGTGGAGTTTATCGCCCATATCTGAAATAGGAACACGATCTTAAACTAAAAAATAAGAATAACTGTTTAATTGGGATATCTCTTGATCAACTTTTACTTTAATTTTCAATCTTTCTAACAATTTTCAAGCACATACTTGTAACTATTTATGTCGAAAATATTTTCCCCGTGATTCATGACTTAACTTGGTCTTTATGAATGAAAGGGTACTTTTCGATAATTTCAAAAAAATATATTTCTATATTATGGCACTTCCATGTTTATGACGTGTACCCCATTTGCAAGCCAATGCTTTATGACCCTTGTTGTTTGGAATGTGGACCCATACCCGAATCAAGACGTGCATTGCGTGGACCTTGAAGCCCATGCAGAAATTGCTTTCAGAAAATGTCAACTTTCGCAAGGACCAAAATGATATTAAACAAATCGACTGCGGATGCAATTTTTATACCTTTATATTAAATTCTGATTTATCTACCTTTTATAAGATAAAAGTAATCTACATGTTTTTGACAATGCATATTTCCAGCATGAGTCTTATCTATATTTCTATAAAAATACATGCTTTTATTTTTCGAATTGCAGTCCTTTTTGTTTTGTTTATATATAGACACAGTGACTACAAACCGTTGTGGCAGCAACACTTGTCTAAACGGTGCAACATGTGTTGCGGACGCAAGCAAAACTGACGGGTACAGGTGTGATTGTGCAACAGGATTCACGGGAGACAAATGTGAAAGTTAGTACTCTGTCAAAACTGAAAATTAATTTTAAATAAAATTATATTTGCATGAAACAAAGTGCTTACTGTTAATGCATTTTTGTGATCAAAATGTGCATTTGGTTTTTAGTCCCAGTGACTAGTAACCCCTGTGAGAGCAACACTTGTCAGAACGTTGCAACCTGTGTTGCAGATGTAACCAAAACTGCTGGCTACAGATGTGACTGTGTAACAGGATTTACGGGAGACAAATGTGAAAGTAAGACATTAAACAAAATGAAAGTAAAATGTAAAATTTATAAAGTAATAAAATCCAATCTTCATGCAATTCCTTTTGTATGAGGCAATGCTTTGCGATATCCGTGTCACAAAGCGATCACGTATGTATGGTTAATACATGCTCTTAAAATCATTAGAAATGAATATCTATTTAAAATAGAAATGAATTACTGACTCAGGAGACCTCTGTGCATTATTTATTTTAAACACTTTTTTTTCAGGTTATAGGGAAAAAATGCTATAAATACAATATGATAGAATGTTTTTATTAATCTGGTTGAATTAAATTGGGATAAAACTTCAAATGCGCTTGCGTAAATTGGAATTCCAGAAGGAATTAGATAGGGTTAGAGAAATTCCGAAGTTATGGAATTGATCAGTTTCTAGGTTAAACTGCGCATCGTCGTTATGGAAGACTGTGCAAGGGTATCGTCTGCAGTCAGGGTCCAGAATCCACACACAGATCTCCCCGACTCTATTACAGACATTTGAGAGGAAATAAATGTGACACTGTAGTGGTTTGCGAAGTCGGACCACGACATCCAGAAAGCAATCTTTGCATAGTTAACAGTTTAAGACAGGATGTACAGTTGCTGTAGATTACTTTAAAAGATAAGTGGGTGTGCAGTCTTATATTGTATGTACACCGGTACACGCTTGCGTCCCCACCTACAATCATACAATAAATGCGTATATTAAATGTACATCCGCATATTAGGATTGTTCTGAAATATATATATATATATATATATATATATATATATATATATATATTGTATTTTAATAGATTGCTGACTTTCTGACTTTCTTAGCTTTTTAAAAAGCTAACCTTGCGGAAAAAATATGTTACACGTTACACTTGGGGGAAAACACTTTTAAGTATTATCCGTCCTAAGTTACCATTTCTGTCATTGTTTTGGCATTTTCGTAATAAGTATCCTGTACATACCTGTCAGAGAAGAAAAAGTGAAGCTCATTCTGTTGACAAAATATTAAATAAAAGCACTTTAACTTTCATAACATACCCATGTTTTTTTGGTCATGTGTATTCACCTTTATGACTATTTGTTGGTCGATAATGTACTTATTTATACAGCGCATTTGAACAGTGCATTTGTACATTTTTCAAATTGTTTCAGCCACTTTCTCTTTCATGAAATGGCTTTAACAGACTAAATAGACACATTGGATCATTATTAATAAATAAACCGAGTTTAAAAGCGTAGAATATACATGTACATACGTATTTATATTGATAAATATAACAAATCGTGGGAGGGTAAGATATTTACCACCCTAACTAAGATTAAATGTTGTACACGTTCTAAAAATCCCCGCAACAACCTGTACTCTCAGTTTAATAATGGGATTTTTAAATTTAGAATGACCAAGGCTCTTAGCGTAAAAAATATATTCCGTCGCTCAGCAACTTTACATTGCAAACTCGAAGTATTTAGAATATTACAAAGAACAAGTTTACAATTTCACACATTGGTGTTGAAATATAAACTTGCACTGACTAACTGACATGCTATACAATCCATGTTCTCTTTATGTTGGAACTACTTTTTTGTGCGGAGAACGATTCAAACTGTTGTTCAGTCAACATCCGGTAAACGGTGCACCGTAGCGAAAGCCAAACCATTGCTTACGCAACGAGCCCAACTAAAAACTGGCATTGGAAAGTTGTTTTCTTCCTCTTACTGTTAAATTATAGGTACGTAAAACGTTGATTTTGAAATATCCGGGTTTTTTGTAGTTCAGGATTACTGTGTAGATTTCCCATGCAATAATGGTGGAACGTGTACTTCCGGGACAGCCAGATTTTTCTGTCAATGCACGAGCGATTACACGGGAACAACATGTGATACCTCCGTGACCACGGACTATTGTAACCCGTTTCCATGTCTGAATGGCGGCTCCTGTATATCATATGACTTCGACTATTTCTGCGATTGTCCATCAGGCTTTTCAGGAGAAGAATGTGAGATCCCCATTCCATCTGATCACTGTTCGTCTTCCCCGTGTCAAAACGGCGGAAGTTGCATCGAAACACCTAACGAACAAAACCCGTACAGATGTGACTGTCTAGAAGGTTTCCCCGGCCGGAATTGTGAAGGTTAGTTCACCTTTCAAACACCTTTAAAACTTTATTTATTTTGTATCATATTAATTTGATGTTAAAATAATAATTCCTTTTTTGCTAAAAATAATTGGCCAATTTCCCGGAAATAATTTGTGATGTGTCTCGCGCGAGGGTGGTAAATCGTATCTAACCTTTATGTACATTTATTTTACAGTTGTGTTATTGCGCTTTCATTATTTAGATGATTAATGATTTTAGTCAAACAATAAAAAAAGAATAATATTACTAAGTTTGTTTAGAATATTAAAAGATACTATTCCATTGTTGAACCTCATGGACTTTCCATTTGTAAAAAAAACTTAATAAATTGTTAACCAGACATTTCAAATGCTATTCATTCATTAGAAATCGGTTGGGACAAATTATTTTAATTACCAGTATTTTACAGGTGCATGGGCTTTTAACTGTGGATTTGCTTTTGTGAATATTGTATGAAGATACAGATTCACGAATATTATTGATTCTAAAGTTTCCAAAAAAAAAAAACCAAAACGATTTACATGTATATGGTTTTCAGTATCTTGTTATAGATCGAGATCAAAACAGTATAATCGTAGTTTGAGCTACTACATATAAGACTCCCATACAATATTACTAATAATCATCGAATATAAATGTTAAACTGATAAATATAAGATTTGATGAACGCTTAAGCAAAGTGGTTCGAGTCAATATGGCCAAAAAAATATATATATATTGATTTTCAGGCCAAAAATTTCAAAAAATTAATGATATTCTGAAGGCAAGTGTTATTTTCATTTTTGCTGCAAGATTTGCTAGGGGGAAAGCCTCTACATCAATTTTAAGTACTTAAGTTACCTCAGTGCACGAAGACTTCTACTTTTTCAGACACTACGTCACAAGATGGCGTTTTAAATGTTTTGTTAAATTGTTTGTATCAATCGATTTGGATGAATGTCATTCATAGCTCAGTGGTTAAAGTATCGGACTTGTGAATCGCAGATCGCTTGGGGCTTTTGTTAAGACTTAGGCCTAAGAAAAAAAATCGTTTGTTTCCGCTTTCCCGACCGACCCTAGCTTTTACCCTCCGACTCAAAACTTTTTTACAGGATTTTTGATGGAAAATCCCTTATTTTCGTTTTTATCAGATTTGGAAAAAAAATTACTCAAAATTTTGGTCACAAAAACGCTTCAAGCAGTTACTCTTCTCAAATCAGTGTAACTGAAACGTTTTGTTTCAAAATGGCTGAATGTTTCCATGTGTTGTAGATTTTAATAATGCTCTCATCGTTGGCAGAGGAAGTATCTGATATCATTTTTGTGTTTTCTTAAGACCAGCTTAATAGTCAGGAATGATATTAAAAGTATTTCTCATTTTATACCATTCAGCAGTGTCAGTATCTAACCGGCATGTATGAATACTGCAATATTAAAGGAATAAAAAATATTTGAAAAATTAAAAAAAAATTCCGACCGACCGACCCTACTTTTTTTTAGCATGAAAGCGGAAACAAACTATTTTTTTTGTTAGGCCTTACTGGATTAAATTTTTGAAAAATGAAAACTGATTTTTATCCAAAATAGCACGGGTTTTTTTTAGCCCATTTGACTTATATATACTTCTTATCAATTATGCTATCTATCATAATCAAGTATTTTTCTGCTGATTTGATGAACTATTTCACGGTGAATTGAGCCACCTTAACCTACAAATGTTTCCGTGTGTCAGAGTGCGATTAAGCAAAGTGTTATGAGTTTAATGAGTTTTTGATGAATATTTCAAATTCGACCCTTACAAGGTTTTTTTTTACTTTACTATACTATATAGTAATACTGATTATACTTATCTTTATTCTAACTAGGTAATGTGTGCGAGTTTGAAGAGGATTACGACCCAGCGTGTTTCCTGGATACCGACCAGTCGGCCTGGTATAGAAGTTCGGTTCGTGTTTTCGCTTTTTTTTTACCTTTTGAAAAATAAAAAAAATTTAATATTACCTGCAATTGAAATTTATTTTACACTTAAATCATAATGCGACTTAAGTTTGTGATGAAATGATGATTTTTGTTGAAGAACTGTTTGGATTTTTAACCATAATCGAGGTTGTTTGTATTCTATTCATTCAAATGTGAACTAGTGATGTAATTTACCTTTGGGTGCTGGAATTGATTTAGGAAAAACTTAGGTCATAAAACGTTATTAACGCCAGTCATAAATTGATAAGTTATCCAATCGGAACCTACGTTACATCTGAGTCTTTGTTTGCAGGAAGGAGGCTCAGTCACAACATTCGAAGGACATCACTACTTGTATCTTGACACATCTTGGCTATCTTACTGGGATAACACTTATTTCTTTGACAAAAATATTGCCTTTGAAGGTATCGTCGTTTTTATCATGAATTGGATAATAGACAGAACATGCAAAATGATATTTTACATATCTTAAAATTTATTAATAGAGAATGAAAAAAAAACAACTTGCGACACAATAAAGCTGACAAGAATATTAAATGAATTTGTTCATAGAGCAAACATATTGTTGAATTTGTTATTTTTTCTTTACTATAATTGCTGACTTTGAAGGGTCTTTATTTGTTGTAGATAGAGACTACTGCTTGACCTTCGCCTACTACATGGATGGAGAGAACGTGGGTGATCTAATGATGTTTACGTACAAGGATGGCTACCAAGTGCATTTCAAGAAACAAGGAACGCAAGGAGACCAATGGCACAGTGCCCGTCGGAACATCCATCTTGACCAGCTTACCTTTGTAAGAGAGAGAGAGAGAGAGAGAGAGAGAGAGAGAGAGAGAGAGAGAGAGAGAGAGAGAGATCGATCATTGAAATATACACTTCAATGTAATTGATATGTCTACATCTTACATAAATTTTCCACGTGTGTATTTGGTTTTTACATCGGCACTTACTAACAGAATGTTCTTGAGATAATGAAATGTAAGTGATCATCCAAAGAAGTGAATTTCGTGTTTATTGCATATTTGAGTTAGTGAAATCTAGCAGAAAAAAATTATATAAATGCTCTTGGTACGCGAGGTCACTCACGTAATAATTGACATCAATGTACTTACCATCCATTTACATGACTTGAAGGATTTTGAAAAGATTTTATGAATTTATACACAAGAAATTTGTTATAAGGAGTAGACAAGTTTAAACATTATGAATTCATTCATCTAAATGTCAAATGCGCGACTTTTTACTACATGTAATAATATTAGTTTTGTTCTTTTAATATATAGATTGGGTTTATGGGCACCAAGGGAACCTTCGGAAGTTATTTCAGTTGGAGTAACAGTTTAATAGCAATAGATGACGTTAAACTGATGCCTAATCGATGTCCTTGAACTTCATGAATAGGTCAGAGGTCAGACAAAGCCGATAAGACGACCCTGAATCCCTGAATATTATGATATATATATATATATATATATATATATATATATATATATATATATATATATATATATATGAACATTTATTCTACATTTGCTTTCATATTATATAAATGGATACAAAGCTTCGATAACATAAATTGAATGAGCATTTCATTGGTGTCCTTGTTGTTTTTTTTTTTCTTATATAATATTTGTGCGAGTTTGATTTTATTTCATATCGTTCACATCCGGTCCGTCACGATGAAAAGGCGGAAGTCGATTATTCTCGTTTGGCAGTCTCCGTAAGTTTGGTGATAGGATTTGACTGGCTTAGGGGTGACACCGTATCGTTTATATACATGTAAAGATATTTACATAGATATGCATATGCATATGCAAACAAATTCGTCGTACCGAACAAGTTATAAATAAGCCTCAGTTGCTTTGGTGTGCGCATGCGCCACATCAGTTCATTCCACAGCAGGATTTCCTGGAAAGGATCCATTTCAGATGCCGTTCCACTCGTATATAAATGCTGTAAACGAAGAGCAAAAAAGTGGAAAATCCATATTAAATTAAATAAAATAATTATAATATATAAGAAAAGATGACCGATTGATTATACACTAACTTGGCCTTGAAGTTTTCAAGAAGAAGTTAGAAATGTAAAATTATTAACGCACGGCGCACGATGGACGACACAGGACAACCGGAGTGACTCAGGTGACCTAAAAAACTACGATTGCAATCCACATGAAGAAAACTCAAAACTCCAATTTTAGTAGGCCGATTATTTTTTTTGCTTCAAAACTACAATAACAAAACTCTGTATTTTTTAACCATATGTAATTTACATCAATATAAACTAGTCTAGTGTATTTGCGAAGTTTCAAAAATTCTTCTAGATGGTTCATTTTAGAGACCATCTCAAAATACAAGTACATTTACTATAGGAATAATGGGAAAATTGTCATTTTCCGCACTTCGAAGCAGATTAAAAAATATTACAATAGCAATTTTCCTCAAATTGTAATACGTGATTAGTTATCATTTCTACCTTATATGAAAAACATACTAAATTCTACAATTTGGTTTATAGTGCGGATTATCTCAAATATCAAAATGCATGAATTTGTGCTACATGTATATAGTTGGCGTATTACAATCAATTTCTTCACTATCAGCTGGTAATTGCTTTAGTTTGCAATATAATGAATCAATTTGGTTTAAATTATCGGGGGTTTAAATACGTATGCTAGTTTTTGTCATGCAAATTTTTGATCATCTGATCATAGTTTTATCAATGAGATTCTCTTTTAGTAGAAACCGGTAAACAAATTATAGCGACTATGTGAACACAGTTTTAAATCACGGATACAGATACAATCAATTGGAAGGTCTTATAGCAAAAACATACTTGGAATGCCCAATAGAGGATGAAACTGATCCTCTGGTAACACAAAATGACGGAGGGATACATGCAAAGAAAATTAATAGATAATCTGAAAAAGAAACCATTGCTACAAAAATTCAAAGCAGAACAACACGGACCTCATTTTTGTTTTAAGCAAGTACAATAAATGTTGAATTTGTGTATTAGCGATCACATGGGCACTCTGATTAGTAAATCACAATAGTATTAGGTAAACCGCTCTTACACCCGAAAAAGTTAGCAAACATGCAGATACTGAAAAATTAGACTTACTCATTCAGAGTAATGACTTTACTGTTCATATAAACAACTCCCCTTGTGCCGAGTATGCAAAGGAATTGAAAAAATACTCAGAAAAAAATTGGGATATTCAATTTACTCTATATGTCACTCACTTGTACAACGTAAGACGGATGTCTTGTAATTGATAGCTGATGCTAAGGGAAACAAAGGTCATGTGGGTTATATTAAGGCGCTCGAAGCTACGTACAATGTACCAAGGACTGAGGAGATAACCGCTGCAAAATAGAAGCTTTTATTGAGGATGTTTAAAGAGAATTACACGAAATTATGGGCATGACTGAAGAGTTTAAGCAAAGACAGACAAAGTAGGACATCAAGAACAAGATGAACAAGAGGCGCATGGGCCACATCGCTCACCTGAGCAACAATGCCATGTAGGGCGTTTAAAGGATATTGTTCCATATGGCCCCTCGGTAGAATAACAAAATAAGTATCCGGATTTTACACGTATTTTTGCATATACTTAATTTTTGACATATGTGCCTTTATGGAATACCATTTTTACCGAACATAAGAAGATCCTATGCAATATACAATACTCGTATATATCTAAATTTTTGGTAGGGGTACACTGTTAACTTCCAATTTCCTTTATCTTCCCCCCCCCCCCCCCCCCCCACACACACACACACTTTATAAAGCGATCAAAATATATGAAGAAATATACTCAGGCAATTGTGCGTGAATTTCACATGAAATTTTTCACGTGAAATTCGTGTGAAAAGAGCACTCACACGAATTTCACGTGAAATTTTTCACATGAATTTCACGTGAAATTTTCACATGAATTTCACGTGAAGTTAACGTGAATTCACATGAAATTAACGTGAATTTCACGTAAAGTCTAATAGCTTTCTTTAGCCTTTTCATTAGGTTTTTACACTCAAATGATGGTAAATACACCTCATTAGTTGTTTTGTCATTAATTTTCAAAGCATGTGCACTTGTAAATATAATTGTACCTCTACAAAATAAGGACATTTAAATATTCAAAATCTGAGTTCTTAATCAAGCTTTGTTAAACATGTATTGATCATTTGCATTAATATATTCAATTTGTCAATTGATTTTGAAATCAATGCCTCCATTGGATCCAAACATATGATCATTCATATCACAAACCCAGGCAGTTACCTCTTAATAAACAGTAAAACTTTGATATAAAATTCTTTAAGCTTTATTTTTCTCTGTATTACAAAAAGATGTAAGATACTCTTTGGTGCTTCAATCTGAAAGAGAAAAAAAAATTTCAATTTAGTAATTTTTTTACACAATGCTTCTAAAGCTCTTTCATTATAATATGAAATAAAACCTATGATGTGATAACGTTTTTGCTTATAATTCTTAGTATACTCAGGCGTACTGTTTTTATTTATTGGAATTCAAAACATAAGGTCGATAGGTAAAATAAACAATGAATAAAATGCATAACGAGAGAGAGAGAGAGAGAGAGAGAGAGAGAGAGAGAGAGAGAGAGAGAGAGAAAACAAATTCAATCATTAGCATTTCGCTTTTTCCTGTAGGGTTTTACAACATTAACTTTTCAACTTTTACCTCATCTTAGTTGTCTTCTGTCTACCACCTCCACGTTCTCCTTTGTCAGTGTTTTATTCTGTAAAGGCATATTGGGATAATTTCTGAAATGTTTATAATTATAATCAGTGATAAGATAGATTGGGTTAGAGTTTTTAAACATTATTTATAAAATTGACAAGCAAGATTAAAAAGTACTGAAAAATTTATTCTTGAGGAAATTCAGTACTATCCTCATTTAACCTCATGTAATATAATTCTAATATATTAATATCCTTGTTCATTCTTGAATCTTTAAACTGCTATTAAAATTCAAAATGGTATTTTATTCTTCATACAAACAATCCAGCTTAAAAACTTTTCAAATATTACCTTGGATCATTGTCCCCATCATATCAGCTGCACTGCGGAGATTATAACCTTTGAATTTAAGAGGAATGGTTTAATCTTCTGGTTATGTCCAACCACATCTTAGAAACCTACAAAAATGTATACGTCTGTCATTTACTATACAAGTATATCAAAAGTTGTACATTTACAAATTGGCATTTGGTGCAATTGTATAATTTTTAAAAAATACATTAATAGTAAACAACAATCTTGACATACTGTATCAATGTAAGAAATATTACCATACATATACAATTTTTTTCTTGGTATAAATGTATAGATCTTGTAACTTTAATACTTTAAAAAATGCTACAAAATGCTTTATAGCTAAATGTTCTTGAATACTCACAATTATAGTATAATATTCTAAAGAGACACAATGTATTTCTATGATAGACTCTGTGTAAGACTGCATATGAAGACAATGTCTTCCAAACATCATGTAATTCCTTGAAAAATAAAAAAATATAATTAGATGGTAGATAAAATAACAAAGAAACTATGTTCATGATTACAAATTGATAAATAATTTTTTTTAAACCTACTTTTCTTTTAAAACAAAGAAGACAGGTGTATATTAATTGTTTAAAAAAGAGGGAAACTACAAACAATCGCCGATTACGTTAAACAATTAGGCCTAGATAAGTCACTCACCGAAACCAGAACATGATCATATGTAATAAAGCTGATCTATCCTGTTTTCATCTATCGTTGTTGGCGGAGTCAAGTCTCCCCTTCCACTTTCAATTTTCTTCCGATGCCACTGTATCTAGTTGCCTTCAATAAATACATATGTATGAAACGCAATGCTTTTACTCTTTATAAAATTTTATGGTTTTTATTTTATTTATCAAACCCGCACAGCTTTAGTAATATTTAAGATCTTTCCGAGAAAATTCAGATTGACAGACCTACCGATCTCAATTAATTTGATTATCAACATTATTTCACAGTGACTTTTAGTTTACTGTTATTAAATTATTTTATTTGCATAGTTTATTGAAATATCCTCATCAGCATCACGCTATATAATATAATTGTAGGCATATCAAGTGTCGATCGCGTCTTCGAGACAGTCAATGTTCAAAGTGAAACAGAATTTTCACGGATAGAGATAGATATAAAGCGTTGCAACAAGATCTACGCGGTCACTACTCTTTTTATTTTAAAAATATACAGCTTACCTTACAAGATTGGCATCCAAGTTACACCAGTCCACAGCATAACACACACAGTGCAGTCCATCTTCTGCTTCAACCTGTGACGTAAAATGTGACGTCGGCACGACCACGACTAATTCAAAGCCGATTCAGACTTCAATCCGGAATTCATTTAATTAATAGCATTGAAATAATATTTTACGAGTTGAAATTATTAGCATGTATGTTGATGGTCTTTTATTGATATGCTTATACATTTTTTAGTTTATTTATATATGTTAAGATAACGTTAAATTGCTAAAGGGTTTTTGTTGTTATATGCATTCCTGTTATCTGGTTATATCACTTTGGTGTAATCGAAAGTATTATAAATTGAGTTCAACAACTCTCAGCCAGTACTGAAGTAAAATACATATCTTGAAAAAAAATAATCAGGGTTGTTTAAGAATTGTTTGAAATTTCACGTGAAATTAACATGAATCAATTCACATGAATTTCACGTGAAAGGGATTTCACGTTAAAAATGTGTGAAAATCATGTGAACATTCACATGAATTTCACGTGAAGATGTTTCACGTGAAATTCACATGAAAAATTTCACGTGAATTTCACTTCACACGAATTTCACGCGAATTCCACGTGAAATCACATGAAACTCTCTTCACGTGAATTTCACGTGAGGCACAATTGGCTGTGTAGGTACATTTTCTCCCTCAACTACTTACTGGTTATTGTATTTTATTAAAAAAAGTTCCTATATGTGAAAGAAGAAAATTGTACCTCATTGCGCTCAATTCCTCAAATTACAAACATTCAAAAATTTAATTGGTCTTCCCCATTATAAACGATTGTTGTTTACCGGGCGTAAACTCGTGTGACGTTTTATAACCTTATTCACTTGATCTATGAATACACTCAAAAAATGTGTAGCGAGTAAGCGAGCGAATCTAATATCTAATTTTAAATAGATTGAAATTGGTGTAAATTTCATTAAAATTCATCGTATAAGAAGGGGACCCAGAGTTACAGCATATCATCCTTTTAATTTTCTGTACAATTATTTAACGTTTAGTGAAACATTTCTAATGATCAACCAAAATTTCAGCGTCAATCGTAGAATTATAAGCAAGATACAGAGCTCACAATTCTGCTAGGTTTGAGTCATGTTTTTGTTCACATGAGTTTATTACATTCAACTTAAGATTTTAAAACTTGGTATTTCCTATTCAGAATTTAAAATGTAAAAGAACAAAAGCTCTGTGTGCAAACATAGAATCGTGAGCAAAGCTCTGTACATTGCTTATAAATCGAAGCTTGACACTCAAAATAGTTAGTAAATAGAAACTTGTAAACAATTAAAACAGATGAAAAATGCACCAAAACAAAGGAAGAGCACGTTTATTTTCAAAATGAATCATAAATATACCTACATATTTCCATCAGCAAAATCAATTTTTGTTTAGACTTAATAGACTCGAGAGACGTTGCTTTAATCAACCATTACGCAAAGATCGTACCGAATTATCTATTTAGTATTATAGTATTTATTGCCAAGCAGACAACATACAAATAAACATAAAACATGGGTTCATCCACGAGAGCTCGCTACAGCCATCGCCATACACCGGGACACGTCAGTGCACGATTCGTGCCGCCTGACGTCAAGCCATAGTTAGGTCGTACGTAAAACAAGTCCACAAACAACATTGTATGTTGTTAATGCATCAGATGTTGCTCATATTGCGCAGGTAAACAGTCAGCTGTCTGATTTACCGAAGTCTATGTTTGATTTGATACGTAAAAATGACAAAATACAGACGATAGTTTCCCATGTAATTTATGAAACTGGAAAGAAAATCAAAACAAGCTAAAACCAACGTCAAAAGTGAAATGTCGACGCATTGGAATATTAAACCTCAATTTACTTCACACAATCGACACCAATATGTCTTGCATGTTTCAAAGATTCCCTTCGCATGCGAACTGTTGCACAACAAACAAAATTATCATTGTCAGATTGACCCGTTTATTATACGTCTAACATGGCTGCTTCAAACAAAGAGGTTTGTTTTTGAAACATGGAATACCAAACCCAAAGTTATAAACTGATTAAAACCAACCCCCTTCATTATTATTTTCGTAATAACTCAACTTTGGAACAAAATTAGACCTTAAATTTTGCAATTTATATTTTCCTTACTATAAGGATTATTTATGCTAATTTACGTTGAATTTGACTCTGCAGTTCTTGAGAAGAAGATTTTTAAATTTGTTTTTAAATTCTATTTGCAGTTTCGAGATTTTTCTCAGCTTTGAATAAAAACTGGCGTTTCATTTACGCAATTTATATTCACCTTTCAAATGGGATGCTTTGCGCCAAATTTGGTTGAAATTGGCCAGGTGGTTTTAGAGAAGAAGTTCAAAATGTGAAAAGTTTACAGACGGACGGACAGACGGACGACGGACAAAATGTGATCAGAAAAGCTCACTTGAGCTTTCAGCTCAGGTGAGCTAAAAAAGAAAGCCGAAAAAGCGAGGAAGGTAACATTAAAAGTGATCTTATTCAAGTAAAAGAAAATTCAGATCCATGGCACGGAATTCGTAGAGAATAATTCCATTGAAAAGCTTCATGTAACTCTAGTGGCTTTTGTACCCGTGTCAAATAAAAGATCATTATGATGACGTGTACTTGATTTAGAATATTGTACATGTATGGTTCGGTGGCCCCAGTACAAATATATCGCTTATATTTTTTAAAGGAGATGAAAGCCATAATAAGACTTGGTGGAAATTAACTTAACAGAAAAAGAGGTGGGATGGTGGAGTTGCAGTTGCACTCGTGTATTCGGTTTTGCCAGCTAGGAGCAAACTTTTAATAAGTATAATACAGTTTCATTGAGTATCTAGGTTTGAGTGACTGTTATATGGTGTCTCTGATGCATTTTAATTTTTTCCAATATTTCCAAATAAAAAATCAACTTGTAAATCTTTATCCAAGATTATTGGGGTATATATGTACAAGGGACTATCGAACGGAAGCTAACTGGTCAATTTTAATAAACTATGTTTTTTGTTAACAAAATATATGACTCTTAATAAATGTTTTATAAAAAATAGTTCATGTATATAAACAACATAATTTTTGAGAAATTTAAAAAAATTATGCATTTTTTGACTTTTTTGGAAGGTCATGTGAAGAATAAATGTAATAGTTTTAATATTTTTTCTGTAGAAAATTTCTTTTTCCTATTTAATGATAATCATTAGATTTGTTAAAAAAAAAAAACTTATTATGGTGTATTTTTGTGCATAATTGAATATTTCAGAGGCACATGTTTGCAATAAAGGGCATATTCTAATCCTACAAAAATACAATTATTATTCGGTTCTTCATTTTTAATACATCTTATTAGATTTATATCACTGTTACCTATCTCTTAGAAACTTTATTACATTACATATTTTATAGCTCTTTACGGTAATTACCATAAGCGCTTCTCACCTAAGTTAGTGTATAAAAAATCCATAACGTATAGAGATGAAGATGTTTGGCACAATGATAAAGTTAGTAAGCGTCTAACAGGTGTTCTTTACCTGAGCAGATAAGAAAGACCATTGTAGCTGTGCAGAACTTATAAATTGCTCAATTTTTTCACAGATATATGTATTTTTATTAAAAATTGTCTAAATCTGCAACACAAATATCTTGGGGCAGACAATACCACTTCACATATTAGTTTTTACATTTTTTTTGGCATGACTACTATTGTTGTATGAGAAAGGAACAAAAATTTGAAATAACTGGTTTCCAATCCTTTTGGTTAATATCAACAAATGTATTTTAAAACCAAATCATTGTTCAATAATAACTTACCATTTGTCGATGTTTTGAAAATCTGAAAAACATATGCTTGTCCAAAGTTAAACAATAATGCAGATATATTTATATCCACTAAGCATTTCCTATATAAACTGACAGTTAGTATATCTACACAATCAGTTCTTGCCAATTTATTGATAGATCGAAACTTTAAACAAACTGGGAAAAAATAACGAAATGCACAAAATAACTCACATTCACATTCCCATACATAAACGAATTGAAATAGCTAATTCTTTTTATTTAACTAACTAACTAACTAACTAACTAACTAACTGATGTTCAATGACATGTATTTATTTACTTTTATATACTCCCTTGGATTAAAATTTTAATATCATATCAATATCAATTTAGCAGGTGATTAGATTTTTTATGCAATTATTGTTATCTTCCTAGCCCGCATGAATCATCACTTTATTGTTGAAATCATATCTGTGTTTTCTGCATTATGATATTACTTTAAAAAACATCAATCTGTCATGTGTTTAAGAAAAACATAGTTCAAATCAAAAGTATAGCAAATTAATTCTAAATATTTGTGGACATAGTTTACAATTTACGTACGTGGAAACCTTTCAAGATTCCCGATGACCTGGTCGTCGCAATAATGAATTGTTCTGAATCTGACCTTACATTCTTTTGTGTTTGTTAAAGATGATACAAATGTGCAAATATGCTTTTGCGCAAAATATATAACTTTGAACCATTTTATAACTGATAGATTATGACTCAAAGTGTTCTCGTGAAAAGTTTGTTCACAGTTTGTCTTGATTGAAAACAAAATCAAATGTATTCATTTAAGTAAGACGTTGGAAGGAAAACACTAGACCGGCGTAAAAAAGTGATAAAATGTTTATTTTAACACTTATTGTACAAACTATTTCTCAAAAGCATCATTTGTGATCATAGGCGAAAAAAAGGAAAAATAATCTCTGAAATGCATTAACCCCTAAAATATTAAATCTATGTGCATGTCATTTTCATTACGAATTGCACATGGATAATTTTCTAAAACTTCAATATACAGCGTATGGACATGCGACTGAATGGTTATTCCATTGCTGCCTTGGGCACACATAGAGCGCCCCGGGCAATCACGTTACAACCCTTACTTGTGTAAGAAATCATTACTTGGTTCTTCCTTAAATATTTTTTTCTCGCCAGTTGATATTACACCATGATAATTAAGAGAAATGACACCTTAAGATTAATCCAGTAGCATCTAATAATATAAATTGTCAACTTATGATCGGACCTTCGGAAAACCGTGCAGGTGAAAGTAATTTTGATAATTTTAGAATAATTGATAACATAGTAAATGCTAGGTAATTATCTTAGAACTAATTCACTGCAACCCGTTGAAAAGGCATTTGTACAATAACTGATCGCAACTGTGTCAGTTTATACTGTACTTCAAATGACATTACAACACTTCATTAGGACCTGTTACGTAATAATGTTTAGATAATTTCAGGCAGCGAAACTAATGAAACAGATGCATCGCAGATGAACAGAAGCTATCTTAAATAAATGGATATAAATCTTCAAAATACATTGACGTCATTAAGTGTATTTTATTTAGCAAAGGACAATTATATTCTTAAGAAATATTTAACATAACGCGACATAAACAATCATGCTCTACACTACATTGATTTTGTATTTTATAACAATCAATCTTATGTACATTTCAGATCTATTGCTTTTACTATGAAAATAAATCTTTAGATTATATTGTTTGCTTGGATTTTGTAAACTAGAAATCATGATAGGGATGGTGAGTACATCCATGTACATGTATATTACGTGAAAAAAAACCATGTATACTGATAATATCTGTGGGTACAACTAGGTACATGTACGTGCACCCACATGCACACTAATAAGAACCACTAAAGAACAGAAGGTTATTTACAATTTAAAATGAAATATTTCTGACATTTACTTAGAACATATATGATAAGAATAATAATTAAAATTAAAGGGGTTTTTAAAACTTTATGTAATGTTGAAAAAAAACAACCCGAATTGAACATTTTTGAAGACCTAAAATTACTGGAAAATAAATTAATACGTTATTTACATTAAGGATGATGACCGGCGAAATAGAAATAGGTAAGTACATTTATTTTTTTTTTTTTTTTTTATATCATTAAAAACTTCTTAGAACTTTATTGCAATATTTCCTGCAAAAGATGTTGCTTATACCTGCAGGCTACAAATGATATGAAAATTATAACTACGTTATGTACGTGTCGTTTTCTGATTCTCTCAATTTAAATGATTTAATATAGACCAACTACACGTACTTACCTTCCAACTTATTGTAGCCTAAGTCAAGTCTTCATCAATTAAACTTTCCACTCTAAATAAATACAAACCATATTAGATACCTTTTAAGGTGTCAACAGGTGTCGAAATAAGAACTCTACGAAAAAAGTAACTGCAAGGTTCATCCATCGACAAGAACGGTAAAACAGCATTCATTTTTGCATAATGAAAAGGTACACGTACAATGTATATTCCATCATTCCCTTGTTCAGTTTTATTGTCGAAATTATCATATCCCGATACTTTTAAACAATATTTTATTTTTCAGATTAGTTTTTGTCGAATTTGAATTCTTATTTGTTTGTATTCCATTGGCTGGTTCTTGTGCAGATTTAATCTTTTAAACCACGTGAACGGTACGCATTAAGTAGCTCACCGTATTTAAAGAAATAAGACCTAAAATGTTAACAGCTTTATTAACACGCCTGTCCAAACGCCTGGTAATTGCTCTTTGCATATTTGAAGAAAACAATAATTTCTTTTTACTCTTTGCAATAAAAGGTTTTATCTAGTTTCTACTGTTATTTCATTAATATTCACTGAATGCGAGTTTTCGTAGATTTTGTTGTTAAATCCCAAAAGATTAAGATCAACGCTAGGAATCGTTAAATTATGATATCTGAAATATGATTTCGTTGTTAAAAAAAATTCTTGACTGCAAATTCAGAAATATTGCTCATTTTTATTCTTTAGCATCTTGGAGCGGGATCTGTTTGTAATAAATCAGAGCTGTTGTCTTATTTTGCAATATTTCAAAACAGAATTTAATTTGTTTAAATTACTTCTTTAAAAAATAACTGTCTGAAAGACATTTTTCTTCTGTATATTTAATTCAAAAGTTTATAAAAAGTAATAAAAAATGTTTTCATAATTAAAATTTTATAAAAGAAAAAAGAAAAATGTCTTATTGATATAACTAGACATGCATTTATTCTGCATTTAAATTTTGAACGCAACAGTATTTTACTTGCAACCAAAACCGATTTTCTACATTGCCATAAAAATACGCAAAAAACCCCCCGGATAAAATAATTAAAAGCATATTTCATTCTTTAATTCTTCAATCAACAAAATTATGTTTCTGAAATGATATTTAAATAATCTTTAAAGTTTGAAGTAGCATTCCACCGTAAATGTTTATCAAAGTGCAATTTTGAGTAGCACATTATATTGAGGAAAACATTTTCCATAAATTTTGATATTATTTAAACTGTTTAAACTACATGTATGTTTGAATTCACTAAAATTGATACCAACGAATATGGTTAAACTACAGTATAATATCTGCACTCGCTATGAAGAGATCAAATCTACTATGAATAGAAGAGGTCCCCAGGTCTGACGGACAGCTGATTGACACGTCAGAGTCTCATGTTTTCATTTAAAGCTGCATTTTGAAGTCTTAAACCCTAATATGAGAATCCTCTTTGTTACCCCACTTTTTTATTATTTGATGTTTGAAAAACTCATTCATTAAAATATGAGTGTGTGTTGGGGGGGGGGGGGGGGTTACAAAAGTCGAAGGAATCTCGGATTATCTAAACCTTACCTCCAGGGGCCAAAAACTGTAAACGTTTGGTAATAAGAGACCTACATACCTTTAATTCTCAACCTTTCATAATATTTACAGTTTAGTTTAATTCCTAATGCGCACCACAATGCATAGTGTTTTTCTACAAGTATACAATGCACATGATATTAAAGTAGATTTCCTGAGAATAAAACACATATTTAATTCAATATTGCCAAGCGACAATTTCAAAATGAAGTTAAAATTGTTAATGGGTGACAAACAGCAAATACTCTAAAAAAAAAAAGAAGTAAAAATACATGCTCGATTTATGGTCATATTTATCCCCCCTTTCCTCTTCGATATAAAACCTTGACTTTTGCCCATTTACCTCAAGATCATTAATTCACAATGTTATATCAGGATATAATAAACATAAAAACAATGCAGGACATTATCTCCCACAATTGTGATAGTACAAAAAGAATTAAATCAATACATTTCACTATCTGGTCATATTGGCCCCAATCTATGACCTTAACCCCTGAACCAGGGACCATGAATTTCACAACTAAGGTAGAGGACTTCATGGACATGAAAACCACGCAGTTACTTTTTCTCAAAAATATATGGAAATAGAGAAGAAAATGTTAAAAGATCTAATACATGTTCACTATATGGCCATATTAGCCCCTTGTCATGTTGTAAATTTTGAATTTACTGGGTGGTTGTAAATACAAAATTCAAAATTTACAACATGACACCCTCCCTAACCTGAACTCTCACGGACCATAAATTGAACAATTTAAAAGGTAACTTCACGGAAATCAGAACTATATATTTATTTTTTCTTAAACACATATTAGTAAAAAAGAAGATTTTTAAAAAGTTTTATACATTTCATCTATGTGGCTATATTGACCCCGCCCTAAAGTCTAAAACTCTGAATCAGGGACCATGAATTTCACAATTAATAAGAGAGAAGACTTTATGAACATCAGAACTATGCATTTAGTTTTTCTCATATATATATTGGAGTAGAGAAGAAGATACGTACAAATTGAATACCTGTTTACTAAATGGCCTTATTGGCCTCTCCCTAGGACCTGAACCATCTCAGGGATCTCGGTTTTTCATAATTTCGGTAGAGGACTTTGCAATATGCAATAATGAAATAGCCGAAGTAGGCCTTAGCAAACTCTTTTTAATACTTTATTTTTTTTTCCACTTTTCAAGATCAGTTTTTTCTTTGTCATATTTCTTTAAACTTCCTTCAGTTTTTTTAATACAGATAAAAATCGTGAATCAAAGATACGGCACATGTACGAGACAGTTCTGGATCACAGGACACGGATGGAGCAAGGCCATGACAACATATCTAATTCGCAGGATAAATTCTGAAGCTACCCCTTTGATAATACAAAACACACATGGAAACAAACATGCAGAGGAACTATTGGTAGATGAACTGAATCAAAGGGATAAATCGTTGTTGACAACAATAACCATTTATACAAATAATTCTCCTTGCTCAATTAAGGGTTGCGCTAGGGAGTTGATCAAGTTTCTTAATGAAAACACTCACGTTGTAATTATATTTTATGTCACGAATTTGTACAACATACGGCGGATGTCTTGCAAAGGTGAATTGTATGATCAACTTGTTTCTCAAACCGACTCTAAAGCTAACTTTTCTGGGTTAAAAGAATTGATGAAGCACGGCCGCTGTGTGGTCAGTGCATTCAGTTACGCTGTCTGATGTGAGTTGTTAAACATAGCGCCTGTTTCAGAGGTATTCAAGTCTCAGCTTCTAACTAGATACAAAAATAAATTGGACACAAATAACAGAAGTCGAGAAGAAGAGGATAATAGTATTAGATTAGATTTGATGTGTATCAGATAAAAACCATTTGTCTTTCAACAAATTAATTTTAATGTACCCAAGTATTGTTATACTTTTTATGCAAGAAGAATACTTTATATTTTCCGACCAATTTGAAAATGTGAAGGACACCAGACTATTTTTCCCCGGATAATGTTAAATGTTAAGACCAAGATCTGATAAATGAAAGGAGTCTATATATTTCTGAAATTTTAATTTGAATTTCATAATATTTTTCATAAAAGATGTTTTTTTTTAAGTGAACTGGGGTTAAATAAAATTAATAGCATTGTGTATAGTCGTGTATAAAACCGTCATCAAGTAATTCTGAAATGTTTTCAAGCATAATATCTTCTAAAAAGCTATAACAGCTTAAATCAAAGTGCATATCATAGTTATTTGTAGCGTTATAGCATGAAGGACAAGTTTTACAAACAGTTTTTTATTGATGAAAACTTGTGCTAAAAAGTTTATCAATAATCTTTTTAAAGGATCCTCTTTAACAATCTCCCACAGCTTTTTAGGGCTGAACTTCGTACGTATTTTACAAAATAAGACATGTCAGGGTTCACAGAGAGAGGGAAGCATGTTGTTGTTTTTTTCCTCTGCCCATATTGTTTTGACAACAATTTTTGTAATTTCTTTTTTGTTAAAATAATATTATACATTATATATAATAATTATTATAGATCAAAACAAAAATTATATTTCTTAGCTGTTTGT
Organism: Magallana nippona; assembly: GCA_033439105.1. NCBI lineage: Eukaryota > Metazoa > Mollusca > Bivalvia > Ostreida > Ostreidae > Magallana > Magallana nippona. The sequence goes on along the minus strand of CM065917.1, from coordinate 29,263,915 downwards.
AACAAGTTCTTAGTTGCAAAAAAATTCAGTTACATGAAAATCAGAAATAAACCTATATATCCGGTTGCGTGAAGAGTTTTGGTCTGATCGATGGAATCTGCGTAGAAACAATAAGCAGCATTTATCAATGTGGCCTTGCATGGTCCACGGCCCAATATTTGAGATGCTGGAAAGCGATGAAATTTTTTTTTTGAATATCCTTGAATTATTCCGGAGAAGTGTCTTTGTATAATACGCCAGAGGTTGCATTTCGGTGAGTGTCAGTGACAACCATATTTCGCAGGAGCAGAGGGTGGAACGATACGTTTCCATCTTTTGGCAGACACAAACGTCTCCAAGTAAATGCATATTTTTCTACTCCGTTAAGTAAACATTGAAAGACCTTGGAGAATTGCTCAATAAAGCAGCAGCATCCCCTAGTAAAATACATGGTATGTGTAAATTACCAAGAACAAGACCATTACCAGTTTGTCCTTGTCCTACACCTTGTGCAATTTTAAACAAATTGGAATTTGCGCCTCAAAATGATACAGAACATTTGCTGTCATTATACCAGTATTTTATAGTACCAGTATATTAAAGTTCTCCATATCCTAGAGTCAATATTAAGATTATATAGGAGGACATTATGCCAAATTCTGTCAAACGCTTTATCATTATCTAAAATGCACAAAACACTGGAGAACCTTTATCTACACACTAGCTAATTGCTTCCTTTAAGACATAACAAGCTGGTATGGCACCATAGTCACTTCTGAACCCAAACTACAAATTTTGTTGAAATGATACATTGTTGTTAGCAAAGTCATTTTCAATTCTTGATAGAATTATTTTTTCAAACAGTTTGCTCACTACAGACGTCAAAGTAATACCACTGTAATTTGTGGGATCACGCGTATACTTGTTTTTCCCTTTATAAATAGATATTTTTTTTTTAACTTTAAACATTTCGAGTACCTGTTTTTCACTCAGTATAGCATTAAAGAGTAGACATAGATTTTCCGTAAGTCACAACACCCCTGCGAATGTTATTGTCATTTAAATTTAGACCACGTGGTTTGATTTGATCCTTTCAGTTTCGCAGTAAAAATCGTGTCTCGTGGTTATAGTCTATTTCCTAGAATCTAGGTACTTGTAGTCAAATATAAAATCTAGACGTGTATTGATTTTAAACTTTATCTTCATTAATTTAATTGGATAAAATGAGTTCGAGAAATAAATGTGCTAATAGAAAATATAGGGCTTTTTTTGCTGTTGCAACAATTAACATGCGTAGTAGCGACCCCCCCCCCCCCCCAGAATTAATTTTCGATCCGCGCCTGACCTAGCAATAGCATCAATAGTAAAACAGACTATATTATTTTATGCAGAATGTTCCTTGAGAATGGCTCGATATACTAATTTTTTACACAACAGACATCCATTCTTTTTTTTAAAAAGCATGGCATTGCACACCAAAGCATCAAACATGGCTATGATTTTATCAAGCAACCCAATGTTTATATTTTCAACCACGTGTAGAGTGGTTGAACACGAACGATAACTCTGTTCTGGATATCATCGTTTAGTTTAAATAAATGCTATATGATGAAATAAGACATAGATCTAAATAGATTTTCATGTTTTAACATATATCAAAGTAAGATATGATACGAAAAACGACCAGTACTTACGTATTTTGAGAATATGATCCGAACACTCATACATCCGCTCAAAATTTCACAGGAACTGAACAAATCTCGGGGAAGTCTCAAGAACTTTCCTTCGAGCACCTCTGGATTTATTACATACTTAGCAACGATAAGTCCGCCACTGTCTCACGCCATGCCAGTCCTGCTCATCTCTAGTCCGTGTCCTCACAGGATGACCCATTCTACTTGCCGGTGCTGGAGACTTGTGACAACGGAGAACATTAATTTTTATTGTTTTTGACGTCTATAAATTGTGTATATATGTTTTTTTTTTTTATCTTATATAAAAAATTTGTAAATAGAAATCAAATCTTGTTCTGTTTGACTGAACAGTCACGACGGCTGTCGTAACACAACTGTTACGGTGTGCTTATCGTCCGTCTTGGGAATTGAGCTCCGTTTGGGGAATGGTTGGCCTTACGCCCAGCGACAACCTCTGGTCCATTGGTAAAATCTTATTGACCTTAATGAAGACAAGGTTGAAAATCAATTACTATGTGTTTATTCTCTCGTGTCCCGAGCGTAAGTGACAACAATATTATACAATGAGAAATCATTGATTAATTACCAATACAAAGGTAATCATGAATGTTGAAATACAAAATATTGAAGTTAAAGTGAATTAAGTAGATTAAAACGGCCATTTTGAAAACATACTCCCGGTAACCACTTCCGGTATGAACACAACAGGGTACAATTATTTCGCTCATAGCTTGCTTTTGCATAATTTTAGAAAAGTTAAAGAACATAAAATGTTATTAAATAAAAGTAACATAAACTCTTAATTAAACCATACATTAGACGGTGACTAAATACATGCAGCTATTCTGTCCTATTTATGTCTTAATAATTATATAATTTCACGAACTACTTTATTTATAAATACTTGTAAACTGCCTAATCTTAACTTGAGAAATTACAATTCACAATTCTAATTTTAAGCAAACCTGACGCCAAAATAAAATAATTTACACTTCTATGAAAATGACTAAAATATGAAAAATTGCAAATACTGACCTTAATGAAGACAAGGTTGATAATCAATTACTATGTATTTATTCTCTCGTGTCCCGAGCGTAAGTGACGGACAGGAGACGGGAGGATAAACTTAAACCTCTAACATGTCCTCAGAGAGGTCACTAAGGGTAATTACAGGGTAATTAACTGTATTGTAAATTAATTTTAATGGATTCCCTTTACGGGGCCTCGCCAGGATAGCGTCCCCTATTACTTAAAGTTTGATTCAATTAATCGAAGAGTTTCTCACTATCTTTGGCATCTATTGTTATGAGTTAATCCTAGTGTGATTGTAAAATTAACTTAAATACCTACATACTGACAAATGAATAGATAGACCGGCATTTGTTTACACAAGTAATTAACTTGCCTATTTGATGACTGCCGATATGTGGGAATGCTTTATTCCAAAATAAATTGGAACTAGCTTTTTCTGTACTATGTAAAGATTTATGTGTAAATGTTAATCCGAATAAATGTACATATTTATTTCACGCAACGCTTAATTCTAAACACTTCTATACTCTAGAATTTCTCAACTTACATGTAAAACTTCTCTATATTTTAGCTTATCATGTGAAATAACGAAGATAAAGTGTCGACCATGATTAATTATATCATAATTACATAAAATATTAAAATATAGAAATGTGCACCGTCATACAACCATGAAAACTAAATCTATCTTATAATTAAAAGAATTAATGCTTTCATTTGCGAGCGTTGTGAATATGAAAGCAGCTGATCATGCATAAACAATATATATTCCGCCTACACCAAGCATTTCAAATCACTATGCAAAACTAATTTATCCCCTAAATACATCATGCTTGAATAAAATCTTTTTTTTTCAGTAAATGGATATACATCTTTAAATTTAATTTACCACATTCAGAACATCTTAATCAGTAATAGTTAGTTATCTACATTAGAATAATAAACTAAAGTTAAAAGTGTAGAGCAATCAAGCAGGTGTAAATTTCAGACATGATACCGTCACTGTCAGGACAAGCATTTTGTTAGTAATGCATAATAGTATATGTTTTCTACCGACACTGTTCCACATTTACATGTATTAAGGGTACGTTGTTTTAAGCATAACCACTTCGTTGGGTGGACTGCTACTATTCGATCTACACCGTCAATATATACAACCTTTAACGTGACGGAGTCGACAAAAAGTATATGATAGTCTTCTCCAACGTATGGGAGTAGTTGATTTTGTCAGCTTTAGACAAAGGAAAAAAATGTGTCACAGCCTTTGATAATATTTGGAACATTAATTACAAAAACTAAATATCGCTCAGAACACAGCGGTGGTCAAAATGGGTGGTGATCATTGAGTGCTCTACGAGTCTAATAATATCAAACACTCAAAAACTATTAGACAAATCTTAAATTCACCGCAATCGAATGTTATTAATATGAAAATGCATAGTTTGAACAATCATCAAGTCACATTGATTTTATCATTAAAATGCTACTAAGCAAGTTTGAAATTAATTCACAAAACCATAATCAATGAATGGCATATAAAACGAAATATGGACACAATGACTGACAAATAGGAGAGACAGCAATAAAAACTATGGTCTCTTAAGTTTTAACCGATAAAAGACTTATAAATCTAGCAATCTTGTTTGATTGGATTTTTTGTAAACATAAATCCTGATAAGGACCGTAAGAACAATCAGGTATACAGCCATGTACATTACATGCACATACATGCACACTGATAAGGACCGCTCATCACTAGGTGGGTATTTATATATTGATCTGTATGTATGGAACAAGATATTTTCACTATATGGCTATATTGGCCCCTCCCTAGGGCCTAAATCCCTGTCAGGGGTCATGGATTTCACAATTTTAGTTGGGGGCTCGATGCTTATTACAATCATGCCAACAGTATGACTGCTTGATGTAAAGAAGTAAAGAGAAGAAGATTTTTAAAGATTGGATTATTTTTTTATGGTTTTAGCCCCCCCCCCCCCCTCAGGCCCCAAGGGGGGGGGGGGGGGCAGGGGCCATGAATTGAACAAATTTTTACGCCCGTTCACCCATAGATGCTTTATGCCAAAACTGGTTGAAATTGGTTCAGTGGTCCCATAGAAGAAACTTAAAATGTTAACGTACGACGCACAACGACGGACGAAAACAGATAGCAATAGGTCACCTGAGTAATCTATTTTTGAAATCTAAACCGTAATACTGCTACCCCACTTTTTATTAGTTGAGGTCTGAAAAACATTCATTCGTTGAAATGAATGTGTGTGGGGGAGAGGGAAGGGGGAGGGGTACAAGAGTCTCGGATTATCTATACCTCAGCTCCAGGGGCCAAATATTGTAAACTTTTCGTAATGAGAGTCCTGCAGGCCTTTAATAGTAAATCTTTAATAACATTCAGTTTCATTCACGATTCATACAGTTTTTTCTACAAGCATACAATGCACATGATATTAACGTAGATTTCCTGAAAAAGAACACATATTAAATTCAATATTACCAAGGGACAATTTCAAAATGAACTTAAAATTTTTAATGGATGAAAAACAGCAATAATTCTCATTAAAAAAATAAGTAAGAATACATGCTCGATATATGGTTATATTTATCACCCCCCCCCCCTTTTCTCTTTGATATAAAACCTTACCTTTTGCCCCATGACCTGAGGATTTATTTTTTCAATATATGGGAATAGAGAAGAAAATGTTAAAAGATCTAATACATGTTCATTATATTGCCAAATTAGCCCCTCCCTAACATGAACTCCTGTCTCATGGGCCATAAATTTCACAATTTACGAAGGGAACTTAATGGAAATCAGAATTATGTATTTAGTTTCTCTTCAACATATATTAATAAAAAAGAAGATTTTTTAAAAGTTTAATACATTTTAACTATGTGGCTATATTGCCCCGCCCTAAAATCTAAAACTCTGAACCAGAGACCATGAATTTCATCATTATTATAGAGGACTTTATGAACATCATAACCATGCATTTAGTTTTTCTCAAATATATCTGGGAGTTGAGAAGAAGATACGTAAAGATTGAATACCTGTTTACTAAATGGCCATATTGGGACCTCCCTAGGACCTGAACCCTTGTCTCAGGGATCATGGTTTTTATAATTTCGATAGAGGACTTTGTGGACATCAGAATTATGCAATAATGAAATACCCGATATAGGCCTTAGCAAACTCTATTTAAGGTCTTCCGTCTTCAGCAGAAGACCTTACTGTTTTTCTACTGTTTCTCATTCTTCTATCTTATTATTAAGGTCTTCCGTTTTCAACGGAAGACCTTATTGTTTTCGTACGGTTTCTTTTTCCCTATTATTAAGGTCTTCCGTCTTCAGCGGAAGACCTTACTGTTTTTCTACTGTTTCTCATTCTTCTATATGATTTAATTATTCTTCTTGGTAGACACCCTTACTTTCTCAGCCATTTCTCCATCGATTTTAATGATTTTTACAGGAATGATGTCTTAGGTGAACCTCTCATTGCATACAACTTTTTGTCTGAAAATTCAATTCCGCTTCTGAATTATCTCCCTTTTTCATGTATTTTGGGACATGATATTGTCCACGCATCTCCTCAAAAACCGTTATAGTTAAAGACTTGAAATTTATATGCAATATAGAGTGGTTATGGTAGATTTGCATGCTTGTTTTAGATTTGACTAGAAGTCATTGTCCTGGAAGCTCGCCTGAACCTGAAAATGTTGATGTTAACTTTTTTGACAGTTTTTTGGGAAATTTGAGATTTGATCACGAATATCTTTCTTGTCATAAATATTTTGTTAACATATGTAGAACATTAAAAGTTTATATAAACAAGACCTTTCCACTGACACCAAGCAAAAGGAGCTGACCCCTCATATTAGGGGCCCAGAAGGGTCTAAAGTCTTTCATCCATATCTCTTTAATAAGAAACATTTTGTAACGTGTTATAGAAGCAAAAATGTTAATCTTCTAGCTCTTTATCTACGCATGTTAAAAGTTTTCGGATATGTTACATAATTAGGGGTTTTAAGGGGATAGAAGTCCAATATTTTGATCATTTATATCTTAAAAAGGAGAAATATTTTGAAAAGTATTATATAAGAGAAGATGCTTAGAATAGTGTTCGTAATAGAATTTAACCATCAAAGTTTCGTCAAATGGACCCTACAGGGAGATAAAGGGTCGGCCCCTAAAGCAATCTTTCCCAAATATCTCAAGAACGGTAACACATTTCTGAACACTTAATGAACAAAATGTGTTTAAAATAATAAGATCTTTCAGTTGATATCAAGAAAAAGGGGCTGAAAAAAAAAATGAAAAAAGATAAAGAAATAGAAGAAAATAGTCTGTTCAGAATCAAGAGATATTTTTTTTTCTTTTTACAAATCATTTAGCTGGTAAATAGCAAAATAAAGGTCATACATGTATCTCAACTTCTAAAATTGGAAGGAAGACCTCCTCGTTGCTCGCAACGAAATCGTGTCTAGTTATTATTAAGGTCTTTCGTTTTCAACGGAAGACCTTATTGTTTTCGTACGGTTTCTTTGTTTATCTTTTTTCTGAAAAATATTTTGTTAAGACATGTAAAGTAAAAAACCTTTATATTAACAAGACCTTTCGTTTGATATCAGGAAAAAGGGGCTAGTCCTTAAAATTAGGGGACCAGAGGGCTCTAAAGTTTTTTTTATCTATAGCCCTTTACTGAGAGATATTTTGTGAAAGGTTATAGAAGCAAAAATGTTTATCTTACAATTATGTTTCCAGGTCAGAAATCCAAAATTTTGATCACCCATATCTCAGAAAGGAAAAATATTTTGTAATGCAGTATAAAAGAAAAGATGCCCAAAATGATGTACTAAACAAGTCTATAGCCGTTTATTGAGAGATATTTTGGGAAAGGTTATAGAAACAAATATGTTTATCTTACAATTTATAAGTAAACTTATAACTTATAAACTTATAAACTTATAAGTACCCAAACAATGTAATGATTTTGTCATTTGTTACGTAATTAGGGGTTTTAGGGGTCAAAAGTCCAAAATTTTGATCACCCATATCTCAGAAAGGGAAAAATATTCTGTAATGCAGTATAGAAGAAAAGATCCTCAAAATGATGTACTAAACAATATACAACCTTCAAACTTTCGTTAAACGGCCCCCATAAGGAGATAAGGGATCGGCCCCTAAAACGTTCTTTCCCATATATCTCAAGAACGGTAATGAATTTCTAAACACTTGTTGAACAAAATGTGTTTGAAATCAAATGACCTTTTATCCGATATCAATAAAAAGGGGCTGGCCCCTCAAATTAGGGATCCAGATGGATCTGAATTTTTTTTATCTATAGCCGTTTACTGAGAGATATTTTGGGAAAGGTTATAGAAACAAATATGTTTATCTTACAGTTATGTACCCAAACAATGTAATGATTTTCTAATTTGTTATGTAATTAGGGGTTTTAGGGGTCAAAAGTCCAAAATTTCGATCACCCATATCTCAGAAAGGAAAAATATTTTGAAATGCAGTATTGAAGAAAAGATCCTCAAAATGATGTACTTAACAATATACAACCTTCAAAGTTTCGTTAAACGGCCCCCATAAGGATATAAGGGATCGGCCCCTAAAACGTTCTTTCCCATATATCTCAAGAACGGTTATGAATTTCTAAACACTTGTTGAACAAAATGTGTTTGAAATCAAATGACCTTTCATTCGATATCAATAAAAAGGGGCTGGCCCCTCAAATGAGGGATCCAGATAAGTCTAAATTCGTTTATCTATAGCTGTTTACTGAGTGATATTTTGTAATAGGTTTTAAAAGCAAAGTTAGTTATAATACGTTTATATATTCTAACATTATAAATATTTTCTCATGCGTTACGTAATTAGGGGATTTTAGGGGCCAGAGGTAAAAATCTTTAGTCTCTTTTATCTGAATTAGAAGAAATGCAAGTATTTGAAAAAGAAAACTTATAAAAAGCGATAGAGGAAAGCATTAGTTCTCCACCCATTCTTCCAGATCATGTTTTGTTGTCGCAAATCAAAGTCAATGATGTCAAATATCCTTCTAAAAATCGGATGGAAGACCTCCTCGTTGCTTGCAACGAGATCGTATCTAGTTATTTTTATTTTTTTTCTTACAAATTTTGTGCACGCAAGGTCTCAAAAATGGCTGAGCCGATTTTCGTAAAACTTTCAGATCTGATAGATGTTGATCTGAACCTTATTGGAAATTTTTTATATTGATGACGTCATTTCCGTTTTTGAGAAATTGACGTTTTAGCGATTTTTAGAGGGCTGGCTTGTCCATAGAACTTCTCCTTAACTAGAAAAGATATTGAGTTCAAACTTTCAGGGATGGTAGACAACAGATTGTAGATTTGTAATTTTATTTTCATTTTGATCTGGCTTAAAAGGCGCCGAAGCTCGCCTGGACCCAAGAATTGAGATTTAAAAAATGTTATAATTTTTCGAGGTTTTCTTTGTTTATCTTTTTTCTGAAAAATATTTTGTTAAAATATGTAATGTAAAAAACCTTTATATTAACAATACCTTTTGTTTGATATCAGGAAAAAGGGGCTAGTCCTTTAAATTAGGGGACTAGAGGGCTCTAAAGTTTTTTATCTATAGCTCTTTACTGAGAGATATTTTGTGAAAGGTTATAGAAACAAATATGTTTATCTTACAATTATGTATCCAAGCAATGTAATGATTTTCTCCTGTGTTTCGTAATTAGGGGTTTTAAGGGGTCAGAAATCCAAAATTTTGATCACCCATATCTCAGAAAGGAAAAATATTTTGTAATGCAGTATAGAAGAAAAGATGCCCAAAATGATGTACTAAACAATATACAACATTCAAACTTTCGTTAAACGGCCCCTATAAGGAGATAAGGGATCGGCCCCTAAAACGTTTTTTCCCATATACCTTAAGAACGGTAACGAATTTCTAAGCACTTGTTGAACAAAATGTGTTTAAAATCAAATGACCTTTCATTCAATATCAATAAAAAGGGACTGGTCCCTCAAATAAGTGATCCAGATGGGTCTAAAGTATTTTATCTATAGCCGTTTCTTGAGAAATATTTTGTGAAAGGTTATAGAAACAAATATGTTTATCTTACAGTTATGTACCCAAACAATGTAATGTTTATCTCATTTGTGACGTAATTAGGGGTTTTAGGGGTCAAAAGTCCAAAATTTTGATCACCCATATCTCAGAAAGGAAAAATATTTTGAAATGCAGTATTGAAGAAAAGATCCTCAAAATGATGTACTAAACAATATACAACCTTCAAACTTTCGTTAAACGGCCCCCATAAGGAGATAAGGGATCGGCCCCTAAAACGTTCTTTCCCATATATCTCAAGAACGGTAATGAATTTCTAAGCACTTGTTCAACAAAATGTGTTTGAAATCAAATGACCTTTCATTCGATATCAATAAAAAGGAGCTGGCCCCTCAAATTAGGGATCCATATGGGTCTAAAGTCGTTTATCTATAGCTGTTTACTGAGTGATAATTTGTAATAAGTTTTAAAAGCAAAGTTAGTTATAATACGTTTATATATCCTAACATTATAAATATTTTCTCATGCGTTACGTAATTAGGGTTTTTTAGTGGCCAGTGGTAAAAATCTTTAGTCTCTTTTATCTGAATAAGAAGAACTGCAAGTATTTGAAAAAGCTATGTAAGAGAACTTATAAAAAGCGATAGAGGAAAGCATTAGTTCTCCACCCATTCTTCCAGATCATGTTTTGTTGTCGACAATCAAGGTCAATGATGTCATACATCCTTCTAAAAATCGGACGGAAAACCTCCTCGTTGCTCGCAACGAGATCGTATCTAGTTATTTTTATTTTTTTTTATTACAAATTTTGTGCACACGAGTTCTCGGAAACGGCTTTGTCGATTTTCATGAAACTTTCAGATCTGATAGATGTTGATCTGAACCTTAATGGAATTTTTTTTTATTGATGACGTCATTTCCGTTTCTGAGATATTGACTATTTAGTGATTGTTAGAGGGTCTGCTTGTCCATTGATCTCCTCCTAAATGGTAAAAGATATTGAGTTCACATTATCACGGATGATAGACGAGAGATTGTAGATATGTCTAAAGGCAATCATAAATGTATGGCTCTAAGAGCGTCAAAGCTCGCCTGGACCCGAAAAAAGAGATTGAAAAAACGTCGTGATTTTTTGTGGGTTTTCTTTGTTTTTCTCTTTTCCTAAAAATATTCTGGTAAAACATGTATAGCAGGGAAGTTTATATTTATAAGAGCTTTCGTTTAATACCAAGAAAAAGGGGCTGGCCCTTAGAATTAGGGACCCAGAGGGGTCTAAAATCTTTTATTTGTAGCTCTATACTGAGAGGTATTTTGTAATAGGTTATAGAAGAAGAAATGTTTATCTTACTGTTATGTACCCATACAATATCATAATTTTCTCAGGTGTTACGTAATTAGGGATTTTTAGGGATCAGAAGTTCAAAAATTTGATCGTCTATATCTAGTAAAGGAAAAATATTTTGATAAGCAGTATAGAAGAAAAGATGCTCAAAATAACGTACTCAACAATATTCAACTCTTAAAATTTCGTTAAACGGCCCCGATAAGGAGATAAAGGGTCGGCCCCTAAAATCTTCTTTTTCAGATATCTCAAAAACGATAACGAATTTGAATTCACTTGTTGAACAAAATGTATGTTGTTTTAAGTGACCATTCATTTAATACCAAGGAAAAGGGACTGGCCCTAGAATTAGGGACCCAGAGGGGTCTAAAGTCTTTTATTTGTAGCTCTATACTGAGGGGTATTTTGTAATAGGTTATAGAAGCAGAAATGTTTATCTTACTGTTATAAACCCATACAGTATCATAATTTTCTCATGTGTTACGTAATTAGGGATTTTTAGGGGTCAGAAGTTCAAAAATTTGATCGTCTATATCTAGTAAAGGAAAAATATTTTGATAAGCAGTATGGAAGAAAAGATGCTCAAAATGACGTACTAAACAATATTCAATCTTTCAAATTTCGTTAAACAGCCCCGATAAGGAGATAAGGGGTCGGCCCCTAAAACGTTCTTTCTTAGATATCTCAAGAACGATAAAGAATATGAATTCACTTGGTGAACAAAATGTGTTTAGTTTTAAGTGACCTTTCATTTAATACCAAGAAAAACGGGCTGGCCCCTAGAATTAGGGACCCAGAGGGGTCTAAAGTCTTTTATTTGTAGCTCTATACTGAGGGGTATTTTGTAATAGGTTATAGAAGCAGAAATGTTTATCTTACTGTTATGTACCCATACAATATCATAATTTTCTCATGTGTTACGTAATTAGGGATTTTTAGGGATCAGAAGTTCAAAACTTTGATCATCTATATCTAGTAAAGGAAAAATATTTTGATAAGCAGTATGGAAGAAAAGATGCTCAAAATGACGTACTAAACAATATTCCATCTTTCAAATTTCCTTAAACGGCCCCTATAAGGAGATAAGGGGTCGGCCCCTAAAACGTTCTTTCTTAGATATCTCAAAAACGATAACGAATTTTTAAACACTTGTTGAACAAAATGTAAGTAGTTTTAAGTGACCTTTCATTTAATACCAAGGAAAAGGGACTGGCCCCTAAAGAGTTCAAAATTTAGATCACCTATATTTTCACCTATATCTTTCAAATTTCGTTAAACGGCCCCGATAAGGAGATAAGGGGTTGGCCGTTAAAACTTTCAGATATCTCAAGAACGATAAAGAATTTGTTTGCACTTGTTGAATATAATTTGTGTAGTTTTAAGTGACCTTTTATTTAATATGAAGATAAGAGGACTATCCCCTAAAATTAGGGGTCAAGAGGAGTTTTTTCAATCAAAGCTCTTACACCTAAAACAAAATACTTCTGATATTTAGAATGAAGACCATCTTTTCCTCTATTTTCAAGTTATGTTTAGCTGGGTTTTTTTTAAAAACAAAATCAAGATCATACGTGTATCTCGACTTCTAAAATCGGACGGAAGACCTCCTCGTTGCTCGCAACGAGATCGTGTCTAGTTATAATTCTTCTTGATAGACACCCTTAATTTCTCCATCGATTTTAATGATTTTTACAGGGATAGTGTCTTAAGTGAACCTCTCATTGCATACAACTTTTTGTCTGAAAATTCAATTCCGCTTCTGAATTATCTCCCTTTTTCATGTATTTTGGGACATGATATTGTCCACGCATCTCCTCAAAAACCGTTATAGTTAAAGACTTGAAATTTATATGCAATATAGAGTGGTTATGGTAGATTTGCATGCTTGTTTTAGATTTGACTAGAAGTCATTTTCCTGGAAGCTCGCCTGAACCTGAAAATGTTGATGTTAACTTTTTTGACAGTTTTTTGGGAAATTTGAGATTTGATCACGAATATCTTTCTTGTCATAAATATTTTGTTAACATATGTAGAACATTAAAAGTTTATATAAACAAGACCTTTCAACTGACACCAAGCAAAATGGGCTGACCCCTCATATTAGGGGCCCAGAAGGGTTTAAAGTCTTTTATCTATATCTCTTTAATAAGAAACATTTTGTAATGTGTTATAGAAGCAAAAATGTTAATCTTCTAGCTCTTTATCTACGCATGTTAAAAGTTTTCGGATATGTTACATAATTAGGGGTTTTAAGGGGCTAGAAGTCCAATATTTTGATCATTTATATCTTAAAAAGGAGAAATATTTTGAAAAGCATTATATAAGAGAAGATGCTTAGAATAGTGTTCGTAATAAAATTCAACCATCAAAGTTTCGTCAAATGGACCCTACAGGGAGATAAAGGGTCGACCCTAAAGCAATCTTTCCCAAATATCTCAAGAACGGTAACAAATTTCTGAACACTTAATGAACAAAATGTGTTTAAAATAAAAAGATCTTTCAGTTGAATTCAAGAAAAAGGGGCTGAAAAAAAAATGAAAAAAGATAAAGAAATAGAAGAAAATAGTCTGTTCAGAATCAAGAGATCTTTCTTTTTCTTTTTACAAATCATTTAGCTGGTAAATAGCAAAAAAAAGGTCATACACGTATCTCAACTTCTAAAATTGGAAGGAAGACCTCCTCGTTGCTCGCAACGAGATCATGTCTAGTTAATATTATATTTTTTTCCCACTTTTCAAAATCAGATTTTTTGGGCATATTTCTTTGAACTTCCTTAACTTTATTTTAATACAGATAATACGGGTGTCTTGCAAAGGTGAATTGTATTATCAACTTGTTTCTCAAACCGACTCTAAAGTTAACTTTTCTGGGTTAAAAGAATTGATGAAGCACAGCAGCTGCGTGATCAGTGCATTCAGTTACGCTGTCTGGTACGAGTTGGTAAATAATGCGCCTGTTTCAGAGGTATTCAAGTCTCAACTTCTAAGTAGATACAAAACTAAATTGGACACGAATGACAGAAGTCGAGAAGAAAAGGATAATCGTATTAGATTAGATTTTGGTGTATATCAGATAAATACCATTTGTCTATTAACAGCATATGAATATTTAATGAATCTAAGTATAGTTATACTTAAAATGCATGAAGAATACTTTATATGTTTCTTCGATTTTTTTGCGAGTGACCAATTTGAAAATATGGAGGCTTTTCCCTGGATAATGTTGAATGTTAAGGCCAAGATCTGAGAAATGAAAGGGGTCTATATATTTCTGAAATTTTAATTTGCATTCCTTAATATTTTTCATGAAAGTTGGTTTAATAAAATTAATAACATTGTTTAAAGTCGTGTATAAAACCGTCATCAAATAATTCAAAAATGTTTTCAAGCATAATTTCTCTGTCTTCTAAAAAGCTATAACAGCTCAAATCAAGGTACATGTTATACATGTAGTTATTTGCAGTCTTATAGTATGAATGACAAGTTTTACAAATAGGTTTTTATTGATGAAAACGTGTACTAAAAGTTTATCTACATACTTTTTGAAGGATCTTCTTTAACAATCTCCCACAGCTTATTAGGGCTCAACTTCGTATGTATTTCACAAAATAAGACATGTCAGGGTTCACAGAGAGGGAAGCATGCCATTGTTAATTTTTGACTCTGCCCATATTGTTTTGACAACCATTTTTTGTAATTTTTTTTGTTAAAATAATATTATAATTATTATAGATCAGAACAAAAGGTGAATTTTTCTTAGCTGTCTGTAACAAGTCTTAGTTGCCAAAAAAATTAAGTTACATGAAAATCAGAAATAAACCTATAAATCCGGTTGTGTAAAGAGTTTTGGTCTGATCGTTGGAGTCTGCGTAGAAACAATAAGAGGTATTTATCAATGTAGCCTTGCATGGTCCACGGTTTAATATTTGAGATGCTGGAAAGCGTTGAAATTTTTTTTTTGAAAATCCTATTATTTTAGAGAAGTGTTTTTGTATAACACTCCAGAAGTTGCACGTCCGTGAGTGTCAGTGACGACCATATTTCGCAGGACTAGAGGGCGGAAAGTAGCACGATACGTTTCCATATTTTGGCAGACACAACTGGATGAATGTCGGAGTTATTAACACCAATAGAGTTTAATGAGTGTAGTTATGATCTTGCAGTTTTGCACACTCGTTCGGTAAGCTTGTCGGTTTTCATATTTGCTTGTAGAAGACAGCCATCATAAACAGTGTAATCAGGCTGAGGAATTTCACTACCATAGCATTTGTGTGTTTTGTTAAAAACACAAAAGACACTTTTACTTGGATTATAGTGAAGACTCCAAGTAAATGCATATTTTTCTACTCGGTTAAGTAAACATTGTAAAAATTTGGCGAATTGCTCATTAAAGCAGTATTATCCGCTAGTAAAATGCATGGTATGTGTAAATCACCAAGAACCCCATTACCAATTTTTTTCAAACAGTTTGCACACTGCAGACGTCAATGTAATACCTTAGAGTCTGTAATTTGTGGGATCACACTTATCCTTGATTTACCTTTATAAATAGATATAATTATTTAAACTTTAAACATTACGGGTACATGTTTTTCACTCAGTGTAGCATTAATGAGGAGACATAGCTTTTCAGGAAGAATATGACCACTGTATATCAAGTTTACGGTTGTAAGGAAGTCTGGTCCAAGGGCTTTGCCTTTTGGGAGTTTTTCAATATGATGCCTTTCAATATGATCTCCTCAACTGTTATAGCGTTTTGTTCCGTGAATGGTTTTTGTTGATAATTTAGATTCTTATCGATGTTTTTCTACGAATTCATTTAACTTCATTTTAGTGTCTAAAGTTATCGAATTTTTCTTGTTTTTTTTTAATTTTTCACTCTGTTCTATAAAAAGTCCCTATGCATATATCAGCGGCTTTGTCAATTTCATCAATTATTGTCTGTGTCCAATCTTTTTTTTCTAATCGGTGAAGTTTTCTAAATATACATTTTTTTGTTTTTGTAATCTTCGTACGATTCGTTTTGTTTATCTCAAAGTGAACCTTCTGATTTCCATTGCATTTAATAATGGACGTTGTGTAACTCTTATTTTTTCCAATGTGGTTAAATGTGCGAATTAATTTTTCCATAATGTATATGTTTGTCAGCAGATGATAGAAGAGAAGAAGTTAGTTGGATAAGGAAATTGTCGATATTGTTCTTCGTCTCTCTCTCTCTGTTTTTACTCTCTCTTTCCCTGTCTATCTACAATGTCTCTCCCTCTCTGTCTCTGTCTCTCTCTCCAAAACTACATATATGTTAATTTATGATATGAAAATCTAAAAAGAGTGTGAGAATGTGTCAATCGTTATCAAATGCAATTTTAATATAAGAAGATGGGGGAATAAGATAGCGCAAATGCCCATTTGGTTTTGTCGTAAAATACAATTTCAAATTTATTTCTTTTTCCATTTAAATATATTTGATAATGTTATAATACAAGTTTACAAAACTACAATTTCTAACTATTATATTCAGTTTTGAATATTTTAATTAATGATAAGAAAAAAAAATAAATCCTACAATTTTGGTGGTACCGAACCCACAATCTAAAAACCTTAGCCCTATAAGGTTAACTTATGTTTGGATCTCTACAATTTGGTTGGGGGCTCAATGCTTATTACAATCATGCCAAAAGTATGACTGCTTGATGTAAAGAGGTAAAGAGAAGAAGATTTTTAAAGATTGGATTAATTTTTAGGGTTTTAGCCCCCACCCAGGCCCCAAGTGGGGTGGGGGGGGGGGGGGGCAGGGGCCATGCATTGCACAATTTTTACTCCCGTTCACCCATAGATGCTTTACGCCAAAACTGATTGAAATTGGTTCAGTGGTTCCATAGAAAAACTTGAAATGTTAAAACGAACGACGCACAACGACGGACGATAACAGATAGCAATAGGTCACCTGAGTAAATAAAAAGCATACATCATTCTTTAATCAACAAAACTATGTTTGAGAAATGATATCAAAACAATCTTTCACGTCAGTGTTTGATGTAGCATTCCACCTTGAATGTTTATCAAAGTGCAATTTTGACTAGCACATTATATTGAGAAAATCATTTCCACAAATTTCCGTATCATTAAAACTGTTTAAACTACATGTATGTTTAAATTCACTAAAATTGATACCAATGAATATTGTTAAACTACAGTATAATATCTGCACTTTTCGTAATTGTACACTTTTTGTAATGAGAGTCCTGCAGGCCTTTAATAGTCAATCTTTAATAATATTCAGTTTCATTCACAATTTTTACAAGCATACAATGCACATGATGTTAAAGTAGATTTCCTGAGAATAGACCACATATAAATATCACCAAGCGACAATTTCAAAATGAATTTAAATTTTTTGATGGGTGACAAACAACAATAACTCTAATATAAAATTAAGTAAGAACATATGCTCGATATATAGTTATATTTATCACCCCACCTTTTCTCTTTGATGTAAAACCTTAACTTTTGCCCCATGACCTGAGGATCATTAATTTCACAATGTAACATCAGGATATAATAAACATAAAAACAATGCAGGACATTATCTCCCACAATGGTGATAGTACACAAAAAAATTAAATCAATACATTTTTACTATCTGGCCATATTGGCCCCAATCTAGGGCCTGAACCCTTGAACCAGGGACCATGAATTTCAGAACTTAGGTAGAGGACTTCATGGACATGAAAACCACGCATTTAGGTTTTTTCAAAAATATATGGGAATATAGAAGAAAATGTTAGAAGATCTAATACATGTTCACTATATGGCCATATTAGCCCCTCCCTAACCCGAACCTCTGTATCACGGGCCATGAATTTCTCAATTTAGGAAGGGAACTTCGTGGAAATCAGAACTTCTTAAACATATATGGGAGTAGTCTGAAATAGCTGACGTTTTCCTGGCTTTTTTAACGATTTCGATATTTTACATGCCAGGAAAACGTCAGAACCGGCGCCATTACGAAAACTGGAAATTCGCCGCCTCCAACTGGAGGCGGCATTCTCGGCTCGATTTTAAATATTTACGAGTTGAATTAAATGTTTCACTCACAACCAATTAATAAGACGATGATTTTACTGCTCACTAATATCGCTTTTATGGGTCCTTACATCCCATAAACAGACTATTGAACACATTCTATCCAACTGTTGAGATTTGTTTTTATTTCGTGCATTTTTGAAATCTCGCGAGAAAATAGGTCAACAACACTACTGTTTATCAGTGTAATTATCAAAATGTGCAGTAAAATTATATTTTAAGCTGTATTATTGACTTTAAATATTTATTTATTTAACATCGAGTTCAGAATGCCGCTTCCAGATGGAGGCGGTGAATTTCCAGTTTTCGTAATGGCGCCGGTTCTGACGTTTTCCTGGCAAGTAAAATATCAAAATCGTTAAAAAAGCCAGGAAAACATAAGATATTTCGGACTAATATAGGAGTAGAGAAGATTTTAAAAAAAATGTATTACATTTTTCCTATGTGGCTATATTGGCCCACCCTAAAGTCTAAAACTCTGAACCATAAACCATGAATTTCCCAATTATGATAGAGGACTTTATGAAGATCAGAACCATGTATTTAGTTTTTCTCAAATATATCTGGGAGTAGAGAAGAAGATACATAAATATTTAATGCCTGTTTACTAAATGGCCATATTGGGACCTCCTTAGGACCGTAACCTTTGTCTCATGTCGGATCATGGTTTTCATAATTTCGGTAGAGGACTTTGTGGACATCTGAATCATGCAATAATGAAATAGCCGAAGTAGGCTTTAGCAATTTCTTTTCAACACTTTATTTTTTTCCACTTTTCAAAATCAGTTTTTTCTTTGTTATATTTCTTTTAACTTCCTTAACTTTTCTTAATACAGATAAAAACCGTGAATCAGAGATAAGACACATGTACGAGACAGTTCTGGATCACAGACACGGATGGAGCAAGGCCATGCCAACATATATAATCTGCAGGATAAATTCTGAAGCTACCCCTTTGATACTACAAAACACGCACGGAAACAAACATGCAGATGCAGAGGAACTATTGGTAGATGAACTGAATCAAGGAATAAATCGTTGTTGACAACAATATCCATTTATACAAATAATTCTCCTTGCTCAAATAAGGGTCACGACTGCGCAAGGGAGTTGATCAAGTTTCTTAGTGAAAACACTCACGTTGTAATTATATTTTATGTCACGAATTTGTACAACATACGACGGGTGTCTTGGAAAGGTGAATGGCATTATCCACTTGTTTCCCAAGCTGACTTTAAAGCTAACTTTACTGGGTTAAAAGAATTGATGAAGCACAGCCGCTGCGTGGTCAGTGCATTCAGTTACGCTGTCTGGTTTGAGTTGTTAAACACTGCACCTGTTTCAGAGGTATTCAAGTCTCAACTTCTAGCTAGATACAAAACTAAATTGGACACGAATGACAGAAGTCGAGAAGAAGAGGATAATCGTATTAGATTAGATTTGGTGTATATCAGATAAATACCATTTGTCTATTAACAACAGATTAATCTTTAAAGGGTACCTGCAACGCCAGCCATTTTTTGATATGTTAAAGATCGTGATTAAAGAATATGATCCTGATAGTGCGATCGTACCATTACTTTTCGAGATGTTTGGCAAAAATCCGAATTCACACCTAAACGACTTTTGAAATCAAGCCGTTTTGGCGCGAGATGAGCCGTGATGTCACGGGGTCAACGCAGCCATTTTGGATGAAAGAAAACTGTGTGATTTTCTCCACTTTGAAAGATGATTTCTCTGTGAATACGCTCGAATTTGGGTACCAGACTGTGTGTCATTGAAATGTGACAATATTCTGGGATTTGGGGACTTTTTCTCTTATTTGGACGTTTTGTTTACCTACTTTTTGTGTTTTGAACGATGGCTGAGGACACCCCAACAACCCATTCCAGTGGTGGTAAAAGATGTGTTGCCTGGGGATGTTCAAAGACTTACAAGGACGGTGATGTAAGCCTTCATAGCTTTCCTTTTGATCGTCTGGAGATTTTGCGTCAGTGGATAAATTCTGTGAAAACATTGCGAAAGAATTGGAATGGTCCTTCAAAGTAATCTGTTTTATGTTCCGATCATTTTGAAGCTGATGCATACCGTATTGTTATACTTTATATGCATGAACAATACTTAATATTTTCCTTCGATTTTTTTGCGAGTGACCAATTTAAAAATGTGGAGGAAACAAGACTTTTTTTCCTGGATAATGTTGAATGTTAAGTCCAAGATCTGATAAATGAAAGGAGTCTTAATAGTTTTCATAAAAGTTGGTTTTATGAGGTGAATTGGCGTTTAATAAAATTAATAACATTGTGTAAAGTCGTGTATAAAACCGTCATCAAGTTATTAGGCCCCCACTCTGCGGGCGCCCTATAGTGATCAGTCTGTCCGTCCGCCTGTCTGTCCGCCGTTCTTCCGTCCGTTTGTCCATCCGAGATTGCTTGTCCGGAGCATATTTTCTCTCCCCTTGGCCCAATCTAGCT
This sequence comes from Magallana nippona, assembly GCA_033439105.1. Classification (NCBI taxonomy): domain Eukaryota; kingdom Metazoa; phylum Mollusca; class Bivalvia; order Ostreida; family Ostreidae; genus Magallana; species Magallana nippona. The sequence goes on along the minus strand of CM065917.1, from coordinate 29,243,235 downwards.
CATACTTCACCCACAGAGTACCTTTGGGTGAAGGATGTTTCTAGATCTAAGGTTAAGGTCATAGCAGAATCTCTCCCCTTGGTCGAATCCGGCTCATACTTCACTCACAGAGTTTATACAGGCAAGCGGTGTGCAGTGACCTTAAATGAAGTTTTTAGGTCAAGGGTCAAGGTCATATCGGACCATGCAAAAATCCTTTTTTCATAGCATATATACTTTCCACTAATCCTTATTTGACTCATCTTCACATATAAATAGAGATTTTGAGTAAAGGGTGTGTTGTGAACTTGAATCAATTTTCAAGTCAAATGAAATCAATGTTGAAGGTCATAAAAGAATTATATGAAAACTATTTGTCTGGAGCATATCTTTTCACCCTTTGATCCAATCAGCCTCATACTTCACCCACATGGTGCCTTTGATTAAAGGGTATGCGGTGACCTTAAATGATATTTGTAGGTCAAGGTCATATCGGATCCCACAAAAATTCTTTTTCAAGAGCCTATATATACTCTCCACTTAGGCCTATTTGGCTACAACTTTACTTAAACAGAGCATATTGGTTAATGGCGTGCAGTTACCTTAAACCAAGTCAATATGAAGGTCATCACGGATCTCTTTATAACCAGTTTAAGAACGTAGATTATTTCTATTTGCATGCTTAATCTTGCTCAAATTGAAAAAAATGCCTGTATGTAAGATCTAGAGGTAATGAGATTGAATAAGAAGTTCTATGCCAGCTTGAAAATTTCTAAGTTATAGGTCAAGTTCAAAGCAAAGTTCTCTGAAATTCTTTTCATCCTATTGTCCATTATTTAAGCGGGGCCCTTTTAGATGGTCACCATCTCTAATTTGTTCAGTTAAAAATGTTTTCAAAAAGCATAATTTCCCTGTCTTTTAAAAAGCTATAAAAGCTCAAATCAAGGTGCATATTACAGTTATTAGTAGCCGTATAGCATGAAGGACACGTTTTACAAACATTTTTTTTTTATAATTATAGATCAAAAATAGTTCTAAAATGTTTATCAACAATCTTGTTTGAAGGATCCCACAGCTTATTAGGGATCAATTTCGTATGTATTTTACAAAATATGACAATTTAGGGTTCACAGACAGAGTTGCCATGTTTATTTTTTTTGGCCTCTGCCCATATTGTTTTGACAACTATTTTTGTATTTTCTTTCTTATCAAAATAATACTATAATTTTTGTACTTTCTTTTTTATCAAAATAATATTATAATTTTATTAAAATAACATTATAATTATTATAAATCACATCAAAAAGCTTTTATTTCCTAGCTGTTTGTAACAAGTTCTAAGTTGCAAAAAAGTCAGTTACATCAACATCAGAAATAAACCTATCAATCATGTTGTGTAAAGAGTTTTGGTCTGATCGGTGGAGTCTGCGTAGAAACAATAAGCAGCATTTATCAATGTGTCCAGAGTCCAAAATTTGAGATGCTGGAAAGCGATGGAGAAAATTTTGAGAATCCTTGAATTATTCTGGAGAAGTGTCTTTGTATAATACCCCAGAAGTTGCATGTCTATGAGTGTCAGTGACGACCATATTTCACAGGACTAGAGGGCGGAAAGTAGCACGATACGTTTCCATCTGTTGGCAGATACAATTGGATGAATGTCGGAGTTAATGAGTCTAGTTTTGAAAATGCAGTTTTACACACTCGTTCGGTAAGTTTGTAAGGTTTTTTATACCCCCGCTCCGAAGGAGAAGGAGGTATACTGTTTAACCCTTGTGTGTCTGTCTGTCCTTCTGTCTGTCTGTCTGGGTTTACGAGAGGTACATTGTGGGTATAAATACAAGTTCAAACATACTTTGTGGGGAAAATTAGAATTGTGGGGATATTCCCACAAAGGGGAGTGTCTTTAAATGAACTGTGGGGATGATTTTACTTCAGTGACAAAGACGTCCCCGGAGTGAATTGTCCAATGTCTATATTCAACTTTGTCTATATAGAAAAATGTCTGTATAGCAAGAGTTACTTCCCCCTTGACCATAAACTTAACTGTTTTCGAATATCTTCGGAGTTTTTCGTATTGTTACCAGCATCGGAAAACCTCTAGTCGTTACCTTAGCCATCTTGGCCTTGCCATTTCCGTTGCGCATGCTCAATCTGTTGACGTTTTCCCTCGCAAAATGGTGGAATAAACGAAAAGGTGAGTTTAGATGATTTTAGATAAAAAACTATTTTTATAGACTTTTAGTTGATTAACTTTGGTAAAATAATTTATTATTATACAGCGTGGACCTTTTTTAATATGTTTTACGGTGTGACCGTTGGGGCGAGCGCAGAAGGAACTACACATCTCTCATCATTGTTAAATGCAACCCGTGGACTGACTTGCCCCAACCTAAAACTTAGGCTTTCTCCCGAATACTTTTACCCCTGCAATAAACCCGAAGTAATCAAACATTTATTCCAATTGTCCCTTCCTAGGCTTATATACTTAAACAAACTAACACTAAGATTAATTAATGTAAAACAGACTTATTAAAATATTTTGATAAATAGAAAGCCGTTTGGATTTCTTAATGCAAATACAAACATGAATTATCATTCCTTTACTTTTTAATAATGATCAATAAAATCAGTAAACAATAAATTGCTTGTGTATGTTATTTCTCATCTTGTTCTTTGTTGTTAACTGAGTTTTAATTATTTTCCTCTGTAACATCAATTTTGTTTTTATTTTTGTATGCTATATGTGCGTAGAAGACATGTGCCCTCCCCCTTTTTTAGTGTGTGATATCCCACTATTTAAAGGTTTGACCATATATGCAACTAACAAATAGATATTTTAACAGTTTATTTTTTTCTTCACTTTTTTGTTTTAATTCTTTACAAAATTACGTGGCTGCACGTATTTCTAATAATTAGACTTTTTTAAATAAGTTTTTGTCACCTACCTAACGTATGCATATATACGATTGGATCAATATGACAGTAAACTAAGCATGGAACTTGCAAGTGCATTTTACTAAGCAAAAATATATATATCAAAACAAAAATAATCAGCCGAAGAGTCGCCGTTAACACTGATACTGAGTACTTACTACACGTTACACCCAGTACAGATGCTTGATCCACCTCTAAATTTATCGCGGGAAATTATTATAGCGCGAGATCATTATGACGTCATGCTTGACTTTCTTTTGCTCTCGACAATTCTCGTAAATTGTCGGATAAATTCGGGGAAGGAAATGACGTCATATGTTAGCAAAAGTTCAGATAGGTACATTTTTTTCGCAAGCATATGTGTTGTTTACTTTCGTGTTTTTAAAGGATTTTTTATTGTTAAATGAAATAGATGTATGCGATTTAGAGGTAAGAATTTTTCTTAGAAACGCTTCCTGTTCCACCATGTTGCTATGCACCGCAAAGGATTATTGGGATATGTAGAACGTTTTCACGCGGGTCCACAAAAATTTCTTTGAACAATGTGCAGATTTCAACTCGAATTTCCTCCGTTCGTACACGTTGTCTATGGAGCTCGCTACAGCTAAATCCTATTATTAAAAATATATTTTCATGCGTTATTTATGTCTCTGGTTTAAAGATCGTGTTTTAACATGGAATGAACGTAATAGATGCGCATTCACGTTTTTGTTGTTTTGTGCATTCGAACAAAATTCAAGTAGTTTCCTTATAAGATAATCGTCACAAAAGCTAGAAATAATTAGTTTAACTTGCAATTACTTGTTTCTAGTTTGCATTTATTTTTTACACCCGCCTTAATATGTTAATGGCTCGAGAGATAAAAAATGGAAAGCTCTTTGAACTTTAACTGACTGTTCATCCGTAAATGCATATAATTATCTGTAACCTGACTTGCCCGGTGCGGTAACTTTAATGATGTTCCCAGTTGTTATTTTTAGATCTAATTTTTTGGACGATATACACCATATCCCTGCTGATATTAATGCAATATTGCTGCATTTAATTTTTTTTAAATAAAATTTTATTCTAACAACTTCCGTGAGAAGCCATTTTACCAGTTGCGAAGAAGTCGATGAGTTCCGAATAGCATAACTGTTTCTTTACATATCGAATGTAGATAAAAAAGTTTCGGCCCTAAAACCATTGATTGAACCTGTTGAATAACAGGTTTATAATTATATTGTGAACACGTGTGCACTTGTCACCTATTATCTCGGACATTCACCTAAGGTGAAAGAAATTATCAAAACACCCAAAACTGTTAGTAAAATGTTTGTTTTTTACCTTTACAACAAATCCAACTAAATATCAATATGTAAAGTGTTGATTTTTTAACACATTCTCAAGAAAACCAAGAGGAAGAGATGTTAAATCAAAACTATATATATTTTCATGAAGAGTATTAAAAGTGGAAAAATTAAATTAAAGGGCAAAATCATGGTACGGTATGTGTATTGTTTATTTTTAATCACAATAAAGAATTTGGTAGGGCTAGTAGATATTGAGTTAGGGCAGGTAAATTTTGCCTTGCCACTTGCCTGAGGGCAAGTGCTTAAAAAATGTATTTGTCAGCCCCTGTCATTATCATGGCGACCGTAAACAGTGAATTTTCAAAAGTGATGTTAAAGGTGGCAGTGATTTTGTTGCAAAAACAGTTGATGTGATAAAATGGGCTTATGAAAGAGCAACACTGTAGGTATTTGAAACCAATCATATTAAAAATTTAGGCGAGATACAGTGCGATATATTTTTTTTGCTACAAAGCGAGTATATGGGACGAATTCTATCGTTAAACCGGGTCCATAGGACATCTGTCATTTTAATGATAGAACATTCTATCTAAATGGTTAGGGAATTATGGCAATTTTTTTTATCTGTCTGTATATTATAAGAATTATAGTTTTATCTAGAATTTACATTCCTTTTCAGGGGAAAATATGGAAAAGTTTGAGTTCCTTAGTTTTTTTGTTTACTTTCTATTCAATTTAGTTTTACGTGTCGCTTGTGTTTTCTTTAAGTACCCCGCTCTATTTTACACTTCCCTGGTTTTGGACATCCTTTTACTTTTTTCTTTTGGTGTTTATGTAGCATTTTTGTACTGCCAAAAGGGTAAGAATTTTAAGGTTATTGTATATGATTAAAGTCGAAGCATCTCGCTGGATAATGATTTTACAAAAGCAAGGATTATGATCAAACTTAATAGACTTGCTATAGGCATAACATTATGAAAACAAACTCTGCTTCGATATTAACCTTCTGTAAATATCAAACTTTGGGAATGACTTTGGGATGTATATAATACATTCTGGAGATAAAATACATAAACTATACTGAATTTCCATATGCTAGTTAGTTTATCAATTGCAGGTAACAGAATCAATTAATTTAGTTTGTAGCTCTTTAAAAATACATATTTTAAAAATATATTTCTCATCTCAAAAAGTTAGTTTGTTGAAAACTGAAACAGGAAGTAATTGGTCACATGTCACAGATATTCAAGATGGAGGATTGTGATATGCCAAGTGCAATTATTCTATTTCAATCTCATCTGGATTTCTCAGAAGCATGTGCATTTTGCTCTGACATGGATATAGATGTTTTAGAAATTGAAATTTATGGTTATAGTTGTTTAGTATTTTTTTTACAAATGGAGTTTAGTGCAGTTGTGTTTTTTTGCAACCTCAATGGTTTTTCTATTAAAAAGTATACTAGTGGATAACAAGGTAAGCTAATTGTTAATTTTACTTCTTGGCAAGTATTTCTCTTAAAATAATTTGAATTACTTTATGATTAAATTACTTTAGTTGAGGCACATTCAACAGTAGACCCACTCTGTTAGTCATTTTTCCCCATAAAAACGGACACAACGGACTCAACAGACTCTGCAGACTCTGCATGACACACATTTTTATTGGGAGAGAAATGGAAGCTTTACTTTTAATGATACTGGTAACAGTTATCTTAATTCTGCTGGTCTTAGTTTTTGGTGTAATTCTCCTTTTGATCTTCTTTCGAAAGTGGACAAGTTTTTTCAGAAGATGGAATGAAATTATTCAGTAAAGCAGAGGTACTTAACTTATAAATATATATATGTGTGGGATAATTAAAGAATAAAATCTTAAATTGTTTATGTTAATTGAACAGTTATCTGACTGTTTTATTTAATGTTGACATTGTAATTATGTTTATAAAAAGATGAATGTTACTTAGAATGATTTGTGTATTAATTTGCTCAAAAGCTAAACAATTTCTGACAGTAACAAACATCCTAAAAAATAGACCATTCCTGGAAATGAATAGACCCAGAAAGACAGATCCAATAAAAGACATTTAATTCCCACAGTGATGGACAATATAAATGGAAAACAGATCATGTAAAATAGTTATAACACCAAAATGAACAGACCCAGAACGACAGACAGTTTGGCCCAGAACGACAGACAGTATGGCCCACAACAAAAGACATTTAATTCCCACAGTGATGGACAATATAAATGAAAAACAGATCATGTAAAATAGTTATAACACCAAAATGAACAGACCCAGAACGACAGACAGTTTGGCCCACAACAAAAGACATTTAATTCCCACAGTGATGGACAATATAAAAGGAAAACTTAGATCAGATAAAATAGTTATAACACCAAAATGAATAGACCCAGAACGACAGACAGTTTGGCCCACAATTAGAGACATTTAATCCCCACAGTGACGGACTAAATATAAAAGCAAAACATACATCAGAACATCCCATTGTGACAGACAGAATAAGCCCACAGTGGCTTTGACAATAATGCTCATAATGACAGAATAAAACATCTTACTGTGACAGACAGAATAAGCCCACAGTGGCTTTGACAATAATGCTCATAATGACAGACTAAAAAATCCCACTGTGACAGACAGAATAAGCCCACAGTGGCTTTGACAATAATGCTCATACTGACAGACTAAAAAATCCCACTGTGACAGACAGAATAAGCCCACAGTGGCTTTGACAATAATGCTCATACTGACAGACTAAAAAATCCCACTGTGACAGACAGAATAAGCCCACAGTGGCTTTGACAATAATGCTCATACTGACAGACTAAAAAATCCCACTGTTACAGACAGAATTAGCTCACAGTGGCTTTGGCAATAACTTGTATACCTTCAGACAGTCTTTTTAAAACTGGAACAAGTTTGATAAAAGGGAGTTAGTTTTGGACCCACAGAAAGCAACAATTTTGTCTACATTGTCAATGACAGACATGTTATATTTTAAGAATCATAAAGTTGATCAGAGTGTCAATTTGCATTTATGAGATATAATTATCAGCATATTTGAAACCGGCATCTTTGTGCATTATTGTTAACATTAATAACGAGGAAAAACTTGACCACAACTAGTTAATCAAATACAATGGAATTGAGCTTTTATTTACACAAGAAAGGCCAAACAAATTAGAAATCTTTAAATAATGATCTGATAATGGTAGAAAGAAAACTATTATACATCACCCATTTTGAAAATTATAATTTTATTGTGTTATATCACATATATATATTAATTTTGTTGTTGGCGTTTGCTGTGGACACATTTTCTTTTTCTCTTTTCAAAAAACAAGGGAAAATGTGCCATTTTTCATCTTTTTGACTACATCTAAGGAATATGACCAATTGTTGAGTTCATTATTCCCTTTTGTAAACAGAATAAAAGTGCCTAACTTTTTTTTTATCCACCCACATTTTAATGATGGTATACACAGATACATTTGTATATGTATTTTTACGAGGTTTATTGAAAGAAAGTTTACTTTCTCCTTTACATATGAAGAAACTTATGTAAGTAACCATTTTGGTGTCATTGTGAAATTAAGAAAAATTATTTGAATGTCATTTCTTTGTTATTTTCAAGACAGTGAAAATGCCAGAAACCAGACGAAAGAGGAAAGGTAAATAGTTGCTCAACAGTCTTGGTTAAAATTGGTTAATTAAAAAGTAGGAACAAAAATGTGTCTGTATTGTGTGAAAAGAGTACCCTAAAGATTAATTTGGCCACCAATAAATGTTATGATGATTTTAATAAGAAATACCTTGCTAACATTTTTTCTGTGGCCCTCCATTGTTGATGGGACATTTTGATAATGTGTATTTTAAAAATATTTTAGAGTATAGAAAGGCTGAAAATGTCACCTACGTAAAGGGTAAGTGTTGAAAACCATAATTTGATTGAAATATTATCATGTTCAAGTGTTGTGGCAATGTTCTTAAGAAAGTCATTTTGAAGTGCCTACAATTCCATATTTTAAAGTACAGAATAGAAGTTTATGTATTTCCAAAATTGAACATGCATACCGGTATAACATAAATGGGGTATTTTTGTTTCAATGTGAATTCTTGTGTACATGTATTATAGCAAAAATTCCACATATATTACACGTATTAGAATAAGTGTTAATAAAACTTGAACATTTTGCTTTACTTTGCAGACAAAATTCATATACAATGATCAGTGATGTAAGTTTGTCTCTTTGTTGATCATGACAACTATTATATTTTCCATTCTACAGGACAGATTGTGTACTGTATGTGGAGTGGGATTTGGTGGCCAGGTGCTGTGCATAATGTGTTGAAGAATGATGTCTACCAAATTTCCTTTTGGAATGAGGAGGAAATGTAAGATTAAGATTTTCCGAAGTAATTGAAATGTATTTTATATTATTGTATGATTTTTTAAGGCGTCGAGCTAATGCTCGGCAATCTTCTAGCGATCGTTTGGATTGGCAGATATTCTTCTGCACTGCCTTCTAAATGTGCATAAGAAATGAGTTCCTTAAAGTATTAAAAGTATTACAAGATTTTTATTCACTTTATTCATCTAAATTGTGTACGAAAAATCCAACTTTGCCTCCCTGGTTATTGACAACTCATTGCAAATCTTTGTTATAATTGTTTTACTCTTCATGCACAAAAGAGGTTTGTTAATGTGTATACTAGGCATTGTTGTTTTTCACACATGTAGGATAACTTGTAATGGCCACAATCTCCGAGATTTTGACACAACTGACATGATTGCTTCAAGCTTAAGTAAATACCTTAAGTAGAATTTAAGTTGTTTTTGGAATGTTGTTATTAATGTATGCAAAATTCCAAGAAATGGATTTCTTTTGGTAAAATACTCGTTCATCAGTAAAAAAAAAAATTATTATAACAAATAAAATAATTTTTTTTACACTCGCAAGATATTTTTATTTAGAAAATAACCATTGATGAATGAGTTCTTTTTTTTATCATTTTGTGTAAAATGCTATCACACACAAGATTATCTACAAAATGTTGCATATCTTTTATTTAAATGTGAATATTAACCAAAATGTTTGTTGTTTTTCTACTAATGCATGCTTGGAGAGGGAAGGCAATGCAGGACAGTATAACAAAATTATTAAAATATATAAGAGGATAACAATATTAATCATCTGATATGTGTTATAAATGTTTGTTTTTTTTTTTTTGGGGGGGGGGGGGGGGCAGACAGCTTGCATGAATTTATGTGCAAATTTTAAACATGAATCATGTTTTGACACTGTGCTGATTGAGTGCATTAAAACCAACTTGTCCTACATTGTTTCAATGGGAATGCAGTGCAAAACTGTCCAATTCCTCCAAAAAATGATGTATGAATAAATTAACTTACAGTGTAAGTGAAAAAAGATCAGGATTCTGCCACCTTTTATTTTCTAAATGTATTAATCACTAGATTTTTAGATTTTGCACATGAACAAACTTAATTTTACTTGTTTCAATATAAAATGTGAACATTTTAAATGCAAGAAATTCAAACCACCAGTTCTAATTTTAGGGAAATTAAAGAGGCAGGCTGATTTAAAACAAAAGTACTTGGAAGACATAGATAAAGCAAAATCTCTAAGTAACAAAAAGACAGCACCCCTCACCTTGAGCAAAAAGGACCTGACAGTTGTGTGTGCAGAGACCCCCTTGGCAACTGATGAGCAGGAACAAGAGATGGCCCCACCCCACACTTTGAGCAAGGAGGACCTGACAGTTGTGTGTGCAGAGACCCCCTTGGTAACTGATGAGCGGGAACAAGAGATGGTTCCACCCCACGCTTTGAGCAAGGAGGACCCGATAGATGTGTGTGAAGAGACCCCCTTGGCAACTAATGAGCAGGAACAAGAGATGACCCCACTCCATGCTTTAAGCAAGGGTGACCCCAAGGTTGTGTGTGCAAAGACCCCCATGGTTACTGATGAGCAGGAACAAGAGATGGCCCCATCCCTACTTTGCGCAAGGAGGACCCAATAGTTGTGTGTGCCGAGACCCCCTTGGCAACTGATGAGCGGGAACAAGAGATTGACCCACCCCATACCTTGAGAAAGGAGGACCCGATAGTTGTGTGTGCAGAGACCCCCTTGGCAACTGATGAGCGGGAAGAAGAGATGGCCCCACCCCATACTTTGAGCAAGGAGGACCTGACAGTTGTGTGTGCAGAGACCCCCTTGGTAACTGATGAGCGGGAACAAGAGATGGCCCCACCCCACGCTTTGAGCAAGGAGGACCCGATAGTTGTGTGTGCCGAGACCCCCTTGGCAACTGATGAGCGGGAGCAAGAGATTGACCCACCCCATACCTTGAGAAAGGAGGACCCGATAGTTGTGTGTGCAGAGACCCCCTTGGCAACTGATGAGCGGGAACAAGAGATGGTCCCACCCCACGCTTTGAGCAAGGAGGACCCGATAGATGTGTGTGAAGAGACCCCCTTGGCAACTAATGAGCAGGAACAAGAGATGACCCCACTCCACACTTTAAGCAAGGATGACCCCAAGGTTGTGTGTGCAAAGACCCCCATGGTTACTGATGAGCAGGAACAAGAGATGACCCAACCCCACGCTTTGAGTAAGCAGGACCCGATAGTTGTGTGTGCAGAGACCCCCTTGTCAACTAATGAGCAGGAACAGGAGATGGCCCCACCCAACACTTTGAGCAAGGAGGACCCGACAGTTGTGTTTGCAGAGACCCCCATGGTAACTGATGAGCAGGAACAAGAGATGGCCCCACCCCACACTTTGAGCAAGGAGGACCCGACAGTTGTGTTTGCAGAGACCCCCATGGTAACTGATGAGCAGGAACAAGAGATGGCCCTACCCCACACTTTGAGCAAGGAGGACCCGACAGTTGTGTTTGCAGAGACCCCCATGGTAACTGATGAGCAGGAACAAGAGATGGCCCCACCCCACACTTTGAGCAAGGAGGACCCGACAGTTGTGTTTGCAGAGACCCCCTTGGCATCTGAAGAGCAGGAACAAGAGATGGTCCCACCTGTCACCTTGAGCACGCAGGACCTTAGAGCTGTATGTGGAGAGACCCCCTTCACACATGAACATTATCTAGAACCATCATTGCCAACTTCATCTACTCTTTCTGTTCGAGATGAAAAGTTGCTTAAAGACCTGTTAGAGTATGTCAATTTTAGCAGTGATGAAAATGATGATTGGATTGATGAAATGGATAAGGATTCAGATTTTATTCCTTCTGATTCAGACTTTTCTGATTCTGATGATGAAAAGATCTCCTCCTCCACCTCTGTTAAAGGTGTTAAGAGAAAGAGTTTTGAAGACGATGTGTTTACAATTTCATCTACAACAAATTACGGCATGGACAAAGATATTGTTGAGAATTCTGACAGCGACATATCTGATGAGATCCCTTACCTTTCACCGCTTGGGCCACTAAGTAATCCACAGTCAAATGAAACCGATGAATCTTCTGTGGAGTCTGATAGTGACATAGTTGAGGAGGAAATTAACAGAGATATTACTTATCCGCAAATCTTTATTAGAAAAATCATCTTATCAAAAACAACAAAATGTGGAAAATTCAAAAAATCTGATCGTGTTTATAATACTAGGCATTTCTGCCCATTTTGTGAGAAGTCTGTTTCAAATTTTGTCCAACATGTAAATTCCAAGATACATAACGAGGAGCCGGAAGTTGTGAAACTGAAAACGTTAGTTGGTAAAGAACGTAAAAAGAAAATATCAATTTTAAGAAATAAAGGAGACCATATTCAAAATGAGAAAACCTTGTCAAAGAAAAGGGGTGAGATTGTTCTTGCAAGAAGAATAGGACCAAATGAACATTTGGACATTTCTGAATATGGCCCATGTCCCTCATGCTTGGAATGGCGTAAGCTTGATGTTTTGTACAGACATCAGAGTAAGTGCTCAGGCTCTGTAGCAGATTCAGGTCATCTGTCAAAGGGTAACATCATGGTGCAAAGTGCAATGATTGCTGGGCGGCTTACAGAAACAGCATGTAAAACACTTGTTAAAGAAGTTTACCCTATTATGCAGGATGATAAAATTGGACGTGAAGCTAAGAATGACAATCTCATAATTGCCCTTGGCAATCACTGGTTTAAAAGAAATGTAGGAAACAAGTTAATGCGAAAGCATTACGTCTCAGCTGTTATGAGACTCACCAGTCGTCTTCTGATTGAAATTAGAAAGTTAACAGAATCTGAGCAAAGATTGGAGTTCTATTTGCAACCTAAATATTTTTCTGAGGTAGCCCATGCAGCACTGAAGGTAGCTAAACAGGATGATGACAATGACGACAATTTAGACGCCCCTTCTAATGCCATTAAACTGGGTTATCATTTGAAGAGGTTGTGCAACCTAAAACTTGGATTTGCAATTAGAGAGGGAAATGATGACCAAAGAAGAGCATCTAAAAACTTCTTAAAGCTTATGGAGTTAGAATGGTGTTCGAAACTTGCTAGAGTCAATTTAGAAGAAAGAAGAAGAAATAAGAAAGTTGAACTTCCTCTACCGTCTGATGTAAAAAAGCTCTCGGAATACTTGAAAACTGAACTAGAATCATTTGACAAAGGAAACCTTGCATACGAAAATTTCAAGAAAGGTGCAACACTGGCAGAATCAGCACTCATTACATATAACCGGCGGCGTCCAGGGGAAGTTCAAGCAATGAGGTATTTTTAAGGCTTTTATACGAATTCATAAAAGAACTTTTCTAATATGGATTAACTCCTTGAATTTAGGTGAAAATGTTAAAGTTTGATAGATAGTCTTCATATTAGTATTTTTGAGCTTTTGATAGAAATAAAAGTCAATGTCACTTTTTTAGAAGTCAAACTGAGAGAAATGTACATGTAACTGGTTGTCTTATATTTTTAGGGATATGACATTAATTTATCAATTTTCTCCTTGCAAAAATATTGAAGTTAAACTATACCGTGTTGACATAATCATTGAACTTGCAGGTTGATTGATTACCAGAACAGGAAGACTGGCATAGACTCGGGTGTTGGGGAAGAAATAGTGAAATCGCTGACAGAATTTGAAAGAAAACTTGTAGAAGAACAAGATGTGATTGAAATAAGAGGGAAGGTTAGCAACTTGTTCATGCACATATAAGCTATAGCTGAAAATTTTTTTAAAAAATTAGCATTTTTAAAGTATACCGTGTCTGGATCAAACAATTATTTGATGTATGTGTGGAAAATTTTTGTTATTTGTAGCTCTAGACATATAGATTAAGCCTTAAATTTTCTGAAAGTAAATGCTTTTATAACATATCATGCATCCTTGTGTATTTAATTTAAATCTTTGTTTGCTCTAATAGTGTGGAAAATGTGTACCAGTGATCATTCCAAAGCATGTACGGGAAGTACTGGCACACCTATGTAATCCGAGAGTAAGAGTGGCTGCGGGAATACCAAGCTCAAGCATCTATATCTTTGCAACAAACAGTAAGTTTATGACAAGCTTTTGTTAGTTGGCATTATCTGTGTATATTTTGTATGTTACATGATAATCATATTAAACTTCATTTCAACTAGAAACTTATCTTTGAGTTCATTTAAATGTATTGACATCTATCTAGTAATTTAAACTCTACGTCCTAAGGTGACAGTTTTGATTCTCTTGTTGTAGTAAAAAACAAATACTTAAACATTCATTCCTGATTATGCCATCATTGAAATTGATGAATATTGTTTTTAGGGGCAGGTGTTTTACGTGGATATGATTCAGTGCAGCATGTGACTCAGTGTGCTGATCTGCAATATCCAGAACGCATTAGAGGAACAAACATGAGGCGTCTCATGGCAACTTTATGCCAGGTAAATACATGTATATTTGTATATTTTATTTTACCCTTTTAAATAATCATATGTAAAAGTTTTAACTTGTGTTCATACTCATTAGTCCTTGTTTTATGCCAGTAAATGTTAAACTAAAGTCTGGTAATTGTTAACTGTTATGTAATTACCAGTTTCTGTTTTGTAAAGGTTTAAATAAATGTTTTAAAGTTTCTTTTTCATGTTAGGCTTTGGATGTGACGCCTCAGCAACAGAAGTGGATAGTTGATCACATGGGCCATACTTTAGATATTCACAACATCCATTATAGGTGCACCTCTGATATTATAGAGAGGTCAGATGTTGCAAAACTGTTGATGCTTATGGACCGAAAGCAGATGGGATACTTTAAAAACAAAAAGTTGGAAGAAATAAGCTTGGAAGGTAAGTGCTTAGCAGTTGTTTTAGATATCATTCATATAAAACAGAACCATGAAAAAAAACATCTAGTTAATGTGATTCAAATAAATACAAACTATACGAGACGCATATTTCTTTTGTAATCAGTGCATGTTTCTTATTAAAACTAGAATAATGTTCAAAATGATATGAACAACCATTGTTAACAAACCCAATTCATTTTAATCACAGAATTAATTGAAGAATCAGATAAGTCAAATGAGGATGAGAATGAGGAAAAAGCATGTGATGGGTTCATTCCTGACTTGCTGGAAGAAGAAGATGAGGAAGAACTTTCATTTGGTAAGTAATATGAATGCATGATGAGCAGCTTTAGGATAATAAATTGTTATTCCTGGCTATCTATCTATGCTGATATGTGTTTAAGTTCCATGCAACATTTGTGTGTTCATACCTTGTTGCACTTAATATATTCCATTGTACATAAAACTTTATTAGTTCGGTGGTGGTGAAACCAGGGGTCTTTTTATGATGAAATTTAATTTTTCATTTCATCTTATTTCACACAGAAATTTCGTAATAGAATACTGGTATTTGGAAGAAAAAAATGCTCAAATATAAAGTGTAATTAGATATCAATCACCAAATAAAATGGTCATTTGTTGCATCATTTTACCAGGTGATAAATGTATTCAAAGTATTTTGAACAATATTGAATCATTTTAGATTAGTTTAATATATTGCTTGATAATAAAAGTGAAATGAACCAAATTCATTAAAGAAATTGTTTATTTTGCAACTTAAACTTTTGAATTTCATGTTACTTGTACTTCTAACAATATCTGATTAAAGACCACACAGGGGACTGACCTTACCTGTGTACACATTTTATTGTTTATTTACCAATAGTGTGTATTAGTTCATGCAGGGCTTGCACCATTAAGAATCAGTTTAACATGGAATTCTTAAATCAAAAGTGATTTGTTTTAGAGCATGTGACATTAAGAAAATTCTGATTGCTTTCAATTTCACAATGATAAAAAAATAGAAAATAAAACTCAACTAGATATTTATCATGTAGAGTTGATAATGTAAGAGTATTTTATATACATGATATAACAGAAAGTAAATAAAAAAAAAATCCAGGTAAAAAGATTGGCTTTTTAGACAATTAGCCACTTCTTCTTATTACTTCCGGTAAAAGTTGAAACTATCATAATAAGTAACATTTTCTTTTGAACATTTACAAACAAAATTAAGACTTAAATGCTATTTCATTGTTAATTCAAGGTAAATGATTTCGTTTTTCATTTGCAACAAGTATCCAAAATCCAAGACCGTAAAATTGCTAAATCTGTTAATCTAATAATCGGTTAATCTGGTAATTTTTCTCTGACAAATTGGCAAACAGTTTAAGGAAAACTGAATTAAGAACATTAGACTATTTTAATGCTCTGCAGAAAATTATAAAATCTCATCCTTTACTCAAAGATTTTCTTAGCTTCAGACTTTACTGTGTAAAGAATTATTAGATGACTGTTTTTTCCCATTGACCTTATGCCTTCTTAATCAGTTTGTAAATTGCTTTCCCACAGTCTCTTTTCGTGCTCTCAACCAGTAATGATGTAAATATTTGTTTCAGAGACAAGGCCAGTCAAGAAGAAAAAGGCTCAAAGTTTTACAAGGCAGAAGTGGACAGCAGCAGAAGAAGAAGAAATAAAGAAGAGGTTTGCAGGTTTCCTTGCACAAGATAAGTGTCCTGGTCAAAAAGACGTGGAGAAAGTGATGGCCCAAAGCAAGAAATATGGGGGTCTACTGCATGCACGACCAAGGGACAACATCAAGAAAAAAGTGAGCTGTATGCTGGTTAAAGCTCGAAAAAGAAATAACAATGTTTAATGAAATCATTATATCAGTCCTCTTGAAGTGACATCAATTTTTGTAATTAGTGCATCATATTTTTCATGTGAAAAGTGCTTTTGAGTTCTGCTGCAATTCATATACTAAGACACTTTAAACATGTGTATGTTGTTTTTTATATGTTAGCAAAGTTCATGGTCATTACAACTAGTGTTCATGGTCATGTAATACTATTATTCATTTTTCAAGAATTGTATAATGTAGATTTTTTGTAAAAACAAAACAGAAGTTTAATATTTTGACATTGTTTTAATTAATATCAATGAAAACTGGATAAAAAAAAATTTGGACAAAGACTATTACAACAAATGCAGTTAAAAGCCATAACTGTGATAAATGTTTCATGTAAATGTGACACATAAAGCGTGGTTGATTCTTTGTATTTTATTGTTGATCAATTGTTTCACAGCTTCTGGTCACCATTTTCCTCTTTCTCGGCCTTTGAGTTATCCCCTACATGTACGAACCATCTGTCTCTTCTTTGAAGAAGACAGAATTCATTTTTTTTTCAACATGGACAATTATACAACCTATATCTTGATATTTGCTCGCTGCATATTACATATTTATGCTGTTTAGGTCTCACATATACATACATCATTTCTAAATTAAAGTATATTTATAATGAAAATGATAGGTATTTAATTTTGTATTGGAAATATCTGTCTTAACTTTTGGTAATGTATATACATGTATCTTTTTCTGGAAATTTCCATTATTTTTTAAAAATGATTAAAAAAAAATCTCTGTTGGATGATTGTTTTATTACGAAGTATTCTAATATCCTTAGGAAAGGTAATACTGGGAAATACCCTTGCCTTAAATACTTTTTAAATGAAAATTATTTTGGAAGAACTCAAAATGCAGAAAAAGGTATACAGAGCATTTGCATTGAAATCACATCGTCACATGTACAATCTTTCAGAAATATCTTAAATTTGATCCCTTACGAGATGTTACATAATCTGTGGTTGACATTTTCAACACATTCCATGAATACTACATATATTTATATTAGGGGGGGGGAATCTTGTTTATAGTATAGAACTAAAGTACACAAATATTAATTTAAAAAATGTTTCAAGAAATGTTAATGCTTGATATCATAACTTCAAAAACCTTTTGTCTTCATTTGATTATGTCTTTGAAATGAAATTTATTTTTTAGTTGGAGAAGTTTTTCAGTCATAATGCATTATGTTTATTGTTTGCATACTGGTTCATCTCTTCAAAAGACAGTAGTTCTTTGCCTTTTGTGTTACATGCATGTTTGCATGCATTACATGTAGCTATATACAGTTAGCTATTGATTAAATTTTAATTAAAAAACTTGGTATTGTTGTGTTTCAAAGATGTGGATGCCGTAATTATACCCAACGTAACTTGTTGCAGGAGGTATTTGTGACCCATCAGTCCTGTTGTTTTATAATCAACTCCTCTTAAACTGCTGTACAGACTTTTTTGAAACTTTGCAGAGAATTGGGACAGAATTTTTAGATTTGCATGTAGCCAGGAAATTCCAGCTCGATAATTTATGTAGGAACTTTTGCACTTAGACTTTTGGCAATTTATTGAATGTAGAAATGAACTGTTCATAAGCATAACTTTACTGCTGAACAGAATTTCCCGAATCTTAGTAGGGAATACCAAAAAATAGATGGGCGTATTTGCTGGAAGTATAAATTTCGTGATTTTTTGTGAGCTATGTCCCTTTATTTTATCGTTTTGTTTATTTAATGCATACCCTACCATTCATTATGGGTAGCATTGTCGAGTAACTGGGGAGGGGGTATGTGAGCTCTTTTTCTTTCATTTTTTTATCAATATCAACAGGGAGTTAAATTTTATTTGCTGTTCGCTTCTTCATGAGCGTATGCAGTGTGGCAAATTCTTTTTATGAATAACTTTTGCTGTATTGCCCAAGGACTTAAAGAAAAAATTATAGTTGTGTGTATTTCACTGTTGTTGGATCAGGATTTTTTCTTCTTATTGAAATCTTAGAAAAGGAACTTGAAGGAATATATACACTTAGATTTAGAACCGTTAAAAGTTTCATAAGTAAGCACAGAAAACATGGATTTTGTGATTTCACCTTCTGTGATTTGGAACAAGATCATTCACCAATAATATGACAAGTAAACACAATGTGAATTTGAATGAAATCTTTAAGTCCCAAAGTTTCTAGAGATAAAAAAATTACTACAGGTTTATGTAAAATAAGTATGGAAATGTAAAATCTGATAAACTCATAAGTTTCAAAGAAATTCCCAGAGTACAGACACAAAAGACGGACATTTCATTGATGTGGTGCCCACGGTGAACAGACAAGAAATTAACACAAGTGCTAAATATACCAACAGAAAAATTCATCCCCATGATGATTTTTTGTACCAACACTTCATTCCCCACAATGTACAGATAGCAAAAATCCCAGAATGTACCCTGTGTAGGTATGTCTGTCCTAAACAAAAATTTGTGATGCATTTTTCTCAGCAACTATTCATCGCAGATGCTTGAAATTTAAACACACTATTTGTTAAGGCATGTCATATGGTGGGATATATTTTTGTACCAATCGGACGTCAACTTCCTGTTAAATGACGACTTTGTTTATTTTCAGCCTAAATTTTCAAACAAATTTTGTCAAAGATTTCTCGGCAACTTTTTATCGCAGATGCTTGAAATTTTAACACACAATTTGTAAAGGCATGCGATATCGTGGGATATATTTTTGTACCAATCGGATGCCAACTTCCTTTTAAATGTCGATTTTGCTTATTTTGCATATTCAAATCAGAGCGGGGGTCTTACTAGTGAGCATTAGCTCACAGATATCTTGTTATTTTTGCATGAAGAAGGCAGTCAGCATAAACAGTGTTATCAGACAGAGGAATTTCACTACTGTATGTAACGGATAATGGACCCTCCTCCAAGCATCCTTTAGGATGTAAAGGATGAGGGTCATTCTATGTAATGAGCCTGAGGCTCAAGAGGGTATCATGTAGCATTATCTCCGAGTGCAGCGAGGCGTAACTCAATTCAAAGAGGCTTAAAAAATGACCTGTGTGACGTAAACACACCTGTGGTCAGTGGTATATAAAGCACAGCTCCACGTGCCGAAATCATTCTTGAAAGCTTGTTTGTGACAACCAAAAATATTAACTGGGAGGGTAATTTCCCTCAAAATTTTATCAATACGGGTTGGGTACATGATACCCTCTTGAGCCTCAGGCTCATTACATAGAATGACCCTCATCCTTTACATCCTAAAGGATGCTTGGAGGAGGGTCCATTCTATTACATATCGCCTTTCGGCTCTACGAGGGTATCATGTAGCATGTTTAAAGAGTTGGTCACAAACAAAAAATTAAGAATGGAGACATTATTCCAAAATATTCAATAATTTTGTCAACAAATTCAATATAAAATTCAATAAAAACTCAAAAGAAACCACATTTTATTCAATATCAGAATTATTATAATGAGTAATTCTTTATTACAATTTTAATTAATTTCGTCAACAATGTAAAACATCACACTATCATCAAACAGTCAATTGTTCATCCATTTAACACTGAATTCGCAAAATGTCCATCATTATCACATCCAGCTATATGCACTTCCTTGTAATAAAATTTAAAGAATGTCTTTGAAGAGGACCAATTTGCTGCATCCATTATTTCTTTTATCGATACACCTGATGAATAAGCCACCGAAGCGGAAGTTTCACGGAAAGAATGTGCAGTAAAGTTCCTGATTCCTGACAGTTCTAGCACATTTTTCAGCCATCTTGCTAACGTACATGTTGAAACAGGATTAAATGTTTTGTAGGAAACAAATAATGTAGATGATTTTCTATTGTTTCTGGTTCTTTTTAGATATTCATGTAGTGTGGAAACAACACAGAGTTTGTTATCAGAAAATTTATGTAAAACAACTCTATGTACAGGAGTTCCAGGTTTACATGTCTTCAATAGCTTCTGAATTTGAAAAATAACCTTATCGGCAAACACCGACATATACCTTAAATCAAGAGCCAAAAGTGTCTGGGCCCTGGAAGCTGTTGTAAGCGCAATAAGAGCTATTAATTTAAAAGTTAACAAACGTAAAGATATTTCATGTACTGGTATTAAATTGCGCAAAGAATTCAAAACTGTTGATACATCCCAGGATGTTTTAACTTTGGGTCGACTTGGATTCAAATTAAAATATCCTTTCATTAACTTTGGAAGTAATAATGGTTCCTTAACCCATAAAACACCAAAATATGGTAAAGTGTTAATCAACATTGATTTATGAGTATTCACAACAGAATATGAAACTTTATTACTCATCAAAGAAATCAAAAACTTTACAACTATTTCCTCAGAGGCTGAAAAGGGATTGGTTTTCCATTTAGAACACCAAAGTATCCATTTTTGCCAGCAATGCTGATATTGCTTGTTTGTGGCCGGACGTAAGGAAGCAAGGATGATGTCACTATCGAATCTTGCGAATCCTTTGTCATAGAGGGATCTCCTGATACAAGACAGGCGGTTAGAGTTATCTTGCGGAGTGGATGTACCTCTCCTGAGTGTGGCATCACTAAGAGATCCTTGTGTCGAGGAATTCTAATAGGAATAGAAATCAAAACAGACATTAGTTGTGGAAACCAAGTTTGAGTTTTCCATAACGGAGCAATAATTATTGCCTGTCTAACTCTATCTTCTAAAATTTTATTAATTATCCTGCCAATTAATTTAAAAGGCGGAAAAATATATGGACATAAGTTTGACCAAGATAAAGTGAAAGCATCAATATGATATGCATCAGGATCAAAAGTCCAGGAAACAAACTTTCTCATCTGTCTATTTATACGAGAAGCAAAAAGATCTATGTCTGGATTAAAAAACTGTCTACAAATTCTCAAGAAAATATCATGTTTTAACATCCATTCTGTAGAATCAGTAAATTGTCTAGAAAGTAAATCAGCATATATATTTTCAGATCCGGGTAAATATTGGGCAGAAATGAAGATTTCTCTTTTTATACACCAATTCCAGATTTTTACTGAAAGATCATTGAGTTGTTTTGAATGCATGCCACCCATTGCGTTAATGTAAGAAACCACCGATGTATTGTCCGTTTTGAAACAAATATGTATTGAACTGTATTCTTTAAAAAATGATTTTAGTGCAAAACACACAGCCATTAATTCTAAAATATTGATATGATATGATGATTCAGAATATGTCCATCTACCTCCTGTCATTTTGTTTTCAAATCTAGCACCCCAACCTTGCAATGATGCATCAGTTTCAACCCAAAAATCAATTGGTCTTGATCTAATATTTTTTCCATTTAGAGATTGTATATTTCTACACCACCATTTTATCTCATTAATACTTTCAACAGAACAAGTCATGAAAGAATTATAATCATAATTTTTCAATTTTAGATTTTGATCTTTATCTCTTTCTAAAGTCCTGTAATGCAAAGGTCCTTCGAAAACTCCATTACAAGCATGGACCAATAAACCTATCAATGAAGCCAATTGCCTGATTTGAATCTTTGGATTAGACAAAATAAATTGACCTTGTCTTAAAATCTTTTCAACTTTCTCATCTGTCAAATAAACTTTAAATTCAACTGAATCAATTATAACTCCAAAGAAAACAATTCTCTGTGAAGGAATGGTTATAGATTTTTTTATCATTTATTGTGAAGCCAAGATTGTTTAATTCTGACATAACTAGGTTTGTTTGTTCTTGACATGTAGAAAATGTTTGATTTATGATTAGGGAATCATCAATATAATAACAACATCTTATGCCATTTTCCCTAAAAAATGCATACACAGGTTTCAATATCTTTGTAAATATTCTCGGACATGATGTTAATCCAAAAGGTAAGACTACAAATCTGTAAAATTTTCCATTCCAAGAAAAAGTTAGAAACTTCTTGTAGTCTGGGTGAACACTGACACTAAAATATGCATCCTTTAAATCAACTGAAGTAAGATAATCATTTTCCTGAATCAGTTCTAAAGCATATGTCAAATTTTCCTGTTTAAAATGATAATATTCTACAAATTCATTTAAATATTTCAGGTTTATGATTGGTCTTAGTTTACCATCTTTTTTCGGTACAAGGAAAATATTTGAAATAAAAACATCCGAAATATCTTTTACCTCTTCAATTGCACCTTTATCAACCAACTGTTTTACTTCTTTCGATACCATTTCAGATTCTGCTGCGTTAAATTGAATTTGTTTTGGAAAGAATTTTTGAAAAGGTTGTTGAAAAAATTCAATTTTATAACCTTGTTCAATTATATTTAATATCCATTTGTCCTTTGTAAATTTTTTCCAGTAAGGTTTATTAAGTTTTCTCACCTTTACTTGCTGTAATTGTACTGCTTTTTCATTGCATTTCTGTACTGGAACTGTCCCCTTTGACCTCTGCCTCTCTGGGAAGGGTATGATGAATACTGGCGGTTTTTGCCTCTGTATTGGTTTTGGATGGGTTGATACCTTTGGTTTGACATGTAGTTTTTTGTCTGAGTAGCATTTTTAAATTTTGTGTCATAATTTGATTTCATTCCAATTGGTTGCTTAGTAATATCACCCATTTCTTTAAGTTTGGAGACACAATTGTCTCCAAACAAATGTTCAGTAACCGGGATTTCAGAGGAAGCAATTTTGCGATACCGAAAATACAAAACATTTTTGATTTCATTTCTTCTTTTCATAGAGACATTGTAAAAGGCATTGCCAAGCATACTTATAGAATCAGCCAACATCTTTTTGCATATTTGAGGCTCAAGTTCTTTTTTATTTACAAGCATATCAGCCATCTGTACTAAAGGAATCATACCTGTGGCTAGAGATTTTTGAACTACTTGTAAAGTGAGGTCATCTGAATGGGCCTCCTTGCTCATTGCATCCCATATTTCCTTATTAACTCGGGGAGCTTTCAATAAATTACAGTTTTCTGGTCTGTCATATTTTTTCTCTAAATCAACCATGCTCTCTTTGCTACTTTTAATAGAGATTGCTGCATTTACAGCTTTTCCAAGTGCCTCATTTACTTTTGGACCAGTTTTTTCATTCGCATTTAATTGTGGGATATCCCAGTCATTGTTATCAATTGTTATCTGAATTGATTCATCATTCAAAATCCCCTTAAAACTTTCTTGAGGGTCAACACCTTCAATAGAAGGAGAAACTTGATCATTCAAATAAGAGAAATCAAAATCAAAATCATCAGGGGTTTCATCAAAAGTTTGTCGTGAGTCATAATCAGGTATGTTTACCAAATTTCTCAGCGGTCTATTTGGTATAGTTTTTGTAAAATTACCGGGAGAATTATTACCCGAAGTGCGCACCGTAGATTCGGTGGACCGCATGCCATTTTCATTGCACGTATTACGTGCCATAGTATGAGATGTACTACCCAACTGTTTTACAGTATCTGTGAGAGAGGAAATGGATTGCAAGATTTTATCTATCCATAGTTGATTTTTGAGTTCGTTGACATTAAACTCTTGAATACAGTCAGACTGAGTTTTGGACTTTTTAGATTGTTTTGTCACCCGTGGTGGCGGTGCACTTGCACTTGCCGAACATGAGGTCTGCGCTTTGCGTTTCATTCCTCTAGTTCTTTTATTTGTTGCCACTGTACTTGTGTCCTCCGTAACACTTCGTGTCCGGGGTTTATCGCCATACAATTCGTCTATATCAGAATAATTTTCATGGTCGCTTCCCAAGAATGACAGGACATCGTCCTGGTTTTCCGTCATGACGGTTAAGTACACAACTTTATATTAACTTACCTTATATCAGTATAAAATTAAATAAGGCAGCTGTTTTACAGCAGAAATAAAACAAGAAGCTTGAACAACGTTCTAAGTTTTACTACACACCACTATAAGATGTTCACCTGTTGTACAGGTATAAACACACGCCGCTCAGAGAAAAAGAATGATTTCGGCACGTGGAGCTGTGCTTTATATACCACTGACCACAGGTGTGTTTACGTCACACAGGTCATTTTTTAAGCCTCTTTGAATTGAGTTACGCCTCGCTGCACTCGGAGATAATGCTACATGATACCCTCGTAGAGCCGAAAGGCGATATGTAATAGAATGTTTTTATTTTGTTAAAAACAATAAAGTCTCTTTTACTTGGATTATAGAGAAGTCTCCAAAAAATGCATATTGTTCTACTCAGTTAATTAAACATTGTAAAAACCTTTGCGAATTGCTCATTAAAGCAGTATAATACATGATATGTTTATATCACCAAGAACAAGACCATTAACATTTTGGCAAATTTCAAATCATTAATATAAACAAGAAACATAAAAGCACTCAGGACTTTTCCTTGTCCTACACCTTGTGAAATTTTAAACAAATTGGAGTTTGTGCCACAAAATGATACAAAACATCTGCTGTCATTATACCAGTATTTTATAGTTTTCCATACCCTAGAGTCAATATTAAGATTATATAGGAGGACATTATGCCAAATTTTGTCAAACGCTTTTTCATTATCTAAAA
Organism: Magallana nippona; assembly: GCA_033439105.1. Classification (NCBI taxonomy): domain Eukaryota; kingdom Metazoa; phylum Mollusca; class Bivalvia; order Ostreida; family Ostreidae; genus Magallana; species Magallana nippona. Next base: position 29,218,295 of record CM065917.1, on the reverse strand, counting down.
TGCACAAAACACTGGAGAACCTTTATCTACACACTAGCTAATTGCTTCCTTTAAGACATAACAAGCTGGTATGGCACCATAGTCACTTCTGAAACCAAACTGCAAATTATATGGAAATGATACATTGTTGTTAGCAAAGTCATTTTCAGTTCTTGATAGAATTATTTTTTCAAACAGCTTGCACACTACATACTCAATGTAATACCTCTGTTATATGTGGGATCATACTTATCCTTGTTTTTCCCTTTATAAATAGATATAGTTTTTCAAACTTGAAACATTTTGGGTACATGTTGTTCACACAGTATAGCATTTAAGAGTAGACATAGTTTTTCAGTAAGAATATGACCACTGTATATCAAGTTTTCGGTTGTAAGGAAGTCTGATCCAAGGGCTTTGCCTTCTGGGAGTTTTTCAATATGATGCCTTTCAATATGATCTCCTCAACTGTTATAGCGTTTTGTTCCGTGAATGGTTTTTGTTGATAATTTATATTCTTATCAATGTTTTCTACGAATTCTTTAATATAATGTCTAAAGTTATCATCGAATTGTTCTAGACAGTGTTGTTTTTTTTAATTTTCACACAGTTCTACAAAATGTCGCTATTTCTATCTCAGCGGCTTTGTCAATTTCATCAATTATTGTCTGTGTCCAATCTTTTATTGCTAATCGGTGAAGTTTTTTAAATATACATTTTTTTGTTTTTGTAATTTACGTACGATTCGTTTTGTTTATCTCTAGGTGAACCTTCTGATTTCCATGCTCTTCTAAAACACCGCATTTAATAATGGGCGTTGTGTAACTCTTATTTTTTCCAATGTGGTTTAGTGTGCTAATTAATTTTTCCATAATGTATATGTTTGTCAGCAGATGATAGAAGAGAAGCGGTTAGTTGGATAAGGAAATTGTCGATATTGTCCTTAGTCTCTCTCCCTCTCTTTCTCTCTCTACAAAACTACATACATGTTTATTTATTATTTGACAATCTAAAAAGACTGAAAATGTGTCAATCGCTATCAAATGCGATTTTAATATAATGCTATGTGTCAAAACCATAACGATACTATAATTCTGAATTAATTTAGCATAAATAAAATTATACAGCATAAATAAAATCAGAACTCTAAATCTAGGAGAACAATACATATCGAGCACTCCGAAGATTTCTAACAGGTCCACAATTCAAACATTGTAGTTAACCAGTATGAAAAATGACAATAAAAAACTGTCAACCATCTGAAAAATCCATAAAACGAAATACAAATTCAAAGCAGAGCAACACAGACCTCATAAAAGATAGAGGTGGGATCAGGTGCCTAGGAGAAGTAAGCATCCCCTGCCGACCGGTCGCATCCGCCGTGTGCTCATTGTCAAGATCATGAAAAACGGAAGAAATCGTAGTCAGTCCGGTGTATAAATAATGGTCTAACAAGTATGAAAAACGTCAGTCACCATGTGTCTTAATGAAATATTGTACTTGCTGACAAGGCCATTGTATCGACCATAGAACTTGCGTAAAGATGATTTTAATCGAAGTTCTTGATATTCTTGTTCCAACAACTTGTTTGTTAGTAATTTGCCTCGTTTAATAAATTGTTCGTACACAGGTAAAATTGCAACATATGTTCAACATATGTTTTGAGTAACATATGTTAAACATACGTTGAACATACGTTAAACATATGAATTTTTCATAGTTTGTTAAACATATGTTTGAAAAATATCGGTAACATATGTTTGATATTTTTAACATATTGCAGACTCAAAACATATGTTGAACATATACTCATGGTAATCATATGTTCAACGTATGTTGAACATATTTTAAACATATGTTTGTTTAAACATATGATCATCATATGTTTTCAAGTTTTGATTTTTTTTATATGTGTGTTGGCTTAAATTTTACATATTTAGTGATCGAATTTGTGTAAGAGCAAATTATATGATCAAAATTAGCCATGCATTTTTTCTTAAAAATCAATTTGCTGAAAAATCCGGATATAAGTCTAAATCGGTTTTAATTTTATTGCTCACAAACATACGTCATATTTTACGTCACGGAGACAGAAGATCAACCTGCAGGATGAATTTTAACTTTTAAGGTAAGGATTGCATTCTCATTTACATCTTGAAAATTATAATTGTACAATTATTTGTGGCAATAAAGTCAAGCTATAGGCTGTAGTTGTAATATACCAGAAAATTCGGATTGAAAGACCATAGCTGTAATGTCAACGACCGATGGTCATAATTGTATGTAGATTTACTTTTTGAAACCTCAAAACTTGAACTTCTAAGCATAGTTGAATTGTTAAAAATATGTCTGAATCAATTAAAGTGATCAAACCAAACAGTAACTACGAGTTATACATGTAGCCGAAGAACTGTAACTCCACGGGAAATTTGGGGTGACGGAACGTAACTGTCGTAAGAGAAGGTTGGAGTATACATTTCTTCTCACAGAGCTAGGCCTACAACTCAACAGCTTTGGATGTGGTTTATTTAGATCTAACTTTTTTTATGGTAAACACAGCATTAAAACATTGATGCATTCAGATCAGACGCTTTTAAAAGTAGCCCTCAAAACTAGAGCAAAGCCGATTGCAGAGCAACGAGTAGGTCTTCTATCACACGTACGAGGGAAAAAGTCTTTAAAATCTCTTAAAATCCCACAGGGTCTGGAGGAATAAATCATTTTCTGTCATTACGTATTTAATAATGGTTTAAAAGTATCGAAAATATTTACATCAATTTAATTCATTTTTTTATACAAAAAAAAAATCTTAGCCATTTTATATACTACTTGATTAATTATACCCCCACTTTCTTAAGAAAGTTCGGGTATATTGTTGTTACCCTGTTCCGTCTGTCCGTCCGTCAGTCCGTCCGTCTGTCATGGTTTTACTTTCTCAAACTGCTCTTACATCTTATAAACCAGCAAACTGAACTCTTGGAGTTTGATTTCGGGGGTCATGTTGTTTTGTAAAAAGGTTTCAATATTCTTTGGTAGTCCTGGGGGTCAAATAATAGGTAAAAAATGACGTTTTTTCACAAAAAAACCTTCTTCCTCGAACTTTCAACCGTAGACAAATCATCTCTTGGAGTATATTTTGGGGTGTCCTGTAGATACGCAATAAGGTTTCGGAAATTTCAATTTTGACCTGGGGGTCATTAAATGGCTGAAAAATGACTTTTTTTTTTTTTTTTTTTACAAAAAGTCTGGTTTCAAAAAAACGTCAATTGTTTTTTGCAGTAGCCTATGATCTACTAGAATATGATTCGGGTGTTCTGTTGATGTGTAATAATTTTTCAGAATTTTTATCACAGGGGTCTGTGGGCATCAAAAAATGACGTTTTTTGGCCCAAAAAAATATGGTTCCCAGAACTCGTCTTTCAATTTATACAGTAGTGATGTTATCTCTTGAGATATGATAGGGGCCGTCCTATAGATGTGCAATAAGGTTTTAAAAATTTAAATTTCATCCAGGGAGTCAAATAGTAGCTGAAAATTGACGTTTATCACTCCTGAAAAAACCTACTTCCCAGAACTCCTCTCATGATTTAATGAATAGCCACATCATTTATAGGGATATACATGTAACAGGGGCTGAACTATAGATATGCAATAAGGTTTTAGAAAAATAAATTTGATTCTGAGGGTCAATACTATCTGCAAAATGATGTTCTGTCCCATAAAAAACCTAATTCCTGGACCTCCTCTTATCTCTTCTGATTGAAATAACGTACCATACATAAGGAGGAAGAATGTATATGTTTTAGGGGTGGGGATCACAAGCATTTTTTTCAAGTTATTTGATAATTTCTGACTTTGGGAGGGTGGGGTGGGGTTAGGGCGACCCCCAGAGGCCATGACCTACTAATACCTTGACATGGTCATGGTTCAAGAAACAAAAATATATATGGTTCAGGAGTGGGGATTTCGATGATTTTTAGGATATTTTAAAAATATTCAACTATTCATGTTTTCGAGGGGCAGGTGGGTTGGGAGATTCGGAGTCTCTTCTCACATTTTCACAGTAGCAAAATCATTTCTTGACTGTTTTTTTTGTATGATGTCAGATGTACATAGAATGATTTTGGAAATTGCTTTTTAATCTTAAAGATAAACAAAATGTTATATATAATAAGGGATAGGGGTAAGGATAAGAATTACACTACATAGGAATAAGATAGGTTACTTGATTAGTTCTAACTCTGGAAAGTCATTGGGCGTCTCAAAGGGGGCATAACCTATATATATGTACCAATTGATGTGCAATGACACAAGGAGCAAGAACCAATATGGTTTAGGGGTAGGGACCTCAACAATTATTAACATGTATCATCATTCCCTATTTCAGAGAAGGGAGGGGGGTGTGGTGGGGTGGTGGTGTGGTGGTTTAAAAGCAACTCTTGGTGGGGGGGGGGGGGGGAGGGGGAATGACCCAAAGGGCAGGGGCCAATTTGTCTTAAATGTATCTTGACATGATCAGCGGAATTGGACAGAATGATCACTATAGGGCATCTGCAGAGTGGGGCCCTAAATAAGTTGTTAATAGTTACAAAATTAATCTTCAAAAAATATTGATAATATGTTATACATGTATTTAGAAATGTCTATATTTTCAAAATTATTAACGAATTAATCAGTCAAAATGAGTTATAAATTATCGATTGGCAATTCTGCAATTGATTGCCATCCCTAGTATATCACATGTATTTTTTATATATAATTATACATGTATATCTGTTAACAATCAGGATTGAAATACACAAATTTTCATGCGTCATAAATCTTGACATACCACATATCTCTTGATAAAAAAGAATAAGCAAAATATAAGAAAATTACAGTCATCATTAACTCTTTTTCTATTACTGGTGTATTATGATGGGGTAAGGGGTTTAATGGAGAAAAAAACCTGCAGCATGCCTTCATTCTCACAAGAAATGTATATCTAATCCACACATCCTGGGGATGGGGAACAGTTAAGGCCCCTTCCCCTTCCTTCCCATTTTAACTCATATAAATATATTTAATACCCAAATGTAATTCAAAATGTTACAGTATGATACAGTATGCTGGCAAAGGGAGATCACATTTTAGAAAGTGAGAGTAAAACTTAATTGTTTTGTATACGGTGTCTCATAATATTGCGCTACTACATGTATTATACCTACCTATATTAGTCAACATCATAATGATAATCCAGTTAGAGCACAATATGAATTCCTTTAGCTGATCACCACAAAAGAAACGTTTATTCATGATAATTAATCATATTCTGCATATCAAAAACACATATGCATATATACACCACGTGAAACCCATCTAACCAAAGAGCTAGGTAAAACTAGTACCCGCTAATGCAACCTGTAGACCTGTGTTGTGTATGTAACTTTGGATAAATCACAAAGATCATTTACTTTTAACATATTGCATGTATTTTCACAACTTTATTCTTTAAAACCACTTGCACACTTGTATTAGGTAATTAATCATGTAAAGCACAATTTTCAGCTTTAAGGTGGTATGGGACACCTACATATTGTGATGTACTCCTTATTGAACGAAATAAATAAAGTATAAAATATAATATTTTCCCCAAAAATAATGTTACCTAAAGTCTTATCTTATTTTTACCTTAAGTTTCCAAAAATTTTACAAAACTTATTTTTTTGGCCCAAATATTCATTTGTAAAAATGTTTAATTCTAAAACGGTGAAAGTAATTTATTAAATTATAATATAACAACTTATAATATAAAATAACGCACTTTTATCCACATAAATATAGACATGTTTCTGATACCACCTTTTAAAATCGTTAAAGCAGTCCTGCAGTGAACATCATTGCGCAATATGACATTATTTTGCACTGTTTACAATATTCTTTATCGCAATTACATGTACAGGCTTTCATTGTTATAAAAATATTCGGATTTTCATTTATCTATGGGTGGGGGGGGGGGGTTCAGAGTAATAATTGTGTTTGCAGGGTTGCAGGGGGAGGGGGATAGTAACATGTGATGTTGGCACACAAAAGCATAATAAAGCAGGCAACCGCCGAGGGGGCGGGAAGGGGGGGGGGGGGCGGGGGGCATGATTGAATTATGTTTGTAATTATGATATAGACCATAATTTCTATGACATGAAATGTTTAGATTTTTGATTAATTAAAATTCACATGCAAACAGCTCAAACGCAAATTGTACATAAAAGTAATATGTGTATTATGGGATGTGACCTCATCATTTATGACAATTATAATTTTTAAAAAGTACCGGAAATTGCATGTGGCCTTCTTTTTGACTAAAATTGGTACAACAGAGTGTTATTTAGAGGCAAACACTTGGTGCGGGTATTACTGTCTAATGACAGCATCTAGTTTCAAATGGGTTTATTATCAATCATTGGCATAAATATTTGCTGGAATGATCAGTCAAGCAATTATATTAAGTGTTATTCTTATTACATGCTAATCAAAAAGTGTTTTTAGGCATACATTGACTGCTGGACACATCACAGATGGCATCAACTATAACACAGTCAATGACAGATGTCTCTCTAAATTGTTAAGATATAAGTATATAATCATTGGGATTGAAATTTAAACTTTTTTACACCTTCAAAACTGCTACATGGTGTCCATTTCTAACTCATAGTAAAATTGTTGTAAAATAAGTTCAATGAATTTTTCATATACATTTTATTTTATACATAAAATATGTCATCTTTTGATTTTGTTTATATTATAATCATCATATAAATTAATGCAAAATATGCAAATCATTTTGATATATCAAACTATTGTGTGACAATGTGTGTGTTATATTTTGTAGCAAATGGATGTAGTACAGAAGTTTCAAATATTTCTTTTGATATAGTCTGATGACATTTTTATGAATAATCCAGGATCCAGATATTTATCTTGAGTTCAAAGATGTCAGCACTACACTTGCTATAATTATGACAGGTAATGGTAATTATATTTATATGTGGCTCTGGCTGTATGATTAATACAAGTGTTATTTTTTTCTTGGTTCTGATTTATTTTGAAGATTTTAAAATCTCAATTTGAAAAAATAACACAAATAATCAAACTTCTTGAAAAAGAATATATTTTTACATGATTTTCAATATTTATTATTTTTTGTATGGTTTTATTTTAAAAAGTTTGATGGTTGTATTTGAATTTGTATTAACAGTTAAGAAGAGAAGTTTAGACATGACTTGTTAAGAACAGCATATCAAAATAGGAGAAGTTGGCCAATAAAACGGGCTTAATACATTAAAAGGTAAAAGTATATTTTGTCAAATCAACACTAATACTGACATTCCTATTCATTCTCTCTCTCTCTCTCTCTCTCTCTCTCTCTCTCTCTCTCTCTCTCTCTCTCTCTCTCTCTCTCTCTCTCTCTCTCTCTCTCTCTCAGAGCTTGCAAATAAGGTATTGAACATTATTTACTTTATTAAGAGGATGAAAAATCTAAACGTTGTATCTGCAAATTCATCCTGTTGATTATTCAAACACATCTTTGAATAAACGAGCAACCATGGCATTTGTAAACTTACAAACCATATCAAAAATTGTTATATTTTTTCTGTTTCTTTTTGCAGAAACAATTGAAGCAGAACTATAGAAGAATAAAAAAAATTATATGTAATTTGAAAGGAAAAAATTCATATATATTCTGAACACTGTTTTTCTCTAACTAACATGTGACTGGAGTTGCAAAATTAATGGAATATTTTATAGATTCACTGTTGTGAAAATTGGATAATCAGTTGAAGAGGGTATCAGCATGTAACTGAAATATTAAAAATATTTAAAGGCATTTTTAAATATACATATTTGATACATGCTGTGTAAGCAATCCAAAAAATATTGAAAAAAATAAACACAGAATGAAATAAACATAAGTTCAACATATGATTAACATATGTTTATGAACATATGTTAATCATATGACTATTGAAAACGTATGTTTAATATATGTTAAACATATGATTAACATATGTTTATAAACATATGTTTAACGTATGGTGCTCGTTTTTTTATGGCGAACATATGTTTTAGAACATATGTTCAACGTATGCTCAACATATGTTGAACATATGTTGCAATTTTACCTGTGTATGTAGAGCATTCTCTTGCATAACGAATGAGCTGAGAAACATGGAGCTTCACAGCATTTTTTAAATCAGAAAACCAAATCATAACGGAAATAGTGTGCACAACGAAGTTTGGACACAATGCCTGAAAAAAAGAAAGACAGCGATAAAGACAGACCCTTACCGTTTTACCGGTAGTTGACTAATAAATCTTGCACTTTATTGTTCGATTGGATTTTTGAAAACAGATATCCTGATAAGGATCGCAAGAATAGTCAGGTATGTATAAAGATATGCACACCTACATACACCTACAAGCACACTGATAAAAACATCAAATCACTATGTAGGTATTTATCTTTGAACAATATATTGCATCTATTGAAATGAATTAGAACATTTGAATGGATCGGACAATTTGTCCGAGATTGTGCATTGTCGATCTCTGGTCTTGTTTTATCAAGCGGGCGAAAACACGGAGACTATCCCATATTGTTTCTATATACTTTACAATGTAAAATGTTTTAAACATTTATTTCTATTTCATCGTAATATATACCCCGCATACTCTGAGCATTTTAAATTCCTAAACATACCTAATTTATCCCCCGAATAATTCACACTTGAATAGAATCTTGTTTTAGTAGACGGGTAAATTATGGATACATGTTCAAAATTTATTTACCATATTTGTTACATTTAAATCAGTGATAGTTAATTATCTACATTAGAATGAAGTCAGAAGTGCAGAACAGCGAAGCAGTGTAAGTTTCAGATATTCTATCGTTATCGTCAAAACGAGCATTTAGAGAGTAATGTCTAATAATATATGGCCTGTACCGGCATTGTCCCCCACCCCCTCCTTTCCAAGGATTTAGGGTACGTTGTTTTATGCATAGATACCTTGTCGGATGAATTGTTAACTTTACTATTTGATCTTTACCGTCAATGTAAACAACCCATAACGTGAAGGAGTCTCAAAAAGTATGGGGTAGTCTTCTCCAACGTATGAAAGTAGTTGATTTTTACTGCTTCAGATACGAGACAACAATTGTGTCACAGCTTTCTGTTGGTATTTATAGTAATAATTCAAAACAATATATACCGCATAGAACACATCAATAGTCAAATTTGTGATGGTCATTGATTTGAGTGCTTTAAGCGTCTAGTAATCTCAAACACTCGGAAATTATCAGACATGTCTTAAGGTGACCGACGTTAGTTTTCATTGCGCATGTTTTTGCGCCATCTATTAAATGCATTTCATATTTATACCTTTTTAAGAAATAGCTTTGATTCCATCTATAAAAATGAACTCAATTAGGAAAATACAACTAAGAATATTCATATTTTTAAAAGAAAGTTTTATTGTTTAATGCTTTTTTCCTTGTTTGGTAGGTGAGCGTAACAATTGTACTTTTATGACGTTATGACAAAATGAAGCTTTGTAGGAGTACGTTATAAGAAATAACATAAGAAAAGACGTAAAAAGTGTATGCCTTGAAAAGTCTACATACAAATTTATGCTATTCCAATGCATATGGTTGTTTTTCTTAGTTTTTGAATGAATCCATTGTACCAATCTACATTAATAGGTCTCCAAATTTATAGCAAAATTTGATGCCTTTTAATATATTTTGAGATGATCCCTGTTAAAAAGTGACTAATTTTATATATAAGGTAGAAATTGATAGTACTAATTTCATATTACAATTTGGGGGAGATCGCTATTGAAGTATTTTTTCAGTCTGCTTCGAAGTGCGGAAAATGACAATTTCCTTCATATTCCTATAGTAAATGTACCTGTACTTTGAGATGGCCAAACAAAATAATTATATGGTATATTTTCTTGAAACTTCGAAAATAATAATACTAGAGCTGGAGGATATTAAATATGGTTAAATATATTTGTTACTGTAGTTTTAAAGCAAGTGAAATCCAAAGTCGGCCTTTTTAAATTGATGGCAATCGAATGGTCGAATCATGCATATGCATAGTCACATTGAGTTCATCTATAAAAGCTACAAAGGAAGTTTAAGAATATTTCACAAAACCTTAATCGGAAGACGGTCTGAAAACAAGATACGGACAGAGTGCCCAACAAACAGGATAGACAGCAAAATAAACTATTGCCCCTTAAAGCTCTACCGATAGGAGACCTATAAATCTAACAATTTATTGTTTGCATGGATTTTGTAAACAGAAATTCCGATAAGGACCGCAAGTAAAGCCATCTATACAACCATGTACATTACCTGCACCTACATGCACACTGATAAGGACCACTCATCAGTAAGTGGGTATTTATCTTTGAACAAAATATTGATCTATATGGAACAGAATGAGACCATTTGAATTGATAAATAAAATTCAAGATTTTGCAGATTTACAGTCTTTTTTATTTATTGGACGAAATACACGGTGATTATCCCGTATTAAATCTATAAATTTTATAATGTTAAATTTTGGTTTTTAGTGTTTTTAAAATTAATTTCTATTTCACCTTTTTATGCCCCCCCCCTTCGAAGAAGGGAGGGCATATTGCTTTGGTGCTGTCTGTCGGTCTGTCGGTCGGTCCACCAATGGTTTCCGTTCATTTTCTTCGCAGAAAGTGTACATACTGAAATGAAATTTAGTATACAGTTTTATCATAAGAATATTTAGGTCAAGTTCGATTTGGGGTACGATCAAACACTTTTTGACAGATTTATGCCTCTTGGACTTAGAAAAATTCCAATTATTTTAAGTTTCCGTTCATCTTCTTCGCAGACAGTGCACATACTGAAATGATATTTGTTATGCAGTTTTATCATAAGATTATCTATTTTTGAAAGATTTATGACACTTGGACTTAGAAAAATTCCAATAATTTGCAGTTTTCGTTGAGTTTCTTTGCAGAGGTCTAAGGGAGGGGGGCATAAGTGTTTCACAAACATCTCTTGTTTTAATACGCCATGACAGAATATTGGATGCATTGTTAGAAAACCGGAAGAGCTTAGATAGTAAAATACAAGGACAGTCATGAACACTTAATAAACATTTATGTTATTATGAAAAGAATTGAATGTTTTCATTAGCGCCGGATGTGAATACAAAAGAAATATATGACCTACATAGATTCAGCGTTTTTAATCACTAAACATTCGTAATTTATCCCACAAATACATTATTCTGTTTTCAGTAAATTGATATAAACCTTTTAATTCATTTACCACATTCATTACATTTTAATCAATGATATTTGATTATATCTACAAAAGAATGATAAACTAAACTTAAAAGTGTAGAACAATTAAGACATGGTATCGTCAATGTCAAAACTAGCATTTTGACAGTAATGCCTTATGATATTTTTTTTCGTAACGGCATTGCCCTCCCCCCTCTTCCCTACCCATTTACCCATTAACATAGATTTAGGGTACCGTCTATGTATTACAACATGATTTTCCATATTAATTATTTTTTGTATGGTTTTATTTTAAAAAGTTTGATGGTTGTATTTGAATTTGTATTAACAGTTAAGAAGAGAAGTTTAGACATGACTTGTTAAGAACAGCATATCAAAATAGGAGAAGTTGGCCAATAAAACGGGCTTAATACATTAAAAGGTAAAAGTATATTTTGTCAAATCAACACTAATACTGACATTCCTATTCATTCTCTCTCTCTCTCTCTCTCTCTCTCTCTCTCTCTCTCTCTCTCTCTCTCAGAGCTTGCAAATAAGGTATTGAACATTATTTACTTTATTAAGAGGATGAAAAATCTAAACGTTGTATCTGCAAATTCATCCTGTTGATTATTCAAACACATCTTTGAATAAACGAGCAACCATGGCATTTGTAAACTTACAAACCATATCAAAAATTGTTATATTTTTTCTGTTTCTTTTTGCAGAAACAATTGAAGCAGAACTATAGAAGAATAAAAAAAAATTATATGTAATTTGAAAGGAAAAAATTCATATATATTCTGAACACTGTTTTTCTCTAACTAACATGTGACTGGAGTTGCAAAATTAATGGAATATTTTATAGATTCACTGTTGTGAAAATTGGATAATCAGTTGAAGAGGGTATCAGCATGTAACTGAAATATTAAAAATATTTAAAGGCATTTTTAAATATACATATTTGATACATGCTGTGTAAGCAATCCAAAAAATATTGAAAAAAATAAACACAGAATGAAATAAACATAAGTTCAACATATGATTAACATATGTTTATGAACATATGTTAATCATATGACTATTGAAAACGTATGTTTAATATATGTTAAACATATGATTAACATATGTTTATAAACATATGTTTAACGTATGGTGCTCGTTTTTTTATGGCGAACATATGTTTTAGAACATATGTTCAACGTATGCTCAACATATGTTGAACATATGTTGCAATTTTACCTGTGTATGTAGAGCATTCTCTTGCATAACGAATGAGCTGAGAAACATGGAGCTTCACAGCATTTTTTAAATCAGAAAACCAAATCATAACGGAAAAAGTGTGCAAAACGAAGTTTGGACACAATGCCTGAAAAAAAGAAAGACAGCGATAAAGACAGACCCTTACCGTTTTACCGGTAGGTGACTAATAAATCTTGCACTTTATTGTTCGATTGGATTTTTGAAAACAGATATCCTGATAAGGATCGCAAGAATAGTCAGGTATGTATAAAGATATGCACACCTACATACACCTACAAGCACACTGATAAAAACATCAAATCACTATGTAGGTATTTATCTTTGAACAATATATTGCATCTATTGAAATGAATTAGAACATTTGAATGGATCGGACAATTTGTCCGAGATTGTGCATTGTCGCTCTCTGGTCTTTTTTTATCAAGCGGGCGAAAACACGGAGACTATCCCATATTGTTTCTATATACTTTACAATGTAAAATGTTTTAAACATTTATTTCTATTTCATCGTAATATATACCCCGCATACTCTGAGCATTTTAAATTCCTAAACATACCTTATTTATCCCCCGAATAATTCACACTTGAATAGAATCTTGTTTTAGTAGACGGGTAAATTATGGATACATGTTCAAAATTTATTTACCATATTCGTTACATTTAAATCAGTGATAGTTAATTATCTACATTAGAATGAAGTCAGAAGTGCAGAACAGCGAAGCAGGTGTAAGTTTCAGATATTCTATCGTTATCGTCAAAACGAGCATTTAGAGAGTAATGTCTAATAATATATGGCCTGTACCGGCATTGTCCTCCACCCCCTCCTTTCCAAGGATTTAGGGTACGTTGTTTTATGCATAGATACCTTGTCGGATGAATTGTTAACTTTACTATTTGATCTTTACCGTCAATGTAAACAACCCATAACGTGAAGGAGTCTCAAAAAGTATGGGGTAGTCTTCTCCAACGTATGAAAGTAGTTGATTTTTACTGCTTCAGATACGAGACAACAATTGTGTCACAGCTTTCTGTTGGTATTTATAGTAATAATTCAAAACAATATATACCGCATAGAACACATCAATAGTCAAATTTGTGATGGTCATTGATTTGAGTGTTTTAAGCGTCTAGTAATCTCAAACACTCGGAAATTATCAGACATGTCTTAAGGTGACCGACGTTAGTTTTCATTGCGCATGTTTTTGCGCCATTTATTAAATGCATTTCATATTTATACCTTTTTAAGAAATAGCTTTGATTCCATCTATGAAAATGAACTCAATTAGGAAAATACAACTAAGAATATTCATATTTTTAAAAGAAAGTTTTATTGTTTAATGCTTTTTTCCTTGTTTGGTAGGTGAGCGTAACAATTGTGCTTTTATGACGTTATGACAAAATGAAGCTTTGTAGGAGTACGTTATAAGAAATAACATAAGAAAAGACGTAAAAAGTGTATGCCTTGAAAAGTCTACATACAAATTTATGCTATTCCAATGCATATGGTTGTTTTTCTTAGTTTTTGAATGAATCCATTGTACCAATCTACATTAATAGGTCTCCAAATTTATAGCAAAATTTGATGCCTTTTAATATATTTTGAGATGATCCCTGTTAAAAAGTGACTAATTTTATATATAAGGTAGAAATTGATAGTACTAATTTCATATTACAATTTGGGGGAGATCGCTATTGAAGTATTTTTTCAGTCTGCTTCGAAGTGCGGAAAATGACAATTTCCTTTATATTCCTATAGTAAATGTACCTGTACTTTGAGATGGCCAAACAAAATAATTATATGGTATATTTTCTTGAAACTTCGAAAATAACAATACTAGAGCTGGAGGATATTTAATATGGTTAAATATATTTGTTACTGTAGTTTTAAAGCAAGTGAAATCCAAAGTCGGCCTTTTTAAATTGATGGCAATCGAATGGTCGAATCATGCATATGCATAGTCACATTGAGTTCATCTATAAAAGCTACAAAGGAAGTTTAAGAATATTTCACAAAACCTTAATCGGAAGACGGTCTGAAAACAAGATACGGACAGAGTGCCCAACAAACAGGATAGACAGCAAAATAAACTATTGCCCCTTAAAGCTCTACCGATAGGAGACCTATAAATCTAACAATTTATTGTTTGCATGGATTTTGTAAACAGAAATTCCGATAAGGACCGCAAGTAAAGCCATCTATACAACCATGTACATTACCTGCACCTACATGCACACTGATAAGGACCACTCATCAGTAAGTGGGTATTTATCTTTGAACAAAATATTGATCTATATGGAACAGAATGAGACCATTTGAATTGATAAAAAAATTCAAGATTTTGCAGATTTACAGTCTTTTTTATTGATTGGACGAAATACACGGTGATTATCCTGTATTAAATCTATAAATTTTATAATGTTAAATTTTGATTTTTAGTGTTTTTAAAATTAATTTCTATTTCACCTTTTTATGCCCCCCCCCCTTTCTTCGAAGAAGGGAGGGCATATTGCTTTGGTGCTGTCTGTCGGTCTGTCGGTCGGTCCACCAATGGTTTCCGTTCATTTTCTTCGCAGAAAGTGTACATACTGAAATGAAATTTAGTATACAGTTTTATCATAAGAATATTTAGGTCAAGTTCGATTTGGGGTACGATCAAACACTTTTTGACAGATTTATGCCTCTTGGACTTAGAAAAATTCCAATTATTTTAAGTTTCCGTTCATCTTCTTCGCAGACAGTGCACATATTGAAATGATATTTGTTATGCAGTTTTATCATAAGATTATCTATTTTTGAAAGATTTATGACACTTGGACTTAGAAAAATTCCAATAATTTGCAGTTTTCGTTGAGTTTCTTTGCAGAGGTCTAAGGGAGGGGGGCATAAGTGTTTCACAAACATCTCTTGTTTTAATACGCCATGACAGAATATTGGATGCATTGTTAGAAAACCGGAAGAGCTTAGATAGTAAAATACAAGGACAGTCATGAACACTTAATAAACATTTATGTTATTATGAAAAGAATTGAATGTTTTCATTAGCGCCGGATGTGAATACAAAAGAAATATATGACCTACATAGATTCAGCGTTTTTAATCACTAAACATTCGTAATTTATCCCACAAATACATTTTTCTGTTTTCAGTAAATTGATATAAACCTTTTAATTCATTTACCACATTCATTACATTTTAATCAATGATATTTGATTATATCTACAAAAGAATGATAAACTAAACTTAAAAGTGTAGAACAATTAAGACATGGTATCGTCAATGTCAAAACTAGCATTTTGACAGTAATGCCTTATGATATTTTTTTCGTAACGGCATTGCCCTCCCCCCTCTTCCCTACCCATTTACCCATTAACATAGATTTAGGGTACCGTCTATGTATTACAACATGATTTTCCATATTAATTATTTTTTGTATGGTTTTATTTTAAAAAGTTTGATGGTTGTATTTGAATTTGTATTAACAGTTAAGAAGAGAAGTTTAGACATGACTTGTTAAGAACAGCATATCAAAATAGGAGAAGTTGGCCAATAAAACGGGCTTAATACATTAAAAGGTAAAAGTATATTTTGTCAAATCAACACTAATACTGACATTCCTATTCATTCTCTCTCTCTCTCTCTCTCTCTCTCTCTCTCTCTCTCTCTCTCTCTCTCTCTCTCTCTCTCTCTCTCTCAGAGCTTGCAAATAAGGTATTGAACATTATTTACTTTATTAAGAGGATGAAAAATCTAAACGTTGTATCTGCAAATTCATCCTGTTGATTATTCAAACACATCTTTGAATAAACGAGCAACCATGGCATTTGTAAACTTACAAACCATATCAAAAATTGTTATATTTTTTCTGTTTCTTTTTGCAGAAACAATTGAAGCAGAACTATAGAAGAATAAAAAAAATTATATGTAATTTGAAAGGAAAAAATTCATATATATTCTGAACACTGTTTTTCTCTAACTAACATGTGACTGGAGTTGCAAAATTAATGGAATATTTTATAGATTCACTGTTGTGAAAATTGGATAATCAGTTGAAGAGGGTATCAGCATGTAACTGAAATATTAAAAATATTTAAAGGCATTTTTAAATATACATATTTGATACATGCTGTGTAAGCAATCCAAAAAATATTGAAAAAAATAAACACAGAATGAAATAAACATAAGTTCAACATATGATTAACATATGTTTATGAACATATGTTAATCATATGACTATTGAAAACGTATGTTTAATATATGTTAAACATATGATTAACATATGTTTATAAACATATGTTTAACGTATGGTGCTCGTTTTTTTATGGCGAACATATGTTTTAGAACATATGTTCAACGTATGCTCAACATATGTTGAACATATGTTGCAATTTTACCTGTGTATGTAGAGCATTCTCTTGCATAACGAATGAGCTGAGAAACATGGAGCTTCACAGCATTTTTTAAATCAGAAAACCAAATCATAACGGAAATAGTGTGCACAACGAAGTTTGGACACAATGCCTGAAAAAAAGAAAGACAGCGATAAAGACAGACCCTTACCGTTTTACCGGTAGTTGACTAATAAATCTTGCACTTTATTGTTCGATTGGATTTTTGAAAACAGATATCCTGATAAGGATCGCAAGAATAGTCAGGTATGTATAAAGATATGCACACCTACATACACCTACAAGCACACTGATAAAAACATCAAATCACTATGTAGGTATTTATCTTTGAACAATATATTGCATCTATTGAAATGAATTAGAACATTTGAATGGATCGGACAATTTGTCCGAGATTGTGCATTGTCGCTCTCTGGTCTTTTTTTATCAAGCGGGCGAAAACACGGAGACTATCCCATATTGTTTCTATATACTTTACAATGTAAAATGTTTTAAACATTTATTTCTATTTCATCGTAATATATACCCCGCATACTCTGAGCATTTTAAATTCCTAAACATACCTTATTTATCCCCCGAATAATTCACACTTGAATAGAATCTTGTTTTAGTAGACGGGTAAATTATGGATACATGTTCAAAATTTATTTACCATATTCGTTACATTTAAATCAGTGATAGTTAATTATCTACATTAGAATGAAGTCAGAAGTGCAGAACAGCGAAGCAGGTGTAAGTTTCAGATATTCTATCGTTATCGTCAAAACGAGCATTTAGAGAGTAATGTCTAATAATATATGGCCTGTACCGGCATTGTCCTCCACCCCCTCCTTTCCAAGGATTTAGGGTACGTTGTTTTATGCATAGATACCTTGTCGGATGAATTGTTAACTTTACTATTTGATCTTTACCGTCAATGTAAACAACCCATAACGTGAAGGAGTCTCAAAAAGTATGGGGTAGTCTTCTCCAACGTATGAAAGTAGTTGATTTCTACTGCTTCAGATACGAGACAACAATTGTGTCACAGCTTTCTGTTGGTATTTATAGTAATAATTCAAAACAATATATACCGCATAGAACACATCAATAGTCAAATTTGTGATGGTCATTGATTTGAGTGTTTTAAGCGTCTAGTAATCTCAAACACTCGGAAATTATCAGACATGTCTTAAGGTGACCGACGTTAGTTTTCATTGCGCATGTTTTTGCGCCATTTATTAAATGCATTTCATATTTATACCTTTTTAAGAAATAGCTTTGATTCCATCTATGAAAATGAACTCAATTAGGAAAATACAACTAAGAATATTCATATTTTTAAAAGAAAGTTTTATTGTTTAATGCTTTTTTCCTTGTTTGGTAGGTGAGCGTAACAATTGTGCTTTTATGACGTTATGACAAAATGAAGCTTTGTAGGAGTACGTTATAAGAAATAACATAAGAAAAGACGTAAAAAGTGTATGCCTTGAAAAGTCTACATACAAATTTATGCTATTCCAATGCATATGGTTGTTTTTCTTAGTTTTTGAATGAATCCATTGTACCAATCTACATTAATAGGTCTCCAAATTTATAGCAAAATTTGATGCCTTTTAATATATTTTGAGATGATCCCTGTTAAAAAGTGACTAATTTTATATATAAGGTAGAAATTGATAGTACTAATTTCATATTACAATTTGGGGGAGATCGCTATTGAAGTATTTTTTCAGTCTGCTTCGAAGTGCGGAAAATGACAATTTCCTTTATATTCCTATAGTAAATGTACCTGTACTTTGAGATGGCCAAACAAAATAATTATATGGTATATTTTCTTGAAACTTCGAAAATAACAATACTAGAGCTGGAGGATATTTAATATGGTTAAATATATTTGTTACTGTAGTTTTAAAGCAAGTGAAATCCAAAGTCGGCCTTTTTAAATTGATGGCAATCGAATGGTCGAATCATGCATATGCATAGTCACATTGAGTTCATCTATAAAAGCTACAAAGGAAGTTTAAGAATATTTCACAAAACCTTAATCGGAAGACGGTCTGAAAACAAGATACGGACAGAGTGCCCAACAAACAGGATAGACAGCAAAATAAACTATTGCCCCTTAAAGCTCTACCGATAGGAGACCTATAAATCTAACAATTTATTGTTTGCATGGATTTTGTAAACAGAAATTCCGATAAGGACCGCAAGTAAAGCCATCTATACAACCATGTACATTACCTGCACCTACATGCACACTGATAAGGACCACTCATCAGTAAGTGGGTATTTATCTTTGAACAAAATATTGATCTATATGGAACAGAATGAGACCATTTGAATTGATAAAAAAATTCAAGATTTTGCAGATTTACAGTCTTTTTTATTGATTGGACGAAATACACGGTGATTATCCTGTATTAAATCTATAAATTTTATAATGTTAAATTTTGATTTTTAGTGTTTTTAAAATTAATTTCTATTTCACCTTTTTATGCCCCCCCCCTTTCTTCGAAGAAGGGAGGGCATATTGCTTTGGTGCTGTCTGTCGGTCTGTCGGTCGGTCCACCAATGGTTTCCGTTCATTTTCTTCGCAGAAAGTGTACATACTGAAATGAAATTTAGTATACAGTTTTATCATAAGAATATTTAGGTCAAGTTCGATTTGGGGTACGATCAAACACTTTTTGACAGATTTATGCCTCTTGGACTTAGAAAAATTCCAATTATTTTAAGTTTCCGTTCATCTTCTTCGCAGACAGTGCACATATTGAAATGATATTTGTTATGCAGTTTTATCATAAGATTATCTATTTTTGAAAGATTTATGACACTTGGACTTAGAAAAATTCCAATAATTTGCAGTTTTCGTTGAGTTTCTTTGCAGAGGTCTAAGGGAGGGGGGCATAAGTGTTTCACAAACATCTCTTGTTTTAATACGCCATGACAGAATATTGGATGCATTGTTAGAAAACCGGAAGAGCTTAGATAGTAAAATACAAGGACAGTCATGAACACTTAATAAACATTTATGTTATTATGAAAAGAATTGAATGTTTTCATTAGCGCCGGATGTGAATACAAAAGAAATATATGACCTACATAGATTCAGCGTTTTTAATCACTAAACATTCGTAATTTATCCCACAAATACATTTTTCTGTTTTCAGTAAATTGATATAAACCTTTTAATTCATTTACCACATTCATTACATTTTAATCAATGATATTTGATTATATCTACAAAAGAATGATAAACTAAACTTAAAAGTGTAGAACAATTAAGACATGGTATCGTCAATGTCAAAACTAGCATTTTGACAGTAATGCCTTATGATATTTTTTTCGTAACGGCATTGCCCTCCCCCCTCTTCCCTACCCATTTACCCATTAACATAGATTTAGGGTACCGTCTATGTATTACAACATGATTTTCCATATTAATTATTTTTTGTATGGTTTTATTTTAAAAAGTTTGATGGTTGTATTTGAATTTGTATTAACAGTTAAGAAGAGAAGTTTAGACATGACTTGTTAAGAACAGCATATCAAAATAGGAGAAGTTGGCCAATAAAACGGGCTTAATACATTAAAAGGTAAAAGTATATTTTGTCAAATCAACACTAATACTGACATTCCTATTCATTCTCTCTCTCTCTCTCTCTCTCTCTCTCTCTCTCTCTCTCTCTCTCTCTCTCTCTCTCTCTCTCTCAGAGCTTGCAAATAAGGTATTGAACATTATTTACTTTATTAAGAGGATGAAAAATCTAAACGTTGTATCTGCAAATTCATCCTGTTGATTATTCAAACACATCTTTGAATAAACGAGCAACCATGGCATTTGTAAACTTACAAACCATATCAAAAATTGTTATATTTTTTCTGTTTCTTTTTGCAGAAACAATTGAAGCAGAACTATAGAAGAATAAAAAAAATTATATGTAATTTGAAAGGAAAAAATTCATATATATTCTGAACACTGTTTTTCTCTAACTAACATGTGACTGGAGTTGCAAAATTAATGGAATATTTTATAGATTCACTGTTGTGAAAATTGGATAATCAGTTGAAGAGGGTATCAGCATGTAACTGAAATATTAAAAATATTTAAAGGCATTTTTAAATATACATATTTGATACATGCTGTGTAAGCAATCCAAAAAATATTGAAAAAAATAAACACAGAATGAAATAAACATAAGTTCAACATATGATTAACATATGTTTATGAACATATGTTAATCATATGACTATTGAAAACGTATGTTTAATATATGTTAAACATATGATTAACATATGTTTATAAACATATGTTTAACGTATGGTGCTCGTTTTTTTATGGCGAACATATGTTTTAGAACATATGTTCAACGTATGCTCAACATATGTTGAACATATGTTGCAATTTTACCTGTGTATGTAGAGCATTCTCTTGCATAACGAATGAGCTGAGAAACATGGAGCTTCACAGCATTTTTTAAATCAGAAAACCAAATCATAACGGAAAAAGTGTGCACAACGAAGTTTGGACACAATGCCTGAAAAAAAGAAAGACAGCGATAAAGACAGACCCTTACCGTTTTACCGGTAGGTGACTAATAAATCTTGCACTTTATTGTTCGATTGGATTTTTGAAAACAGATATCCTGATAAGGATCGCAACAATAGTCAGGTATGTATAAAGATATGCACACCTACATACACCTACAAGCACACTGATAAAAACATCAAATCACTATGTAGGTATTTATTTTTGAACAATATATTGCATCTATTGAAATGAATTAGAACATTTGAATGGATCGGACAATTTGTCCGAGATTGTGCATTGTCGATCTCTGGTCTTTTTTTATCAAGCGGGCGAAAACACGGAGACTATCCCATATTACTTTTATATACTTTACAATGTAAAATGTTTTAAACATTTATTTCTATTTCATCGTAATATATACCCCGCATACTCTGAGCATTTTAAATTCCTAAACATACCTAATTTATCCCCCGAATAATTCACACTTGAATAGAATCTTGTTTTAGTAGACGGGTAAATTATGGATACATGTTCAAAATTTATTTACCATATTCGTTACATTTAAATCAGTGATAGTTAATTATCTACATTAGAATGAAGTCAGAAGTGCAGAACAGCGAAGCAGTGTAAGTTTCAGATATTCTATCGTTATCGTCAAAACGAGCATTTAGAGAGTAATGTCTAATAATATATGGCCTGTACCGGCATTGTCCCCCACCCCCTCCTTTCCAAGGATTTAGGGTACGTTGTTTTATGCATAGATACCTTGTCGGATGAATTGTTAACTTTACTATTTGATCTTTACCGTCAATGTAAACAACCCATAACGTGAAGGAGTCTCAAAAAGTATGGGGTAGTCTTCTCCAACGTATGAAAGTAGTTGATTTTTACTGCTTCAGATACGAGACAACAATTGTGTCACAGCTTTCTGTTGGTATTTATAGTAATAATTCAAAACAATATATACCGCATAGAACACATCAATAGTCAAATTTGTGATGGTCATTGATTTGAGTGCTTTAAGCGTCTAGTAATCTCAAACACTCGGAAATTATCAGACATGTCTTAAGGTGACCGACGTTAGTTTTCATTGCGCATGTTTTTGCGCCATCTATTAAATGCATTTCATATTTATACCTTTTTAAGAAATAGCTTTGATTCCATCTATAAAAATGAACTCAATTAGGAAAATACAACTAAGAATATTCATATTTTTAAAAGAAAGTTTTATTGTTTAATGCTTTTTTCCTTGTTTGGTAGGTGAGCGTAACAATTGTGCTTTTATGACGTTATGACAAAATGAAGCTTTGTAGGAGTACGTTATAAGAAATAACATAAGAAAAGACGTAAAAAGTGTATGCCTTGAAAAGTCTACATACAAATTTATGCTATTCCAATGCATATGGTTGTTTTTCTTAGTTTTTGAATGAATCCATTGTACCAATCTACATTAATAGGTCTCCAAATTTATAGCAAAATTTGATGCATTTTAATATATTTTGAGATGATCCCTGTTAAAAAGTGACTAATTTTATATATAAGGTAGAAATTGATAGTACTAATTTCCTATTACAATTTGGGGGAGATCGCTATTGAAGTATTTTTTCAGTCTGCTTCGAAGTGCGGAAAATGACAATTTCCTTTATATTCCTGTAGTAAATGTACCTGTACTTTGAGATGGCCAAACAAAATAATTATATGGTATATTTTCTTGAAACTTCGAAAATAACAATACTAGAGCTGGAGGATATTAAATATGGTTAAATATATTTGTTACTGTAGTTTTAAAGCAAGTGAAATCCAAAGTCGGCCTTTTTAAATTGATGGCAATCGAATGGTCGAATCATGCATATGCATAGTCACATTGAGTTCATCTATAAAAGCTACAAAGGAAGTTTAAGAATATTTCACAAAACCTTAATCGGAAGACGGTCTGAAAACAAGATACGGACAGAGTGCCCAACAAACAGGATAGACAGCAAAATAAACTATTGCCCCTTAAAGCTCTACCGATAGGAGACCTATAAATCTAACAATTTATTGTTTGCATGGATTTTGTAAACAGAAATTCCGATAAGGACCGCAAGTAAAGCCATCTATACAACCATGTACATTACCTGCACCTACATGCACACTGATAAGGACCACTCATCAGTAAGTGGGTATTTATCTTTGAACAAAATATTGATCTATATGGAACAGAATGAGACCATTTGAATTGATAAAAAAATTCAAGATTTTGCAGATTTACAGTCTTTTTTATTGATTGGACGAAATACACGGTGATTATCCCGTATTAAATCTATAAATTTTATAATGTTAAATTTTGGTTTTTAGTGTTTTTAAAATTAATTTCTATTTCACCTTTTTATGCCCCCCCCCCCATTCGAAGAAGGGAGGGCATATTGCTTTGGTGCTGTCTGTCGGTCTGTCGGTCGGTCCACCAATGGTTTCCGTTCATTTTCTTCGCAGAAAGTGTACATACTGAAATGAAATTTAGTATACAGTTTTATCATAAGAATATTTAGGTCAAGTTCGATTTGGGGTACGATCAAACACTTTTTGACAGATTTATGCCTCTTGGACTTAGAAAAATTCCAATTATTTTAAGTTTCCGTTCATCTTCTTCGCAGACAGTGCACATACTGAAATGATATTTGTTATGCAGTTTTATCATAAGATTATCTATTTTTGAAAGATTTATGACACTTGGACTTAGAAAAATTTCAATAATTTGCAGTTTTCGTTGAGTTTCTTTGCAGAGGTCTAAGGGAGGGGGGCATAAGTGTTTCACAAACATCTCTTGTTTTAATACGCCATGACAGAATATTGGATGCATTGTTAGAAAACCGGAAGAGCTTAGATAGTAAAAAACAAGGACAGTCATGAACACTTAATAAACATTTATGTTATTATGAAAAGAATTGAATGTTTTCATTAGCGCCGGATGTGAATACAAAAGAAATATATGACCTACATAGATTCAGCGTTTTTAATCACTAAACATTCGTAATTTATTCCACAAATACATTATTCTGTTTTCAGTAAATTGATATAAACCTTTTAATTCATTTACCACATTCATTACATTTTAATCAATGATATTTGATTATATCTACAAAAGAATGATAAACTAAACTTAAAAGTGTAGAACAATTAAGACATGGTATCGTCAATGTCAAAACTAGCATTTTGACAGTAATGCCTTATGATAATTTTTTCGTAACGGCATTGCCCTCCCCCCTCTTCCCTACCCATTTACCCATTAACATAGATTTAGGGTACCGTCTATGTATTACAACACATAACACAGCACAGTCGACAAAAGGTATGGGATAGTCATTTCCAACGTATGGGACTAATTGTTTTGTCCGCTTCAGACACAGGAAAAAAAATTGTGGCACATTATTTTATGTTATTTATAACAATAATTCAAAAGAATATATGCCGCACAGAACACAGCAATGGTCAAAATTTGTGATTGTCATTGTTCTAAGTGCTCTGCGCATCTTGTTATCTCAACACTTAATAACTATCAGAGGGATCTTAATTCGCGACAACCGAATGGTCAAAATAAGCATATGAATAGATTGAAGAATCTTAAAGTCACATTAAGTTCATCATTAAAATTGCTACAAAGCAAGTTTGAAATCAATTCACAAAACTATTAATCAAAGAAATGCTTGGAAAACGAGGTATAGATAGAATGACTGACAGACAGACGCAGAGATAGCAATATAAACTATGGTCCCTTACGGTTGTATCGGTAGAGGAATAAAATGTAGCACTTTATTGTTTGATTGGATTTCAGAAATCCTGATAAGGACCGCAAGAACAGTCACATACATCACGTGCACCTACGTGCACATTGACAAAGACAGCCAATCTCAAAGTCGGGATTTATCATTGACCAATATATTGATATATATAGAAGAGAATAAGACCATTTGATCGAACAGTTTGTTTGAGATCTTAAGAAAAAGGTTAAACGTAAAAGGTAAGTTGGAATTTCTGACTAAATGATCGTTGTTTCACACTTTCAGCAAAGATTATGATTTCAACCACATGTAAGTAAGGGTGTTATTTTTTTCTTACAAACTTCTACTCTCTAGATGTATTGAAAAATATTTTTTGAGATTTTCCGCACATATTCCTACAAAAACTAAATTGATGCATCCCTTTCGGAGCCTTATTGTTCTTGGAGGATTTCATATTAAGGAATTAGATTTTAATACAAAATTACGATGTCTAAGAAGTAATATTACAAATCCAAGGATTGCACTTCTCGAGAAGAACTTTTATTTAATATGTTCCTACATTTAGAAAAGAACCGCTACTGGTACATGTACCATGCTTTTTCTCTGTTTTAATGTATTGGATGTACAATTAAGCCCCAGGGCTTGGAATTGGATATTGAAATAAATTTTAAGAATGACGAAATATGTTTGATTAATGATAAAACATAGTAAAGAATAAACAAGCAATGCATGAAGTTACAAACTATTTTAACCCTTTACCCTTTCGCTGATTTCGACATCATAGCAGCTTTACGTCAGTTACTGTTACGTGACGTTTACCTTTTACCCCGAAGTCCCACATATAAAATGGCTGACCGATGACATGAAGGTTTATATCTGATTTGAGTATCGCACAAGATTGATTTATACCAAGACATCTCTTTTATGCTTTCCCTCCTTTGAATGTTTCTAAATACGAAGACAAAGCAAAGAAAACTGATATCACAGTGAACTCGCTTCAAGTATATCTTCGGGTTAAAATATGCAGGTGGATGAAACATCTGTATTTTCTTCGTAATACATGTAATAAACTTGCATGCACATTTACATGTACACAGCCTTCCCTCAGCTCATACACATTTTTAAATGTATTAAGGGCATGAGTAACAAGTCCCATGATTTTCTTTCGATTTAATGTAAGCGTAAAGTGAAGGTATCGTATAAAGGGACGTATACACAAGTACGGTGTTACTTAGAAGGACCACCGAATTATTTTTCCTAAAGAAATGAAAGAAGATGATAAATAAATAAATATTTGTTTGTTGGAACAAGGGCTTAAAAAGTAGAACTCAAATATCAACAACGATTAAAAGAAACATATAATTGATAGGCAATTTATTATACAGTCATGTCTTCATGATAGTATAACATGCACAGTGAAGTTAGAATTTAAATGAATATATGCAAAAGAAAATCAATAAATGAATGTGCATGTGCATTATTAGTCAATTTGAGCTTGCTAATACATGTGTGTTTCTGTATAAATTTTATTTGTAGATTCCACAAGTCGTTACAGTAAAAATGGCTCGTCGGGGTAAGTACTTTTGTGTTGTTGTTGAACGTTTAAAAAAAAACAATGTTAATTGTCAATCATTAATCATCATTTATGCAAAACAAATTTAGAACAGTTGTATTGATAATTTTTAGAGGAAAACAATTCAGTTTGTGCAAAAATGATCAATATTTATATAATTCGTTTAATATATTTACAGATATCGAAGATATCGAAGTCTTGGGCGAACAATTTGAAAAAGGAATGTTTCTATCAGGTATCCAATAATTAGTTTAAATGAAATTTGAAAAAGACGGGCTGTCCCGAAATTTAGAAAATTTAAAAGTTGGTGTTGTACAAATGTACATAGCTGAGTCAAGAACTTTATGTTCGTTTTGTACTGTATAAACATTCAAATAATATACGACACCATTTTTCTAGGGCGTGTATCTTATTCAAATATTTAGCCGGCGAATTAAATATATAAGCGTTAGAAATGCCAAATGACAAGGACATAGAGAATTGTCAATGTTCAAAATAACCAGACACTTCTTAAGGTCAACATCTATTAAATGAATGGTGTCTATAACTTAATGATAATTAGAATATAAGGTCACCAATAAGACTGTTTTTTTTTTCATTTTTACAAAAAAACCCGTTAAATTGGCTAACATTCATTTCATTTAAATCTATACCAATAATGCTATGAAATATCACAGCATTATTTTGACCATTTATATAACAAAATATCATAAAAATTACTTTGAATATTTCAAAGCGTTTAATACAAGATGTCATAAATAACGCCATCATATAAGTACATTACGTATATTACTTTTACTCATAAAAACTTCAAATTGTTGTTTTTCATCATTTTCTTTGAAGAAGGTAAAATAAATTCTGATGCTTTATGGTTTAAACAAAGAATAGTTACTAATTAAATAATATTACTTTAAGATAAGTTTTGCAAATATTAATTTCAATATTTTCAAATACTAGATAAAATCGGCTACTAAAATGAGAAAACATGTTTCCAAGGAAATACCATCATTTACGTTTGTTTAATTTCCTGAGAAAACCTTAATATATTACTGACAGTGCATTGAACCTTCAGAGAGTTAACTTTTGGATCTGTCTAAGTAGAACTAACAATAATCATCACATAAAAAGAAATAAATCATTGCACTAACGTAACCTGTAAGATGTCATGGTCACACAATCATAAAAGATAAATACCAATGTTATAAGTAATACATGCATGCTAAAATACACATACTGAGAGTATTTATTTTTTAAACGCTGGAATTGTTTTACCTTTACACATATCTTAAGATATAAAACATATTCAAAGGTAAGTTAAGTATTTGCTGCATTAAATACATTTTCGTACATGTCAGATACAGTCTGCTGATGTTCTTCTGCCTTAAGATTCATAACAATTTCTTGAAGATGTTCATCTGTTTCTGGAACTTCCACTATGAGAATCTGTCTGTCCCTGCAATCTTTCTTCTTGTTGTTAATATATGAAGCAAACAAGTTTCTCAGTTGATTTGGTGTCAGCCACTCAAATGGTCTAAAAAGGCGCTGTCCATTTTCATCACAAGCTTTTTGAAGTTCTCCACTTAAAGCTGCATAATTTGGCCGTTTTCCTGTCTTTTCACAGCTTTCAAAAATCTTCTTTACATACTCCTTCACATTCAAGGAGAACCTTTTGCACTTAGCAACAGATTTCAATGCCCATCCTCCTGAACTTTGGGAAAAGATATCCGTATCACGACTCTGAGACATCACTGTCTCACAAATGTGAGCATAGTTTTCTCGGATGGCAGAACACTCCTCAACCCAGATTTTGATGCCACAATCATTTCCAGATTCTTCAGATTTCCTGTAAAGGTGATTGCCTAATGCTAGATGTTTCTCAAGGTTAGCAGACCTCACATTCTGTTTCTGGCATTAGGGATCTGGATATGCATACAAATCATTATTCAGGTGGTCCTGGTCCTGATCCTGGCTCTGTTCCTCCTCCATTTCGTTTTGAATGTTTGGGTTTCTCATTTTAACACAGACTTGTCCAACATCTACTGCATGAGATGGAAATTCTTCTAACACCTAAAAAGCAATGAAATCCAAATTACATTTGTAATTTTCGACTATATAGCAAATGCATATGTAATTTAAATGATAGAGCCATTATAGTTAGCATGTCTTCCTTATGATATTAAATCGAACTTTATATAAGTAATGATTATTAATTTTTGTAACTAATATTTACCTCAAAACCATTCATTTCTCCAACATTAAGATGCTGATCCTTCAAAGTATTTGTATCAATAAGATGTCCACAACCAATCTGATATGCCCTCCTTGCAATAACTGAATCCACATCAAACCTGAAATTGTTCAGAAGGCTAATCTGATTTTATCTTTGGCTCCTCTGCATTGTCAATGGAGATAACACAGGTCTTTGTTCCTTTCAATCCATTATTACTTTCTAAGGCTCTCTTCAGTCTGAGGCAGAAAGAATATCATTTCCCTTATTCAGAAATCTAGCCACATGCATTCGACAGGAACCAGTTTTGCTGTCACAAAGATCTTTTCCAGACTGTGCTTCACTGAAGTTGAACTCCTTGATGGTAATAGGAAAATGACTGTAATTCTGACTGATAAAGGAGATGAGTGGTGTACAGTGATAGCAACCAGCATTGTCTGTCTTCATGTAGATCTCCTTCAGGTTTGGAAACTGCACTGATAGAGTCAAAAGAAGGTGTCTAATAATATGAGCAACGGAAAACCAACCTCAAGTACCATTCTCAAGGATATGGATATAGGTGTTCAGGTCAAGATGGTCTGACGAAATGCTAGCTGTTGATTCAGGGTCACTCTTCTTGGTAATTAAACTTTTTAAATGAAGTTATTTACTCTGCAAAATAATTTACTTTTGAAGTTGCTTTCTTTCACTAGAATATTATCAATCTTAGCCCTAATGCCACATCACTCACTGTGTAACAGGTCTTAGTGCATGCTTGTATCCCCTACTATATTTTTTATATATAACTAGTTACATCAAGCATATCCTGAATGTTTTTTTCAAACAAATAAGATGTTGTGATTCATCAGCATATTTGAAAGCAGTTGTCTAGCAAGTTCCTTGAAAATTACTGCATAAATTGATTTCAGTTAAATTAGCTGAAAGTCTGAGTAATGCTTCATTGAGTTTTCTTTTGGTGTTTTGTTCTGTTCATGCCAGTCTTGGGATGATGGTAAGGAAGGGTAACAAGAACTTGTGGCTGGAAAGCAATACAATGTGCTTCATTACTAGAAATCTAAAAAGAAAATGTGAATTTATGTATACCGGAAAATGCTTTATGTATGATCTTATCAGGTAGTATGATTTGCATAGTCGATGTCTATGATTTGTCTCAGTATACTGGTTTACCATGATCTATTTAATAATTGGTTAAAATTTTACTTCATTATCAAACAATATTCATAAAGATATTAATCTTAAGTTAATAAACAGGTAAGTTTTGTCGGGAATTAATTTTTTCGTGCGGAAGGTTTTCTAGAGGAAAATGATCAAAATTATGCCTTTGAAATTCAATTACTGTAACATTTCATTTTATAGTTTCATCAGGAATGCAGGAATTTCATCTTTCATCATGTGATATATTTGAGACATATTTTGTAGGACCTGTTTTACGTCTAGAAATCATTTTTAAAGAATTTGATTGATTTTCAGCATATAAAGTTATAAAGTTCATCGGAATATGAACAGAAGATTTGATCACGTACCAATCAAGTTCATATCCTGGTGAACTTTTTAACATTGCTGTTTATTACTTATACTTACGTTTGAAAAAGTAAACTGTTCAAAATTATTAAAATAACCATGTTTTCAATGTTTACAATAATGCAACCGTCAAGTGATAAGCACGTGCGGTAATCATTGTGACGTCATTAAAAAGTTCACACAGAATTTAACGTTTTCGCATTTCATATAGGAAACATATTTGCAGATGTAAATATTGATAACTATACTTCTTGAGAAATTCATATTAGCCAGTAATGTTAAGAGGGCTTTGGGTCGTGGTCATTTTATACCTTGGTCACATTGAAGCGAATGGTCTTGCGAACAAATTTTTTCTCGTATATTCGGCTGAAGAAACATAATCAAACGGATCCAGTATCAATGGCGAGTGCCGATCGGCGAGTCAATTTGAAAGTTTTATTTCACGGTCGGTCGATAACATTAACAAATCTGCAGACAATCAGCAGATTTCCTGCCAAAATCCCAGTCATGTTTCCAAAAACGACCAACGGCCGACGGTTTTTGAGACAAAACGGGATTATGTCACGGTGTGAAATTCAATCATTTGAACTTTTTTTAATTAATGTGTAAATTATCTTTTTTCGGACTTCGTGTTAATTGTTAAAACACTTTCCCTCCATATCGACAACTGTTTTAAAAACGTTCTAAATTCCGCGCAGCAAACGGAGGCACAGTCAGAGATGGACAGCTAATCTTTTAAGTGACTTCTGTTTATGTTTATTGACACTTTATCGTTCATCTTAATATTAATCCTTTTATGTACATGCTGCTAAAATGTCATAAGTTACTCAATAGCTGTTTGATAATTGATTTCTTTACATCTGCACTTATTATGTTAATTCTCATTGTTGTTCAGTATATATGATTTTGAATTGTAAACAATCGTCAGTTGGAATCAGACCTTCGGTGCTGATACATCCCAAACTCATGTACAAAGTTATTCCATGCAAATTCTAGATAAAAGTCTGAAAACTGAAACGCGTGTTGGCTTGTTGGAGGTTTCATGAGGCTGGGTCCAACAACAAGAGAATAATCTCGGGGTTGAGCTAGTATTGATCCCGTACGGGAGAGAGCGTCCCGTAATATTTGGTTGGATAATCCTAAGAGTAACGACACTCTGGACTGCTACATATATTTTGTAGTAGTCAGGTCCTGGATAATATATATATATATATATATCACCCTGTGTTAATGAAAAAATATCTTTTGGAGATAATGCATGTGTTGTAGAAACGACATGGTTTCAGCAATGTTTAATTTATCTCCTTTTTTCATTCTTTTTATTGCACGGAATCAATCGTTTGAGGAATATCCGCACAACCACTGTAAAGTTTGGGTTACTCTCTGAGAGCAAACGCCAGAAATGACCGAAGCCTTTATATAATGTAAATAAAATTCCAGAGTCCAAATGTACTAAAAATCGTACACATTAGTTGCATTATCTCCGGAAATCTCTGAAACATAATACGCACCACCCTGAGAGAGAGAGAGAGAGAGAGAGAGAGAGAGAGAGAGAGAGAGAGAGAGAGAGAGAGAGAGAGAGAGAGAGAGAGAGAGAGAGAGAGTTTGGCAGATAGAGACAGACAGAGAGCGAGAGAGAGAGAGAGCGAGATAAACTGTGTTTAAGTGTTTAATAACATGCTAAAGCAATGAAAGATTAACATTTGATTTCACACTTCCATTAGCATATAATGAATTAATTTTAAAAATGTTGTTATAAACACCTACAGCATGACACGCATGGGTGTATCGGTGACTTTGATGCCGACGATTCACAAAGCGTCGATGAGTGATCGAATTCAGCGAGCGGCCGATATGAAAAAACTGATACGCAATATAATTGAATTTCACAACTAGTTCATCACATTATATATATAAAAAAAAAAATGATTCATAAAATCATTGTGACCCCTGTTTTGTCATATGCATTGGTGCTCTGCAGGATACCAAAAACAATTTAATCTATTTTCAATATCTAAAAATCGATCGTCTTTTCAGAAGATATTCAAACATGATTTTAGGATTTTTTTTAATGTTTGGCACTTGAGTTTCAACCTGTATAACATTACCGGATAACATCTGACTTTTTTGTGCGCTTTTGGGCATCATAATGCGAAATTTAGCAAACCGAGTTTAACGGGTATATGAACATCATGACATTTTTGCATGGGTTTTGGGTTTTCAATGAGAGTTTGGCATAAATAAGTACGATAAGCTTTAGTGTGTGGATTATTAATCGCTGCACAATGACACTAAGATCTTTAAGTCTAAAACGTCTGTG
This sequence comes from Magallana nippona, assembly GCA_033439105.1. NCBI lineage: Eukaryota > Metazoa > Mollusca > Bivalvia > Ostreida > Ostreidae > Magallana > Magallana nippona. Next base: position 29,185,427 of record CM065917.1, on the reverse strand, counting down.
TAAATCATCTTAAACATGCCGTCCTTACGTGTATGCAAACTGATCGGCTACCTGCAGATACTTATCTTTTTTTAGTTAAACTAATTTGTAATGACCACAGAATTCATAATTGAAAAAAAATAATTCACAGCAAACGCTTTCTATCATGTACATACATATGCATGACGCACATGTAAGCATCGTAGGTAAATGTAAACTAAGCAATGCAAAATTGAAAATATTAAGATTATAGAGAGTAGAATTTTTTTAGGTCAGTATCAGACATAAGGCACAGCCACGCGAGTCTTGTGTATTAAATAACAGCAAACCGCTAGTCGATCCACGCTTGATAGCTCTCCTGGACCACATGCGAGGGACGAGTTACGTAAACATATATACAAATATTACGGGAAAGGGTGAATTTAGAAAGCCATTGAGTTATCATATGCTTAATAGTTTTATATATTATATCATGTGCTCAATCATTAAAAAAGATGAAAACTAATTAACTTTTCAAAAGAATCCGTCATAGTAAAAACAATGTTTTTGCGACTTTATTTTAATTTTACGCAAAATTGAATTATCGCAAATAGATTTCTATTGACTTTAACAAGAAAGAACCCCGTGCATTACTAAAGACAGTCAGAAACAAAGCTATTAAGTAATAACAGCGGAAAAAAATATTTCAGGAGTCGTGTTCAGCTCTAACAAAAAGTAAAGTCAATAATTTTCAGAGCTATACTTTTGTTGTTTTTAAAAATGTTGGTTATTATTGAATTTCTATTAATTTTCATTATTTTTCATTATATTTTTGAGCGATTCCTGGTTCATGTAAATTGGTGTTTTCTCATAGTTTAGTGACTTCAAGAAAGGAAGGGGTTTATGAAAGTTTTAATAACTATTTCCTTCATAATAAAAAGTATTAGAAAAGTTATTTTAGATGTTCAGAAACAATATGCAATCCCAAATTTCAATATTCCTGATGCAAACATTTCCTTCACCCTGAATGATCAATCATTTTTAGAAACTCTGCTTTTAGAAAAAAGAAAAAAAATATTGTATGCCTAATTTTCAGGGGGAAAAAAAGATTGGAGAGAGAAAATGTTTGCAATATCCATCATTGCAAATATTGATGATCTTTTAGTAAAAAGCATCGAGGAACATGTATTTGCATAAGAAGGAGAGCAAAAATGTGTTGAAGAAGGAGGAAAACGGTCGCAATACTTCTAAGCACTAAAGTGTAGAAAATTCCTAGACTAGAGGATCATAAAGGAAGAATTTTCTTTAATAAAATCCGAAATTTTGAAGAGAAACACAGGCTTTTTGAACAATAATAGAAGGAACGGGAAGTAAATGGGTTTTATTAAATAAAATGAAAAAAATCTCCAGAATTTGATGGGTGTTCTCCTAAATTATTTCTTTTCTTTCTTTGACACTATTCATATTTGTGGTACAATGTATACAATGTACCAACACATGAATCAAATCAGACAATCCATACAAATTTATATGAAACAGATGACTCAGAGACGGATGATGAATCAGACATGGATTATAATTCTGACAGGGATATTGAACTAGAAAGACAACGCATTACTCCTGTTGGCAATCGCAGAGGTAAATTAATCATCTTTTTCCTATTGCTTTACAAATTCTGAAAATTGGTTGAGGATCCACTAAGTATAAATTAATGATAAATATGCACAAATGTTAAAAAAACATAAGGATCTATATAACACTCCCAACATTTTTTATGAGAACATAATTCAGTACCATAAATCAATGGTATTAAATAAGCTGTTTAGCTTGCCAAAGGGTACATACATACATACATACATACATACATACATACATACATACATACATACATACATACATACATACATACATACATACACACACACACATATATATATATATATATATATATATATATATATATATATATATATATATATATATATATAACACAGAGATATTTGGAATATTCATTACAACTGAGGTCCAACTGCGCCGGGGCATGGACTCACGGCTTTCAGAATCAGAATCACTCTACTATCCAAATTGCTAACCAATTGGCTATCTAGACAAGACAAAAATTTTGCTTTTGATGATAAACGGAACCTAGCGCATTGGCCATGCTTTAAAAGGTCAATGAGATTGAAGTAGAATACTGTATACGACAATTTCAGAGGATCGTAGCAATGCCATTCTTAGGACCATTTTATAATAGATAATTTTAGGGTTTTTTCCTCTTTTACCAGGTTTTCACGTAGATATCATCAACAAAATGTGGAATACAGTGTTGCACCACGGACACGGATATCGACGTGATGTAGGCCTTGCATCAATCACATGCTTAGTATGTACGATAGACGGTGTTCATAAGCCGATCATATATCTCAGTAGAGAAAATGAACACGCAGAGATGCATTTGCTAACTCACTTGAAAAAAAACTACAACGGACCAATAAAGATGACTATTTATATCAACAATTCTCCTTGTGTTTACTGCGCAAAATCAATAAAACAATATTTAGATCAAAATGTGAATATTCAATTGATACTATATGTCACACATCTATATTATATTAAAAGGAAGTCTTGTCAATTGAGAAAAGATGCTGGAAAGGCTGAATTACACATAGATTATATAAAGAATAAAGTACACGAAGATCAATACCATGGACTGAGGAGTCTAATGAGTCTAGGAGGTAACCGATGCAGAATAGAAGCGTTCACTAAAGAGGTCTGGGAATCTTTACTCGCTGTCATGGACATGTCTGAAGAATCTAGAAAACGAGTAAAGCGTGTATACGGCCTAAAGCTTGAAAACTCTGATAGGAGCAGACAAAGTGAAGACAGGCGTATTAGAAAGGATCTTAATCACATAAAATTACATTCAGATCCTTGGCACGATATTAAGAAATGAATCATTATGATTTAGAAGAAATTTGAATTGCAAATGAATTTGCAAACAATGAAAATAGTTTGATATATTATAATTTAGTAGTGGTCTAATTTAGTTACCATCTGTAAAACTAAATAAATCCAAATACTTACAATAATAGAGGAAAGAAAATATTTCAATTTTCTCTTAAAATTTTCACTATGTATAATTCTGATTGACTATATAAACACATTTTTAGGAAAATATCTGTCTGTAACGCTTTATTCATATATATTTACATTTTCCAGTGCCTTTGTCTGTGATAACACTACGATTCGGTTTTGTACTATTTTTTTTACTGCTTCACTGTATCTAATCTATACTATTATGACATTGAAGTTGTCAATTTCAATTAAATGCATGTTGAATAAAATAAATGTTAGACATTGAGAATAGTTTGTCTAAATTTGATCCCAATGCAGAAAACAAAAGATAGAAAATAGTTTTAGTGAGGTTGTTTAGAAAGATTGAATGTTTTAAGTACTACCAATTTCGTCCACCTCAGCCAGAACACGATGTCGCAAAAACTTTAAAACAAAACAAATTTGTAAAGTTGATAAATAAAGTTGAATTTGAATTAGTATTAGTCTTTATAATTAGTATTAGTCTTTATAATTTATCTATAATTTCTTAAGCTTCGGACAATTTCCTTAAAAAGATTAACAATTGTTCTATTATAAAGTCTACAAGAATATGGTATTTCTAGGGCATGCCTACGTTGTTATTGGTTTTGTTAAAAAAATCAAAAAGCGACTAAATAACTTTATTTAAATTTTACATCAATTCTGATATTAAATACACTACATAGGCCTATAGATCTGATTCTATATTTCCAAGGCATTTGTACTCAATTATTGGAAGAGGAGGCATCAACATCAAATTGTAAGCAATGTCATATTTGCAAGATGGTTTCTTTATTTTTGTTCTTATATCTACCAAATAATAATTAAACAAAAAGGAACCATTCGTATCTTTAAATGCAATTACTAGCTCAGCTTGCATAGCTTATCTGGAATACATGGGTTTTAGTATCTTGTTTTATTCCGTTTTATTCCGATATACAAATACGCTGTTATATTTATATACGTCTTATTTTATTCAAATCTGGAATTCAGATTCTTGTTTTAAAAAAACGTCAAATAAACGAAGACCCCACAAATAAAATCGATAAGCTTTTTGCTATAGAAAATAACACTTAGTCTATCTTCCTTTAAAATTAAAGTATCATATACCACTTATAACACAAAGTATGTCAGTGTGCAGTTTGATTTCTCATTGTAACTGAAGTTCAACTTGATCATGATATGATCTGCGTATAGAAAACCTCTGAATTATTTTGGATTCATTTTTATTCGTGGGGGTCAATGTTCGTGGGTAGCCAACATTTTCCTGTGTCGAGTGGGCGTAATTTCGTTGATAGTGTAATCGGGAAAATTTCAATTAATATTAAACAAATGATTGTATATAGGTTCGTAGGGATGTAAATTCGTGTGCAAGGGTTACCTACGAAAGCCAGGAACATAGATACCCCACAAACAATGATGATTCCACAGTATAAATAGACGATTTAAACGTTATCAAATAAACTTAAAGTATTTTAATAAATAGTGTCATTTGATAATTATAATCAAAACACTTCAAAATAATGTATTTGAATGTTAAATTCAAGGAAATGTGTATATTCATAAGCAAGTAGACTGGTTTTAACTGGTTTGACCATGATTCGGTTTTTGAAAGAAAAAAAGGAAAAGAAACACGAACATTTAACATTGAACATCATTATTTTGGTACATTCTAAAATATTTTCTATATTCGATTAACGATATCTATTTTTCAGATATAAAAATTAACTTAAAAACAAAAAAGTAAAATATAATACAAAAAATGAAAGATGAAAAATTGTGGAAAACATTTTTCAGTTTAATATTTTGATTAGCTGAAATATTTTAAAGGACACATCTAGTGTAAGTGTTTGAAATATTTACTTAAAGTAAACGAGATTAGTTTTGTTGACAACATCATTTTTATCCGCTCAATGAGGACAGCAAATCTGACCAGGTATATTACATGTCAGTACATGAATACTATAAAAGGTTTGATGAGATTTTTTTATTTACACAGAAATAACTGTTGTGAGTTAGCCTGAAAGCCTCTGTACACCCAGTAGTCTTTCTACAAAATTTCTGCCTCTGTTTTGTTGTTTGGGATCCTAATCTATTTATAGACAATAATTTTCCAAACCGTCTATGGCAACAGACTTAAGTAAAAGGAACGGGACTTTCCGTAAAATATCATTTCGATAAGAATTATATGAATATGACTTAAGTATTTGTGTCTTAGCTAAAAAGTTATTTTTTAATCTAGTATAATTTTAGCACAACACCAAGGAATGTTTATGAATTCCGGCACTGATTCTGAATAGTAACGCCGATGCCTACATTTCAAATTCATAATTATTAAAAACCAACGTTTCTGCAATATCCTTTATTATCTGATAGTATCTGAGCATTGAAAACACTGCATATTAGTTGAAAAAAATAGTTATTTGCATACAATGTTAATGGATAAACCATTCCTTGCAAAAGTAATTGTTCTGTTGAACAGAATTGTAGAGATCTGCATTAAAAATGAGCACCACCTCCCTTATATGGATTTTATATAGGACAAAGCAAGTTTCAGCTTTCCTTTGACTGAATGCTTTTCCAGAAGATTTTTCTCTTGATCTTTCCTCATTAAAATTATTAAATTATAAATTATTTTATATAATTATAAAATTATAATTGAAAAATTTAACACCCCCGTCACCCATGTTGCCCAACCATACTCTTGGGAATCATAACTTGAACAAACCTGAATCTACACTACCTGAGGATTTCATTCTACACAAATTTAAGTATTTCTGGCCTAATAGTTTTTGAGAAGAAGATTTGTCTCTATATATTCCTATGTAGCCCTACTCTACCCCCGGCAATCATAATTTGAAGAAACTTAAATCTACACTACCTGAGGATGCTTCTACACAAATTTGAGCATTTTTTGCCAAATAGTTGTTGAGGAAGATATTTTGAAAGATTATTTCTATATATTCCTTGTAAAACTTGATCCCCCCCCCCCCAACCATTGTGGCTCCACCCTCGGGGACCATGATTTAAAGATACCTGAATCTACACTACCTGAGGATGCTTCCAAACAAGTTTCAGCTTTCCTGGTCATATTTTTTGAGAAGATTTTTAAATATATCCCTATATATCCCAATGTAAAGTTTTTACCCCCCCCCCCTTCCCATTGTGGCCCATACCTACCCCCAGTGACCATGATTTGAACAAATTTAAATCTACACTACCCGAAAATGCTTCTACACAAATTTGAGCATTTATTGCTTAATAGTTTTGAGAAGTTTTTTCAAGATTTTTCTCTATTAGTTCCTATGAAAAACTTGACCCCCCCCCCCCATTGTGTCCCCATCCTACCCCCAGGGACCATGATTTGACCAAACTTGAATCTATACTACCTAATGACGCTTCCACACAAATTAGAGCTTTTCTGACCTAATAGTTTGTGGCAATAAAGTCAAGCTATAGGCTGTAGTTGTAATATCCCAGAAAATTCGGATTGAAAGACCATAGCTGTAATGTCAACGACCGACGGTCATAATTGTATGTAGATTTACTTTTTGAAACCTCAAAACTTGAACTTCTAAGCATAGTTGAATTGTTAAAAATATGTCTGAATCAATTAAAGTGATCAAACCAAACAGTAACTACGAGTTATACATGTAGCCGAAGAACTGTAACTCCACGGAAAATTTGGGGTGACGGAACGTAACTGTCGTAAGAGAAGGTTGGAGTATACATTTCTTCTCACAGAGCTAGGCCTACAACTCAACAGCTATGGATGTGGTTTATTTAGATCTAACATTTTTTATGGTAAACACAGCATTAAAACATTGATGCATTCAGATCAGACGCTTTTAAAAGTAGCCCTCAAAACTAGAGCAAAGCCGATTGCAGAGCAACGAGTAGGTCTTCTATCACACTTACGAGGGAAAAAGTCTTTAAAATCCCTTAAAATCCCACAGGGTCTGGAGGAATAAATCATTTTCTGTCATTACGTATTTAATAATGGTTTAAAAGTATCGAAAATATTTACATCAATTTAATTCATTTTTTTATACAAAAAAAAATCTTAGCCATTTTATATACTACTTGATTAATTATACCCCCACTTTCTTAAGAAAGTTCGGGTATATTGTTGTTACCCTGTTCCGTCTGTCCGTCCGTCAGTCCGTCCGTCTGTCATGGTTTTACTTTCTCAAACTGCTCTTACATCTTATAAACCAGCAAACTGAACTCTTGGAGTTTGATTTCGGGGGTCATGTTGTTTTGTAAAAAGGTTTCATTATTCTTTGGTAGTCCTGGGGGTCAAATAATAGGTAAAAAATGACGTTTTTTCACAAAAAAACCTTCTTCCTCGAACTTTCAACCGTAGACAAATCATCTCTTGGAGTATATTTTGGGGTATCCTGTAGATACGCAATAAGGTTTCGGAAATTTCAATTTTTACCTGGGGGTCATTAAATGGCTGAAAAATGACTTTTTTTTTTTTTTTTTTTTTTTTTTTTTTTTTTTTTTTACAAAAAGTCTGGTTTCAAAAAAACGTCAATTGTTTTTTGCAGTAGCCTATGATCTACTAGAATATGATTCGGGGTGTTCTGTTGATGTGTAATAATTTTTCAGAATTGTTATCACAGGGGTCTGTGGGCATCAAAAAATGACGTTTTTTGGCCAAAAAATATGGTTCCCAGAACTCGTCTTTCAATTTATACAGTAGCGATGTTATCTCTTGAGATATGATAGGGGCCGTCCTATAGATGTGCAATAAGGTTTTAAAAATTTAAATTTCATCCAGGGAGTCAAATAGTAGCTGAAAATTGACGTTTATCACTCCTGAAAAAACCTACTTCCCAGAACTCCTCTCATGATTTAATGAATAGCCACATCATTTATAGGGATATACATGTAACAGGGGCTGAACTATAGATATGCAATAAGGTTTTAGAAAAATAAATTTGATTCTGAGGGTCAATACTATCTGCAAAATGTCCTGTCCCATAAAAAACCTAATTCCTGGACCTCCTCTTATCTCTTGTGATCGAAATAACGTACCATACATAAGGAGGAAGAATGTATATGTTTTAGGGGTGGGGATCACAAGCATTTTTTTTCAAGTTATTTGATAATTTCTGACTTTGGGAGGGTGGGGTGGGGTTAGGGCGACCCCCAGAGGCCATGACCTACTAATACCTTGACATGGTCATGGTTCAAGAAACAAAAATATATATGGTCCAGGAGTGGGGATTTCGATGATTTTTAGGATATTTTAAAAATATTCAACTATTCATGTTTTCGAGGGGCAGGTGGGTTGGGAGATTCGGAGTCTCTTCTCACATTTTCACAGTAGCAAAATCATTTCTTGACTGTTTTTTTTGTATGATGTCAGATGTACATAGAGAGATTTTGGAAATTGCTTTTTAATCTTAAAGATAAACAAAATGTTATATATAATAAGGGATAGGGGTAAGGATAAGAATTACACTACATACGAATAAGATAGGTTACTTGATTAGTTCTAACTCTGGAAAGTCATTGGGCGTCTCAAAGGGGGCATAACCTATACATATGTACCAATTGATGTGCAATGACACAAGGAGCAAGAACGAATATGGTTTAGGGGTAGGGACCTCAACAATTATTAACATGTATTATCATTCCCTATTTCAGAGAAGGGAGGGGTGTGTGGTGGGGGTGGTGGTGTGGTGGTTTAAAAGCAACTCTTGGTGGGGGGGGGGGGGGGAATGACCCAAAGGGCAGGGGCCAATTTGTCTTAAATGTATCTTGACATGATCAGCGGAATTGGACAGAATGATCACTATAGGGCATCTGCAGAGTGGGGCCCTAAATAAGTTGTTAATAGTTACAAAATTAATCTTCAAAAAATATTGATAATATGTTATACATGTATTTAGAAATGTCTATATTTTCAAAATAATTAACGAATTAATCAGTCAAAATGAGTTATAAATTATCGATTGGCAATTCTGCAATTGATTGCCATCCCTAGTATGTCACATGTATTTTTTATATATAATTATACATGTATATCTGTTAACAATCAGGATTGAAATACACAAATTTTCATGCGTCATAAATCTTGACATACCACATATCTCTTGATAAAAAAGAATAAGCAAAATATAAGAAAATTACAGTCATTAACTCTTTTTCTATTACTGGTGTATGATGATGGGGTAAGGGGTTTAATGGGGAAAAAAACCTGCAGCATGCCTTCATTCTCACAAGAAATGTATATCTAATCCACACATCCTGGGGATGGGGAACGGTTAAGGCCCCTTCCCCTTCCTTCCCATTTTAACTCATATAAATATATTTAATACCCAAATGTAATTCAAAATGTTACAGTATGATACAGTATGCTGGCAAAGGGAGATCACATTTTAGAAAGTGAGAGTAAAACTTAATTGTTTTGTATACGGTGTCTCATAATATTGCGCTACTACATGTATTATACCTACCTATATTAGTCAACATCATAATGATAATCCAGTTAGAGCACAATATGAATTCCTTTAGCTGATCACCACAAAAGAAACGTTTATTCATGATAATTAATCCTATTCTGCATATCAAAAACACATATGCATATATACACCATGTGAAACCCATCTAACCAAAGAGCTAGGTAAAACTAGTACCCGCTAATGCAACCTGTAGACCTGTGTTGTGTATGTAACTTTGGATAAATCACAAAGATCATTTACTTTTAACATATTGCATGTATTTTCACAACTTTATTCTTTAAAACCACTTGCACAATTGTATTAGGTAATTAATCATGTAAAGCACAATTTTCAGCTTTAAGGTGGTATGGGACACCTACATATTGTGATGTACTCCTTATTGAACGAAACAAATAAAGTATAAAATATAATATTTTCCCCAAAAATAATGTTACCTAAAGTCTTATCTTATTTTTACCTTAAGTTTCCAAAAATTTTACAAAACTTATTTTTTTGGCCCAAATATTCATTTGTAAAAATGTTTAATTCTAAAACGGTGAAAGTAATTTATTAAATTATAATATAACAACTTATAATATAAAATAACGCACTTTTATCCACATAAATATAGACATGTTTCTGATACCACCTTTTAAAATCGTTAAAGCAGTCCTGCAGTGAACATCATTGCGCAATATGACATTATTTTGCACTGTTTACAATATTCTTTATCGCAATTACATGTACAGGCTTTCATTGTTATAAAAATATTCGGATTTTCATTTATCTATGGGTGGGGGGGGGGGGGGGTTCAGAGTAATAATTGTGTTTGCAGGGTTGCAGGGGGAGGGGGATAGTAACATGTGATGTTGGCACACAAAAGCATAATAAAGCAGGCAACCGCCGAGGGGGCGGGAAGGGGGGGGGCGGGGGCATGATTAAATTATGTTTGTAATTATGATATAGACCATAATTTCTATGACATGAAATGTTTAGATTTTTGATTAATTAAAATTCACATGCAAACAGCTCAAACGCAAATTGTACATAAAAGTAATATGTGTATTATGGGATGTGACCTCATCATTTATGACAATTATAATTTTTAAAAAGTACCTGAAATTGCATGTGGCCTTCTTTTTGACTAAAATTGGTACAACAGAGTGTTATTTAGAGGCAAACACTTGGTGCGGGTATTACTGTCTAATGACAGCATCTAGTTTCAAATGGGTTTATTATCAATCATTGGCATAAATATTTGCTGGAATGATCAGTCAAGCAATTATATTAAGTGTTATTCTTATTACATGCTAATCAAAAAGTGTTTTTAGGCATACATTGACTGCTGGACACATCACAGATGGCATCAACTATAACACAGTCAGTGACAGATGTCTCTCTAAATTGTTAAGATATAAGTATATAATCATTGGGATTGAAATTTAAACTTTTTTACACCTTCAAAACTGCTACATGGTGTCCATTTCTAACTCATAGTAAAATTGTTGTAAAATAAGTTCAATGAATTTTTCATATACATTTTATTTTATACATAAAATATGTCATCTTTTGATTTTGTTTATATTATAATCATCATATAAATTAATGCATTGGAAAATATGCAAATCATTTTGATATATCAAACTATTGTGTGACAATGTGTCTGTTATATTTTGTAGCAAATGGATGTAGTACAGAAGTTTCAAATATTTCTTTTGATGTAGTCTGATGACATTGTTATGAATAATCCAGGATCCAGATATTTATCTTGAGTTCAAAGATGTCAGCACTACACTTGCTATAATTATGACAGGTAATGGTAATTATATTTATATGTGGCTCTGGCTGTATGATTAATACAAGTGTTATTTTTTTCTTGGTTCTGATTTATTTTGAAGATTTTAAAATCTCAATTTGAAAAAATAACACAAATAATCAAACTTCTTGAAAAAGAATATATTTTTACATGATTTTCCATATTAATTATTTTTTGTATGGTTTTATTTTAAAAAGTTTGATGGTTGTATTTGAATTTGTATTAACAGTTAAGAAGAGAAGTTTAGACATGACTTGTTAAGAACAGCATATCAAAATAGGAGAAGTTGGCCAATAAAACGGGCTTAATACATTAAAAGGTAAAAGTATATTTTGTCAAATCAACACTAATACTGACATTCCTATTCATTCTCTCTCTCTCTCTCTCTCTCTCTCTCTCTCTCTCTCTCTCTCTCTCTCTCTCTCTCTCTCTCTCTCTCTCTCTCTCTTTCTCTCTCTCAGAGCTTGCAAATAAGGTATTGAACATTATTTACTTTATTAAGAGGATGAAAAATCTAAACGTTGTATCTGCAAATTCATCCTGTTGATTATTCAAACACATCTTTGAATAAACGAGCAACCATGGCATTTGTAAACTTACAAACCATATCAAAAATTGTTATATTTTTTCTGTTTCTTTTTGCAGAAACAATTGAAGCAGAACTATAGAAGAATAAAAAAAAATTATATGTAATTTGAAAGGAAAAAATTCATATATATTCTGAACACTGTTTTTCTCTAACTAACATGTGACTGGAGTTGCAAAATTAATGGAATATTTTATAGATTCACTGTTGTGAAAATTGGATAATCAGTTGAAGAGGGTATCAGCATGTAACTGAAATATTAAAAATATTTAAAGGCATTTTTAAATATACATATTTGATACATGCTGTGTAAGCAATCCAAAAAATATTGAAAAAAATAAACACAGAATGAAATAAACATAGGTTCAACATATGATTAACATATGTTTATGAACATATGTTAATCATATGACTATTGAAAACGTATGTTTAATATATGTTAAACATATGATTAACATATGTTTATAAACATATGTTTAACATATGGTGCTCGTTTTTTTATGGCGAACATATGTTTTAGAACATATGTTCAACGTATGCTCAACATATGTTGAACATATGTTGCAATTTTACCTGTGTATGTAGAGCATTCTCTTGCATAACGAATGAGCTGAGAAACATGGAGCTTCACAGCATTTTTTAAATCAGAAAACCAAATCATAACGGAAAAAGTGTGCACAACGAAGTTTGGACACAATGCCTGAAAAAAAGAAAGACAGCGATAAAGACAGACCCTTACCGTTTTACCGGTAGTTGACTAATAAATCTTGCACTTTATTGTTCGATTGGATTTTTGAAAACAGATATCCTGATAAGGATCGCAACAATAGTCAGGTATGTATAAAGATATGCACACCTACATACACCTACAAGCACACTGATAAAAACATCAAATCACTATGTAGGTATTTATCTTTGAACAATATATTGCATCTATTGAAATGAATTAGAACATTTGAATTGATCGGACAATTTGTCCGAGATTGTGCATTGTCGATCTCTGGTCTTGTTTTATCAAGCGGGCGAAAACACGGAGACTATCCCATATTGTTTCTATATACTTCACAATGTAAAATGTTTTAAACATTTATTTCTATTTCATCGTAATATATACCCCGCGTACTCTGAGCATTTTAAATTCCTAAACATACCTAATTTATCCCCCGAATAATTCACACTTGAATAGAATCTTGTTTTAGTAGACGGGTAAATTATGGATACATGTTCAAAATTTATTTACCATATTCGTTACATTTAAATCAGTGATAGTTAATTATCTACATTAGAATGAAGTCAGAAGTGCAGAACAGCGAAGCAGTGTAAGTTTCAGATATTCTATCGTTATCGTCAAAACGAGCATTTAGAGAGTAATGTCTAATAATATATGGCCTGTACCGGCATTGTCCCCCACCCCCTCCTTTCCAAGGATTTAGGGTACGTTGTTTTATGCATAGATACCTTGTCGGATGAATTGTTAACTTTACTATTTGATCTTTACCGTCAATGTAAACAACCCATAACGTGAAGGAGTCTCAAAAAGTATGGGGTAGTCTTCTCCAACGTATGAAAGTAGTTGATTTTTACTGCTTCAGATACGAGACAACAATTGTGTCACAGCTTTCTGTTGGTATTTATAGTAATAATTCAAAACAATATATACCGCATAGAACACATCAATAGTCAAATTTGTGATGGTCATTGATTTGAGTGCTTTAAGCGTCTAGTAATCTCAAACACTCGGAAATTATCAGACATGTCTTAAGGTGACCGACGTTAGTTTTCATTGCGCATGTTTTTGCGCCATCTATTAAATGCATTTCATATTTATACCTTTTTAAGAAATAGCTTTGATTCCATCTATAAAAATGAACTCAATTAGGAAAATACAACTAAGAATATTCATATTTTTAAAAGAAAGTTTTATTGTTTAATGCTTTTTTCCTTGTTTGGTAGGTGAGCGTAACAATTGTGCTTTTATGACGTTATGACAAAATGAAGCTTTGTAGGAGTACGTTATAAGAAATAACATAAGAAAAGACGTAAAAAGTGTATGCCTTGAAAAGTCTACATACAAATTTATGCTATTCCAATGCATATGGTTGTTTTTCTTAGTTTTTGAATGAATCCATTGTACCAATCTACATTAATAGGTCTCCAAATTTATAGCAAAATTTGATGCCTTTTAATATATTTTGAGATGATCCCTGTTAAAAAGTGACTAATTTTATATATAAGGTAGAAATTGATAGTACTAATTTCATATTACAATTTGGGGGAGATCGCTATTGAAGTATTTTTTCAGTCTGCTTCGAAGTGCGGAAAATGACAATTTCCTTTATATTCCTATAGTAAATGTACCTGTACTTTGAGATGGCCAAACAAAATAATTATATGGTATATTTTCTTGAAACTTCGAAAATAATAATACTAGAGCTGGAGGATATTAAATATGGTTAAATATATTTGTTACTGTAGTTTTAAAGCAAGTGAAATCCAAAGTCGGCCTTTTTAAATTGATGGCAATCGAATGGTCGAATCATGCATATGCATAGTCACATTGAGTTCATCTATAAAAGCTACAAAGGAAGTTTAAGAATATTTCACAAAACCTTAATCGGAAGACGGTCTGAAAACAAGATACGGACAGAGTGCCCAACAAACAGGATAGACAGCAAAATAAACTATTGCCCCTTAAAGCTCTACCGATAGGGGACCTATAAATCTAACAATTTATTGTTTGCATGGATTTTGTAAACAGAAATTCCGATAAGGACCGCAAGTAAAGCCATCTATACAACCATGTACATTACCTGCACCTACATGCACACTGATAAGGACCACTCATCAGTAAGTGGGTATTTATCTTTGAACAAAATATTGATCTATATGGAACAGAATGAGACCATTTGAATTGATAAAAAAATTCAAGATTTTGCAGATTTACAGTCTTTTTTATTGATTGGACGAAATACACGGTGATTATCCCGTATTAAATCTATAAATTTTATAATGTTAAATTTTGGTTTTTAGTGTTTTTAAAATTAATTTCTATTTCACCTTTTTATGCCCCCCCCCCCCTTCGAAGAAGGGAGGGCATATTGCTTTGGTGCTGTCTGTCGGTCTGTCGGTCGGTCCACCAATGGTTTCCGTTCATTTTCTTCGCAGAAAGTGTACATACTGAAATGAAATTTAGTATACAGTTTTATCATAAGAATATTTAGGTCAAGTTCGATTTGGGGTACGATCAAACACTTTTTGACAGATTTATGCCTCTTGGACTTAGAAAAATTCCAATTATTTTAAGTTTCCGTTCATCTTCTTTGCAGACAGTGCACATACTGAAATGATATTTGTTATGCAGTTTTATCATAAGATTATCTATTTTTGAAAGCTTTATGACACTTGGACTTAGAAAAATTCCAATAATTTGCAGTTTTCGTTGAGTTTCTTTGCAGAGGTCTAAGGGAGGGGGGCATAAGTGTTTCACAAACATCTCTTGTTTTAATACGCCATGACAGAATATTGGATGCATTGTTAGAAAACCGGAAGAGCTTAGATAGTAAAATACAAGGACAGTCATGAACACTTAATAAACATTTATGTTATTATGAAAAGAATTGAATGTTTTCATTAGCGCCGGATGTGAATACAAAAGAAATATATGACCTACATAGATTCAGCGTTTTTAATCACTAAACATTCGTAATTTATCCCACAAATACATTATTCTGTTTTCAGTAAATTGATATAAACCTTTTAATTCATTTACCACATTCATTACATTTTAATCAATGATATTTGATTATATCTACAAAAGAATGATAAACTAAACTTAAAAGTGTAGAACAATTAAGACATGGTATCGTCAATGTCAAAACTAGCATTTTGACAGTAATGCCTTATGATATTTTTTTCGTAACGGCATTGCCCTCCCCCCTCTTCCCTACCCATTTACCCATTAACATAGATTTAGGGTACCGTCTATGTATTACAACACATAACACAGCACAGTCGACAAAAGGTATGGGATAGTCATTTCCAACGTATGGGACTAATTGTTTTGTCCGCTTCAGACACAGGAAAAAAATTGTGGCACATTATTTTATGTTATTTATAACAATAATTCAAAAGAATATATGCCGCACAGAACACAGCAATGGTCAAAATTTGTGATTGTCATTGTTCTAAGTGCTCTGCGCATCTTGTTATCTCAACACTTAATAACTAACAGAGGGATCTTAATTCGCGACAACCGAATGGTCAAAATAAGCATATGAATAGATTGAAGAATCTTAAAGTCACATTAAGTTCATCATTAAAATTGCTACAAAGCAAGTTTGAAATCAATTCACAAAACCATTAATCAAAGAAATGCTTGGAAAACGAGGTATAGATAGAATGACTGACAGACAGACGCAGAGATAGCAATATAAACTATGGTCCCTTACGGTTGTATCGGTAGAGGAATAAAATATAGCACTTTATTGTTTGATTGGATTTCAGAAATCCTGATAAGGACCGCAAGAACAGTCACATACATCACGTGCACCTACTTGCACATTGACAAAGACAGCCAATCTCAAAGTCGGGATTTATCATTGACCAATATATTGATATATATAGAAGAGAATAAGACCTTTTGATCGAACAGTTTGTTTGAGATCTTAAGAAAAAGGTTAAACGTAAAAGGTAAGTTGGAATTTCTGACTAAATGATCGTTGTTTCACACTTTCAGCAAAGATTATGATTTCAACCACATGTAAGTAAGGGTGTTATTTTTTTCTTACAAACTTCTACTCTCTAGATGTATTGAAAAATATTTTTTGAGATTTTCCGCACATATTCCTACAAAAACTAAATTGATGCATCCCTTTCGGAGCCTTATTGTTCTTGGAGGTTTTCATATTAAAGAATTAGATTTTGATACAAAATTACGATGTCTAAGAAGTAATATTACAAATCCAAGGATTGCACTTCTCGAGAAGAACTTTTATTTAATGTGTTCCTACATTTAGAAAAGAACCGCTACTGGTACATGTACCATGCTTTTTCTCTGTTTTAATGTATTGGATGTACAATTAAGCCCCAGGGCTTGGAATGGGATATTGAAATAAATTTTAAGAATGACGAAATATGTTTGATTAATGATAAAACATAGTAAAGAATAAACAAGCAATGCATGAAGTTACAAACTATTTTAACCCTTTACCCTTTCGCTGATTTCGACATCATAGCAGCTTTACGTCAGTTACTGTTACGTGACGTTTACCTTTTACCCCGAAGTCCCACATATAAAATGGCTGACCGATGACATGAAGGCTTATATCTGATTTGAGTATCGCACAAGATTGATTTATACCAAGACATCTCTTTTATGCTTTCCCTCCTCTGAATGTTTCTAAATACGAAGACAAAGCAAAGAAAACTGATATCACAGTGAACTCGCTTCAAGTATATCTTCGGGTTAAAATATGCAGGTGGATGAAACATCTGTATTTTCTTCGTAATACATGTTATAAACTTGCATGCACATTTACATGTACACAGCCTTCCCTCAGCTCATACACATTTTTAAATGTATTAAGGGCATGAGTAACAAGTCCCATGATTTTCTTTCGATTTAATGTAAGCGTAAAGTGAAGGTATCGTATAAAGGAACGTATACACAAGTACGGTGTTACTTAGAAGGACCACCGAATTATTTTTCCTAAAGAAATGAAAAAAGATGATAAATAAATAAATATTTGTTTGTTGGAACAAGGGCTTAAAAAGTAGAACTCAAATATCAACAACGATTAAAAGAAACATATAATTGATAGGCAATTTATTATACAGTCATGTCTTCATGATAGTATAACATGCACAGTGAAGTTAGAATTTAAATGAATATATGCAAAAGAAAATCAATAAATGAATGTGCATCTGCATTATTAGTCAATTTGAGCTTGCTAATACATGTGTGTTTCTGTATAAATTTTATTTGTAGATTCCACAAGTCGTTACAGTAAAAATGGCATGTTGGGGTAAGTACTTTTGTGTTGTTGTTGAACGTTTAAAAAAAAAAACGATGTTAATTGTCAATCATTAATCATCATTTATGCAAAACAAATTTAGAACAGTTGTATTGATAATTTTTAGAGGAAAACAATTCAGTTTGTGCAAAAATGATCAATATTTATATAATTCGTTTAATATATTTACAGATATCGAAGATATCGAAGTCTTGGGCGAACAATTTGGAAAAGGAATGTTTCTATCAGGTATCCAATAATTAGTTTAAATGACATTTGAAAAAGACGGGCTGTCCCGAAATTTTGAAAATTTAAAAGTTGGTGTTGTACAAATGTACATAGCTGAGTCAAGAACTTTATGTTCGTTTTGTACTGTATAAACATTCAAATAATATACGACACCATTTTTCTAGGGCGTGTATCTTATTCAAATATTTAGCCGGCGAATTAAATATATAAGCGTTAGAAATGCCAAATGACAAGGACATAGAGAATTGTCAATGTTCAAAATAACCAGACACTTCTTAAGGTCAACATCTATTAAATGAATGGTGTCTATAACTTAATGATAATTAGAATATAAGGTCACCAATAAGACTGTTTTTTTCATTTTTACAAAAAAAAACCCGTTAAATTGGCTAACATTCAATTCATTTAAATCTATACCAATAATGCTATGAAATATCACAGCATTATTTTGACCATTTATATAACAAAATATCATAAAAACTACTTTGAATATTTCAAAACGTTTAATACAAGATGTCATAAATAACGCCATCATATAAGTACATTACGTATATTACTTTTACTCATAAAAACTTCAAATTGTTGTTTTTCATCATTTTCTTTGAAGAAGGTAAAATAAATTCTGATGCTTTATGGTTTAAACAAAGAATAGTTACTAATTAAATAATATTACTTTAAGATAAGTTTTGCAAATATTAATTTCAATATTTTCAAATACTAGATAAAATCGGCTACTAAAATGAGAAAACATGTTTCCAAGGAAATACCATCATTTACGTTTGTTTAATTTCCTGAGAAAACCTTAATATATTACTGACAGTGCATTGAACCTTCAGAGAGTTAACTTTTGGATCTGTCTAACTAGAACTAACAATAATCATCACATAAAAAGAAATAAATCATTGCACTAACGTAACCTGTAAGATGTCATGGTCACACAATCATAAAAGATAAATACCAATGTTATAAGTAATACATGCATGCTAAAATACACATACTGAGAGTATTTATTTTTTAAACGCTGGAATTGTTTTACCTTTACACATATCTTAAGATATAAAACATATTCAAAGGTAAGTTAAGTATTTGCTGCATTAAATACATTTTCGTACATGTCAGATACAGTCTGCTGATGTTCTTCTGCCTTAAGATTCATAACAATTTCTTGAAGATGTTCATCTGTTTCTGGAACTTCCACTATGAGAATCTGTCTGTCCCTGCAATCTTTCTTCTTGTTGTTAATATATGAAGCAAACAAGTTTCTCAGTTGATTTGGTGTCAGCCACTCAAATGGTCTAAAAAGGCGCTGTCCATTTTCATCACAAGCTTTTTGAAGTTCTCCACTTAAAGCTGCATAATTTGGCCGTTTTCCTGTCTTTTCACAGCTTTCAAAAATCTTCTTTACATACTCCTTCACATTCAAGGAGAACCTTTTGCACTTAGCAACAGATTTCAATGCCCATCCTCCTGAACTTTGGGAAAAGATATCCGTATCACGACTCTGAGACATCACTGTCTCACAAATGTGAGCATAGTTTTCTCGGATGGCAGAACACTCCTCAACCCAGATTTTGATGCCACAATCATTTCCAGATTCTTCAGATTTCCTGTAAAGGTGATTGCCTAATGCTAGATGTTTCTCAAGGTTAGCAGACCTCACATTCTGTTTCTGGCATTAGGGATCTGGATATGCATACAAATCATTATTCAGGTGGTCCTGGTCCTGATCCTGGCTCTGTTCCTCCTCCATTTCGTTTTGAATGTTTGGGTTTCTCATTTTAACACAGACTTGTCCAACATCTACTGCATGAGATGGAAATTCTTCTAACACCTAAAAAGCAATGAAATCCAAATTACATTTGTAATTTTCGACTATATAGCAAATGCATATGTAATTTAAATGATAGAGCCATTATAGTTAGCATGTCTTCCTTATGATATTAAATCGAACTTTATATAAGTAATGGTTATTAATTTTTGTAACTAATATTTACCTCAAAACCATTCATTTCTCCAACATTAAGATGCTGATCCTTCAAAGTATTTGTATCAATAAGATGTCCACAACCAATCTGATATGCCCTCCTTGCAATAACTGAATCCACATCAAACCTGAAATTGTTCAGAAGGCTAATCTGATTTTATCTTTGGCTCCTCTGCATTGTCAATGGAGATAACACAGGTCTTTGTTCCTTTCAATCCATTATTACTTTCTAAGGCTCTCTTCAGTCTGAGGCAGAAAGAATATCATTTCCCTTATTCAGAAATCTAGCCACATGCATTCGACAGGAACCAGTTTTGCTGTCACAAAGATCTTTTCCAGACTGTGCTTCACTGAAGTTGAACTCCTTGATGGTAATAGGAAAATGACTGTAATTCTGACTGATAAAGGAGATGAGTGGTGTACAGTGATAGCAACCAGCATTGTCTGTCTTCATGTAGATCTCCTTCAGGTTTGGAAACTGCACTGATAGAGTCAAAAGAAGGTGTCTAATAATATGAGCAACGGAAAACCAACCTCAAGTACCATTCTCAAGGATATGGATATAGGTGTTCAGGTCAAGATGGTCTGACGAAATGCTAGCTGTTGATTCAGGGTCACTCTTCTTGGTAATTAAACTTTTTAAATGAAGTTATTTACTCTGCAAAATAATTTACTTTTGAAGTTGCTTTCTTTCACTAGAATATTATCAATCTTAGCCCTAATGCCACATCACTCACTGTGTAACAGGTCTTAGTGCATGCTTGTATCCCCTACTATATTTTTTATATATAACTAGTTACATCAAGCATATCCTGAATGTTTTTTTCAAACAAATAAGATGTTGTGATTCATCAGCATATTTGAAAGCAGTTGTCTAGCAAGTTCCTTGAAAATTACTGCATAAATTGATTTCAGTTAAATTAGCTGAAAGTCTGAGTAATGCTTCATTGAGTTTTCTTTTGGTGTTTTGTTCTGTTCATGCCAGTCTTGAGATGATGGTAAGGAAGGGTAACAAGAACTTGTGGCTGGAAAGCAATACAATGTGCTTCATTACTAGAAATCTAAAAAGAAAATGTGAATTTATGTATACCGGAAAATGCTTTATGTATGATCTTATCAGGTAGTATGATTTGCATAGTCGATGTCTATGATTTGTCTCAGTATATTGGTTTACCATGATCTATTTAATAATTGGTTAAAATTTTACTTCATTATCAAACAATATTCATAAAGATATTAATCTTAAGTTAATAAACAGGTAAGTTTTGTCGGGAATTAATTTTTTCGTGCGGAAGGTTTTCTAGAGGAAAATGATCAAAATTATGCCTTTGAAATTCAATTACTGTAACATTTCATTTTATAGTTTCATCAGGAATGCAGGAATTTCATCTTTCATCATGTGATATATTTGAGACATATTTTGTAGGACCTGTTTTACGTCTAGAAATCATTTTTAAAGAATTTGATTGATTTTCAGCATATAAAGTTATAAAGTTCATCGGAATATGAACAGAAGATTTGATCACGTACCAATCAAGTTCATATCCTGGTGAACTTTTTAACATTGCTGTTTATTACTTATACTTACGTTTGAAAAAGTAAACTGTTCAAAATTATTAAAATAACCATGTTTTCAATGTTTACAATAATGCAACCGTCAAGTGATAAGCACGTGCGGTAATCATTGTGACGTCATTAAAAAGTTCACACAGAATTTAACGTTTTCGCATTTCATATAGGAAACATATTTGCAGATGTAAATATTGATAACTATACTTCTTGAGAAATTCATATTAGCCAGTAATGTTAAGAGGGCTTTGGGTCGTGGTCATTTTATACCTTGGTCACATTGAAGCGAATGGTCTTGCGAACAAATTTTTTCTCGTATATTCGGCTGAAGAAACATAATCAAACGGATCCAGTATCAATGGCGAGTGCCGATCGGCGAGTCAATTTGAAAGTTTTATTTCACGGTCGGTCGATAACATTAACAAATCTGCAGACAATCAGCAGATTTCCTGCCAAAATCCCAGTCATGTTTCCAAAAACGACCAACGGCCGACGGTTTTTGAGACAAAACGGGATTATGTCACGGTGTGAAATTCAATCATTTGAACTTTTTTTAATTAATGTGTAAATTATCTTTTTTCGGACTTCGTGTTAATTGTTAAAACACTTTCCCTCCATATCGACAACTGTTTTAAAAACGTTCTAAATTCCGCGCAGCAAACGGAGGCACAGTCAGAGATGGACAGCTAATCTTTTAAGTGACTTCTGTTTATGTTTATTGACACTTTATCGTTCATCTTAATATTAATCCTTTTATGTACATGCTGCTAAAATGTCATAAGTTACTCAATAGCTGTTTGATAATTGATTTCTTTACATCTGCACTTATTATGTTAATTCTCATTGTTGTTCAGTATATATGATTTTGAATTGTAAACAATCGTCAGTTGGAATCAGACCTTCGGTGCTGATACATCCCAAACTCATGTACAAAGTTATTCCATGCAAATTCTAGATAAAAGTCTGAAAACTGAAACGCGTGTTGGCTTGTTGGAGGTTTCATGAGGCTGGGTCCAACAACAAGAGAATAATCTCGGGGTTGAGCTAGTATTGATCCCGTACGGGAGAGAGCGTCCCGTAATATTTGGTTGGATAATCCTAAGAGTAACGACACTCTGGACTGCTACATATATTTTGTAGTAGTCAGGTCCTGGATAATATATATATATATATATATATATCACCCTGTGTTAATGAAAAAATATCTTTTGGAGATAATGCATGTGTTGTAGAAACGACATGGTTTCAGCAATGTTTAATTTATCTCCTTTTTTCATTCTTTTTATCGCACGGAATCAATCGTTTGAGGAATATCCGCACAACCACTGTAAAGTTTGGGTTACTCTCTGAGAGCAAACGCCAGAAATGACCGAAGCCTTTATATAATGTAAATAAAATTCCAGAGTCCAAATGTACTAAAAATCGTACACATTAGTTGCATTATCTCCGGAAATCTCTGAAACATAATACGCACCACCCTGAGAGAGAGAGAGAGAGAGAGAGAGAGAGAGAGAGAGAGAGAGAGAGAGAGAGAGAGAGAGAGAGAGAGAGAGAGAGAGAGAGAGAGAGTTTGGCAGATAGAGACAGACAGAGAGCGAGAGAGAGAGAGCGAGATAAACTGTGTTTAAGTGTTTAATAACATGCTAAAGCAATGAAAGATTAACATTTGATTTCACACTTCCATTAGCATATAATGAATTAATTTTAAAAATGTTGTTATAAACACCTA
This sequence comes from Magallana nippona, assembly GCA_033439105.1. Classification (NCBI taxonomy): domain Eukaryota; kingdom Metazoa; phylum Mollusca; class Bivalvia; order Ostreida; family Ostreidae; genus Magallana; species Magallana nippona. The sequence goes on along the minus strand of CM065917.1, from coordinate 29,161,977 downwards.
CAGCATGACACGCATGGGTGTATCGGTGACTTTGATGCCGACGATTCACAAAGCGTCGATGAGTGATCGAATTCAGCGAGCGGCCGATATGAAAAAACTGATACGCAATATAATTGAATTTCACAACTAGTTCATCACATTATATATATAAAAAAAAAAAAATGATTCATAAAATCATTGTGACCCCTGTTTTGTCATATGCATTGGTGCTCTGCAGGATACCAAAAACAATTTAATCTATTTTCAATATCTAAAAATCGATCGTCTTTTCAGAAGATATTCAAACATGATTTTAGGATTTTTTTTAATGTTTGGCACTTGAGTTTCAACCTGTATAACATTACCGGATAACATCTGACGTTTTTTGTGCGCTTTTGGGCATCATAATGCGAAATTTAGCAAACCGAGTTTAACGGGTATATGAACATCATGACATTTTTGCATGGGTTTTGGGTTTTCAATGAGAGTTTGGCATAAATAAGTACGATAAGCTTTAGTGTGTGGATTATTAATCGCTGCACAATGACACTAAGATCTTTAAGTCTAAAACGTCTGTGTAAATCATCTTAAACATGCCGTCCTTACGTGTATGCAAACTGATCGGCTACCTGCAGATACTTATCTTTTTTTAGTTAAACTAATTTGTAATGACCACAGAATTCATAATTGAAAAAAAATAATTCACAGCAAACGCTTTCTATCATGTACATACATATGCATGACGCACATGTAAGCATCGTAGGTAAATGTAAACTAAGCAATGCAAAATTGAAAATATTAAGATTATAGAGAGTAGAATTTTTTTAGGTCAGTATCAGACATAAGGCACAGCCACGCGAGTCTTGTGTATTAAATAACAGCAAACCGCTAGTCGATCCACGCTTGATAGCTCTCCTGGACCACATGCGAGGGACGAGTTACGTAAACATATATACAAATATTACGGGAAAGGGTGAATTTAGAAAGCCATTGAGTTATCATATGCTTAATAGTTTTATATATTATATCATGTGCTCAATCATTAAAAAAGATGAAAACTAATTAACTTTTCAAAAGCATCCGTCATAGTAAAAACAATGTTTTTGCGACTTTATTTTAATTTTACGCAAAATTGAATTATCGCAAATAGATTTCTATTGACTTTAACAAGAAAGAACCCCATGCATTACTAAAGACAGTCAGAAACAAAGCTATTAAGTAATAACAGCGGAAAAAAATATTTCAGGAGTCGTGTTCAGCTCTAACAAAAAGTAAAGTCAATAATTTTCAGAGCTATACTTTTGTTGTTTTTAAAAATGTTGGTTATTATTGAATTTCTATTAATTTTCATTATTTTTCATTATATTTTTGAGCGATTCCTGGTTCATGTAAATTGGTGTTTTCTCATAGTTTAGTGACTTCAAGAAAGGAAGGGGTTTATGAAAGTTTTAATAACTATTTCCTTCATAATAAAACGTATTAGAAAAGTTATTTTAGATGTTCAGAAACAATATGCAATCCCAAATTTCAATATTCCTGATGCAAACATTTCCTTCACCCTGAATGATCAATCATTTTTAGAAACTCTGCTTTTAGAAAAAAGAAAAAAAATATTGTATGCCTAATTTTCAGGGGGAAAAAAAGATTGGAGAGAGAAAATGTTTGCAATATCCATCATTGCAAATATTGATGATCTTTTAGTAAAAAGCATCGAGGAACATGTATTTGCATAAGAAGGAGAGCAAAAATGTGTTGAAGAAGGAGGAAAACGGTCGCAATACTTCTAAGCACTAAAGTGTAGAAAATTCCTAGACTAGAGGATCATAAAGGAAGAATTTTCTTTAATAAAATCCGAAATTTTGAAGAGAAACACAGGCTTTTTGAACAATAATAGAAGGAACGGGAAGTAAATGGGTTTTATTAAATAAAATGAAAAAAATCTCCAGAATTTGATGGGTGTTCTCCTAAATTATTTCTTTTCTTTCTTTGACACTATTCATATTTGTGGTACAATGTATACAATGTACAAACACATGAATCAAATCAGACAATCCATACAAATTTATATGAAACAGATGACTCAGAGACGGATGATGAATCAGACATGGATTATAATTCTGACAGGGATATTGAACTAGAAAGACAACGCATTACTCCTGTTGGCAATCGCAGAGGTAAATTAATCATCTTTTTCCTATTGCTTTACAAATTCTGACAATTGGTTGAGGATCCACTAAGTATAAATTAATGATAAATATGCACTAATGTTAAAAAAACATAAGGATCTATATAACACTCCCAACATTTTTTATGAGAACATAATTCAGTACCATAAATCAATGGTATTAAATAAGCTGTTTAGCTTGCCAAAGGGCACATACATACATACATACATACATACATACATACATACATACATACATACATACATACATACATACATACATACATACATACATACATACATACATACACACACACATATATATATATATATATATATATATATATATATATATATATATATATATATATATATATATATATATATATATATATATATAACACAGAGATATTTGGAATATTCATTACAACTGAGGTCCAACTGCGCCGGGGCATGGACTCACGGCTTTCAGAATCAGAATCACTCTACTATCCAAATTGCTAACCAATTGGCTATCTAGACAAGACAAAAATTTTGCTTTTGATGATAAACGGAACCTAGCGCATTGGCCATGCTTTAAAAGGTCAATGAGATTGAAGTAGAATACTGTATACGACAATTTCAGAGGATCGTAGCAATGCCATTCTTAGGACCATTTTATAATAGATAATTTTAGGGTTTTTTCCTCTTTTACCAGGTTTTCACGTAGATATCATCAACAAAATGTGGAATACAGTGTTGCACCACGGACACGGATATCGACGTGATGTAGGCCTTGCATCAATCACATGCTTAGTATGTACGATAGACGGTGTTCATAAGCCGATCATAGATCTCAGTAGAGAAAATGAACACGCAGAGATGCATTTGCTAACTCACTTGAAAAAAAACTACAACGGACCAATAAAGATGACTATTTATATCAACAATTCTCCTTGTGTTTACTGCGCACAATCAATAAAAGAATATTTAGAGCAAAATGTGAATATTCAATTGATACTATATGTCACACATCTATATTATATTAAAAGGAAGTCTTGTCAATTGAGAAAAGATGCTGGAAAGGCTGAATTACACATAGATTATATAAAGAATAAAGTACACGAAGATCAATACCATGGACTGAGGAGTCTAATGAGTCTAGGAGGTAACCGATGCAGAATAGAAGCGTTCACTAAAGAGGTCTGGGAATCTTTACTCGCTGTCATGGACATGTCTGAAGAATCTAGAAAACGAGTAAAGCGTGTATACGGCCTAAAGCTTGAAAACTCTGATAGGAGCAGACAAAGTGAAGACAGGCGTATTAGAAAGGATCTTAATCACATAAAATTACATTCAGATCCTTGGCACGATATTAAGAAATGAATCATTATGATTTAGAAGAAATGTGAATTGCAAATGAATTTGCAAACAATGAAAATAGTTTGATATATTATGATTTAGTAGTGGTCTAATTTAGTTACCATCTGTAAAACTAAATAAATCCAAATACTTACAATAATAGAGGAAAGAAAATATTTCAATTTTCTCTTAAAATTTTCACTATGTATAATTCTGATTGACTATATAAACACATTTTTAGGAAAATATATGTCTGTAACGCTTTATTCATATATATTTACATTTTCCAGTGCCTTTGTCTGTGATAACACTACGATTCGGTTTTGTACTATTTTTTTTACTGCTTCACTGTATCTAATCTATACTATTATGACATTGAAGTTGTCAATTTCAATTAAATGCATGTTGAATAAAATAAATGTTAGACATTGAGAATAGTTTGTCTAAATTTGATCCCAATGCAGAAAACAAAAGATAGAAAATAGTTTTAGTGAGGTTGTTTAGAAAGATTGAATGTTTTAAGTACTACCAATTTCGTCCACCTCAGCCAGAACACGATGTCGCAAAAACTTTAAAACAAAACAAATTTGTAAAGTTGATAAATAAAGTTGAATTTGAATTAGTATTAGTCTTTATAATTAGTATTAGTCTTTATAATTTATCTATAATTTCTTAAGCTTCGGACAATTTTCTTAAAAAGATTAACAATTGTTCTATATTAAAGTCTACAAGAATATGGTATTTCTAGGGCATGCCTACGTTGTTATTGGTTTTGTTAAAAAAAATCAAAAAGCGACTAAATAACTTTATTTAAATTTTACATCAATTCTGATATTAAATACACTACATAGGTCTATAGATCTGATTCTATATTTCCAAGGCATTTGTACTCAATTATTGGAAGAGGAGGCATCAACATCAAATTGTAAGCAATGTCATATTTGCAAGATGGTTTCTTTATTTTTGTTCTTATATCTACCAAATAATAATTAAACAAAAAGGAACCATTCTTATCTTTAAATGCAATTACTAGCTCAGCTTGCATAGCTTATCTGGAATACATGGGTTTTAGTATCTTGTTTTATTCCGTTTTATTCCGATATACAAATACGCTGTTATATTTATATACGTCTTATTTTATTCAAATCTGGAATTCAGATTCTTGTTTTAAAAAAACGTCAAATAAACGAAGACCCCACAAATAAAATCGATAAGCTTTTTGCTATAGAAAATAACACTTAGTCTATCTTCCTTTAAAATTAAAGTATCATATACCACTTATAACACAAAGTATGTCAGTGTGCAGTTTGATTTCTCATTGTAACTGAAGTTCAACTTGATCATGATATGATCTGCGTATAGAAAACCTCTGAATTATTTTGGATTCATTTTTATTCGTGGGGGTCAATGTTCGTGGGTAGCCAACATTTTCCTGTGTCGAGTGGGCGTAATTTCGTTGATAGTGTAATCGGGAAAATTTCAATTAATATTAAACAAATGATTGTATATAGGTTCGTAGGGATGTAAATTCGTGTGCAAGGGTTACCTACGAAAGCCACGAACATAGATACCCCACAAACAATGATGATTCCACAGTATAAATAGACGATTTAAACGTTATCAAATAAACTTAAAGTATTTTAATAAATAGTGTCATTTGATAATTATAATCAAAACACTTCAAAATAATGTATTTGAATGTTAAATTCAAGGAAATGTGTATATTCATAAGCAAGTAGACTGGTTTTAACTGGTTTGACCATGATTCGGTTTTTGAAAGAAAAAAAGGAAAAGAAACACGAACATTTAACATTGAACATCATTATTTTGTTACATTCTAAAATATTTTCTATATTCGATTAACGATATCTATTTTTCAGATATAAAAATTAACTTAAAAACAAAAAAGTAAAATATAATACAAAAAATGAAAGATGAAAAATTGTGGAAAACATTTTTCAGTTCAATATTTGGATTAGCTGAAATATTTTAAAGGACACATCTAGTGTAAGTGTTTGAAATATTTACTTAAAGTAAACGAGATTAGTTTTGTTGACAACATCATTTTTATCCGCTCAATGAGGACAGCAAATCTGACTAGGTATATTACATGTCAGTACATGAATACTATAAAAGGTTTGATGAGATTTTTTTATTTACACAGAAATAACTGTTGTGAGTTAGCCTGAAAGCCTCTGTACACCCAGTAGTCTTTCTACAAAATTTCTGCCTCTGTTTTGTTGTTTGGGATCCTAATCTATTTATAGACAATAATTTTCCAAACCGTCTATGGCAACAGACTTAAGTAAAAGGAACGGGACTTTCCGTAAAATATCATTTCGATAAGAATTATATGAATATGACTTAAGTATTTGTGTCTTAGCTAAAAAGTTATTTTTTAATCTAGTATAATTTTAGCACAACACCAAGGAATGTTTATGAATTCCGGCACTGATTCTGAATAGTAACGCCGATGCCTACATTTCAAATTCATAATTATTAAAAACCAACGTTTCTGCAATATCCTTTATTATCTGATAGTATCTGAGCATTGAAAACACTGCATATTAGTTGAAAAAAATAGTTATTTGCATACAATGTTAATGGATAAACCATTCCTTGCAAAAGTAATTGTTCTGTTGAACAGAATTGTAGAGATCTGCATTAAAAATGAGCACCACCTCCCTTATATGGATTTTATATAGGACAAAGCAAGTTTCAGCTTTCCTTTGACTGAATGCTTTTCCAAAAGATTTTTCTCTTGATCTTTCCTCATTAAAATTATTAAATTATAAATTATTTTATATAATTATAAAATTATAATTGAAAAATTTAACACCCCCGTCACCCATGTTGCCCAACCATACTCTTGGGAATCATAACTTGAACAAACCTGAATCTACACTACCTGAGGATTTCATTCTACACAAATTTAAGTATTTCTGGCCTAATAGTTTTTGAGAAGAAGATTTGTCTCTATATATTCCTATGTAGCCCTACTCTACCCCCGGCAATCATAATTTGAAGAAACTTAAATCTACACTACCTGAGGATGCTTCTACACAAATTTGAGCATTTTTTGCCAAATAGTTGTTGAGGAAGATATTTTGAAAGATTATTTCTATATATTCCTTGTAAAACTTGATCCCCCCCACCATTGTGGCTCCACCCTCGGGGACCATGATTTAAACATACCTGAATCTACACTACCTGAGGATGCTTCCAAACAAGTTTCAGCTTTCCTGGTCATATTTTTTGAGAAGATTTTTAAATATATCCCTATATATCCCAATGTAAAGTTTTTACCCCCCCCTTCCCATTGTGGCCCATACCTACCCCCAGTGACCATGATTTGAACAAATTTAAATCTACACTACCCGAAAATGCTTCTACACAAATTTGAGCATTTATTGCTTAATAGTTTTGAGAAGTTTTTTCAAGATTTTTCTCTATTAGTTCCTATGAAAAACTTGACCCCCCCCCCCCCATTGTGTCCCCATCCTACCCCCAGGGACCATGATTTGACCAAACTTGAATCTATACTACCTAATGACGCTTCCACACAAATTAGAGCTTTTCTGACCTAATAGTTTGTGGCAATAAAGTCAAGCTATAGGCTGTAGTTGTAATATCCCAGAAAATTCGGATTGAAAGACCATAGCTGTAATGTCAACGACCGACGGTCATAATTGTATGTAGATTTACTTTTTGAAACCTCAAAACTTGAACTTCTAAGCATAGTTGAATTGTTAAAAATATGTCTGAATCAATTAAAGTGATCAAACCAAACAGTAACTACGAGTTATACATGTAGCCGAAGAACTGTAACTCCACGGAAAATTTGGGGTGACGGAACGTAACTGTCGTAAGAGAAGGTTGGAGTATACATTTCTTCTCACAGAGCTAGGCCTACAACTCAACAGCTATGGATGTGGTTTATTTAGATCTAACATTTTTTATGGTAAACACAGCATTAAAACATTGATGCATTCAGATCAGACGCTTTTAAAAGTAGCCCTCAAAACTAGAGCAAAGCCGATTGCAGAGCAACGAGTAGGTCTTCTATCACACTTACGAGGGAAAAAGTCTTTAAAATCCCTTAAAATCCCACAGGGTCTGGAGGAATAAATCATTTTCTGTCATTACGTATTTAATAATGGTTTAAAAGTATCGAAAATATTTACATCAATTTAATTCATTTTTTTATACAAAAAAAATCTTAGCCATTTTATATACTACTTGATTAATTATACCCCCACTTTCTTAAGAAAGTTCGGGTATATTGTTGTTACCCTGTTCCGTCTGTCCGTCCGTCAGTCCGTCCGTCTGTCATGGTTTTACTTTCTCAAACTGCTCTTACATCTTATAAACCAGCAAACTGAACTCTTGGAGTTTGATTTCGGGGGTCATGTTGTTTTGTAAAAAGGTTTCATTATTCTTTGGTAGTCCTGGGGGTCAAATAATAGGTAAAAAATGACGTTTTTTCACAAAAAAACCTTCTTCCTCGAACTTTCAACCGTAGACAAATCATCTCTTGGAGTATATTTTGGGGTATCCTGTAGATACGCAATAAGGTTTCGGAAATTTCAATTTTTACCTGGGGGTCATTAAATGGCTGAAAAATGACTTTTTTTTTTTTTTTTTTTTTTTTTTTTTTTTTTTTTTACAAAAAGTCTGGTTTCAAAAAAACGTCAATTGTTTTTTGCAGTAGCCTATGATCTACTAGAATATGATTCGGGGTGTTCTGTTGATGTGTAATAATTTTTCAGAATTTTTATCACAGGGGTCTGTGGGCATCAAAAAATGACGTTTTTTGGCCAAAAAATATGGTTCCCAGAACTCGTCTTTCAATTTATACAGTAGCGATGTTATCTCTTGAGATATGATAGGGGCCGTCCTATAGATGTGCAATAAGGTTTTAAAAATTTAAATTTCATCCAGGGAGTCAAATAGTAGCTGAAAATTGACGTTTATCACTCCTGAAAAAACCTACTTCCCAGAACTCCTCTCATGATTTAATGAATAGCCACATCATTTATAGGGATATACATGTAACAGGGGCTGAACTATAGATATGCAATAAGGTTTTAGAAAAATAAATTTGATTCTGAGGGTCAATACTATCTGCAAAATGTCCTGTCCCATAAAAAACCTAATTCCTGGACCTCCTCTTATCTCTTGTGATCGAAATAACGTACCATACATAAGGAGGAAGAATGTATATGTTTTAGGGGTGGGGATCACAAGCATTTTTTTTCAAGTTATTTGATAATTTCTGACTTTGGGAGGGTGGGGTGGGGTTAGGGCGACCCCCAGAGGCCATGACCTACTAATACCTTGACATGGTCATGGTTCAAGAAACAAAAATATATATGGTCCAGGAGTGGGGATTTCGATGATTTTTAGGATATTTTAAAAATATTCAACTATTCATGTTTTCGAGGGGCAGGTGGGTTGGGAGATTCGGAGTCTCTTCTCACATTTTCACAGTAGCAAAATCATTTCTTGACTGTTTTTTTTGTATGATGTCAGATGTACATAGAGAGATTTTGGAAATTGCTTTTTAATCTTAAAGATAAACAAAATGTTATATATAATAAGGGATAGGGGTAAGGATAAGAATTACACTACATACGAATAAGATAGGTTACTTGATTAGTTCTAACTCTGGAAAGTCATTGGGCGTCTCAAAGGGGGCATAACCTATATATATGTACCAATTGATGTGCAATGACACAAGGAGCAAGAACGAATATGGTTTAGGGGTAGGGACCTCAACAATTATTAACATGTATTATCATTCCCTATTTCAGAGAAGGGAGGGGTGTGTGGTGGGGGTGGTGGTGTGGTGGTTTAAAAGCAACTCTTGGTGGGGGGGGGGGGGGAATGACCCAAAGGGCAGGGGCCAATTTGTCTTAAATGTATCTTGACATGATCAGCGGAATTGGACAGAATGATCACTATAGGGCATCTGCAGAGTGGGGCCCTAAATAAGTTGTTAATAGTTACAAAATTAATCTTCAAAAAATATTGATAATATGTTATACATGTATTTAGAAATGTCTATATTTTCAAAATAATTAACGAATTAATCAGTCAAAATGAGTTATAAATTATCGATTGGCAATTCTGCAATTGATTGCCATCCCTAGTATGTCACATGTATTTTTTATATATAATTATACATGTATATCTGTTAACAATCAGGATTGAAATACACAAATTTTCATGCGTCATAAATCTTGACATACCACATATCTCTTGATAAAAAAGAATAAGCAAAATATAAGAAAATTACAGTCATTAACTCTTTTTCTATTACTGGTGTATGATGATGGGGTAAGGGGTTTAATGGGGAAAAAAACCTGCAGCATGCCTTCATTCTCACAAGAAATGTATATCTAATCCACACATCCTGGGGATGGGGAACGGTTAAGGCCCCTTCCCCTTCCTTCCCATTTTAACTCATATAAATATATTTAATACCCAAATGTAATTCAAAATGTTACAGTATGATACAGTATGCTGGCAAAGGGAGATCACATTTTAGAAAGTGAGAGTAAAACTTAATTGTTTTGTATACGGTGTCTCATAATATTGCGCTACTACATGTATTATACCTACCTATAATAGTCAACATCATAATGATAATCCAGTTAGAGCACAATATGAATTCCTTTAGCTGATCACCACAAAAGAAACGTTTATTCATGATAATTAATCCTATTCTGCATATCAAAAACACATATGCATATATACACCATGTGAAACCCATCTAACCAAAGAGCTAGGTAAAACTAGTACCCGCTAATGCAACCTGTAGACCTGTGTTGTGTATGTAACTTTAAGGTGGTATGGGACACCTACATATTGTGATGTACTCCTTATTGAACGAAACAAATAAAGTATAAAATATAATATTTTCCCCAAAAATAATGTTACCTAAAGTCTTATCTTATTTTTACCTTAAGTTTCCAAAAATTTTACAAAACTTATTTTTTTGGCCCAAATATTCATTTGTAAAAATGTTTAATTCTAAAACGGTGAAAGTAATTTATTAAATTATAATATAACAACTTATAATATAAAATAACGCACTTTTATCCACATAAATATAGACATGTTTCTGATACCACCTTTTAAAATCGTTAAAGCAGTCCTGCAGTGAACATCATTGCGCAATATGACATTATTTTGCACTGTTTACAATATTCTTTATCGCAATTACATGTACAGGCTTTCATTGTTATAAAAATATTCGGATTTTCATTTATCTATGGGTGGGGGGGGGGGGGGGGGTTCAGAGTAATAATTGTGTTTGCAGGGTTGCAGGGGGAGGGGGATAGTAACATGTGATGTTGGCACACAAAAGCATAATAAAGCAGGCAACCGCCGAGGGGGCGGGAAGGGGGGGGGGGCGGGGGCATGATTAAATTATGTTTGTAATTATGATATAGACCATAATTTCTATGACATGAAATGTTTAGATTTTTGATTAATTAAAATTCACATGCAAACAGCTCAAACGCAAATTGTACATAAAAGTAATATGTGTATTATGGGATGTGACCTCATCATTTATGACAATTATAATTTTTAAAAAGTACCTGAAATTGCATGTGGCCTTCTTTTTGACTAAAATTGGTATAACAGAGTGTTATTTAGAGGCAAACACTTGGTGCGGGTATTACTGTCTAATGACAGCATCTAGTTTCAAATGGGTTTATTATCAATCATTGGCATAAATATTTGCTGGAATGATCAGTCAAGCAATTATATTAAGTGTTATTCTTATTACATGCTAATCAAAAAGTGTTTTTAGGCATACATTGACTGCTGGACACATCACAGATGGCATCAACTATAACACAGTCAGTGACAGATGTCTCTCTAAATTGTTAAGATATAAGTATATAATCATTGGGATTGAAATTTAAACTTTTTTACACCTTCAAAACTGCTACATGGTGTCCATTTCTAACTCATAGTAAAATTGTTGTAAAATAAGTTCAATGAATTTTTCATATACATTTTATTTTATACATAAAATATGTCATCTTTTGATTTTGTTTATATTATAATCATCATATAAATTAATGCATTGGAAAATATGCAAATCATTTTGATATATCAAACTATTGTGTGACAATGTGTCTGTTATATTTTGTAGCAAATGGATGTAGTACAGAAGTTTCAAATATTTCTTTTGATGTAGTCTGATGACATTGTTATGAATAATCCAGGATCCAGATATTTATCTTGAGTTCAAAGATGTCAGCACTACACTTGCTATAATTATGACAGGTAATGGTAATTATATTTATATGTGGCTCTGGCTGTATGATTAATACAAGTGTTATTTTTTTCTTGGTTCTGATTTATTTTGAATATTTTAAAATCTCAATTTGAAAAAATAACACAAATAATCAAACTTCTTGAAAAAGAATATATTTTTACATGATTTTCCATATTAATTATTTTTTGTATGGTTTTATTTTAAAAAGTTTGATGGTTGTATTTGAATTTGTATTAACAGTTAAGAAGAGAAGTTTAGACATGACTTGTTAAGAACAGCATATCAAAATAGGAGAAGTTGGCCAATAAAACGGGCTTAATACATTAAAAGGTAAAAGTATATTTTGTCAAATCAACACTAATACTGACATTCCTATTCATTCTCTCTCTCTTTCTCTCTCTTTGAATAAACGAGCAACCATGGCATTTGTAAACTTACAAACCATATCAAAAATTGTTATATTTTTTCTGTTTCTTTTTGCAGAAACAATTGAAGCAGAACTATAGAAGAATAAAAAAAAATTATATGTAATTTGAAAGGAAAAAATTCATATATATTCTGAACACTGTTTTTCTCTAACTAACATGTGACTGGAGTTGCAAAATTAATGGAATATTTTATAGATTCACTGTTGTGAAAATTCGATAATCAGTTGAAGAGGGTATCAGCATGTAACTGAAATATTAAAAATATTTAAAGTCATTTTTAAATATACATATTTGATACATGCTGTGTAAGCAATCCAAAAAATATTGAAAAAAATAAACACAGAATGAAATAAACATAGGTTCAACATATGATTAACATATGTTTATGAACATATGTTAATCATATGACTATTGAAAACGTATGTTTAATATATGTTAAACATATGATTAACATATGTTTATAAACATATGTTTAACATATGGTGCTCGTTTTTTTATGGCGAACATATGTTTTAGAACATATGTTCAACGTATGCTCAACATATGTTGAACATATGTTGCAATTTTACCTGTGTATGTAGAGCATTCTCTTGCATAACGAATGAGCTGAGAAACATGGAGCTTCACAGCATTTTTTAAATCAGAAAACCAAATCATAACGGAAATAGTGTGCACAACGAAGTTTGGACACAATGCCTGAAAAAAAGAAAGACAGCGATAAAGACAGACCCTTACCGTTTTACCGGTAGTTGACTAATAAATCTTGCACTTTATTGTTCGATTGGATTTTTGAAAACAGATATCCTGATAAGGATCGCAAGAATAGTCAGGTATGTATAAAGATATGCACACCTACATACACCTACAAGCACACTGATAAAAACATCAAATCACTATGTAGGTATTTATCTTTGAACAATATATTGCATCTATTGAAATGAATTAGAACATTTGAATGGATCGGACAATTTGTCCGAGATTGTGCATTGTCGATCTCTGGTCTTGTTTTATCAAGCGGGCGAAAACACGGAGACTATCCCATATTGTTTCTATATACTTTACAATGTAAAATGTTTTAAACATATATTTCTATTTCATCGTAATATATACCCCGCATACTCTGAGCATTTTAAATTCCTAAACATACCTTATTTATCCCCCGAATAATTCACACTTGAATAGAATCTTGTTTTAGTAGACGGGTAAATTATGGATACATGTTCAAAATTTATTTACCATATTTGTTACATTTAAATCAGTGATAGTTAATTATCTACATTAGAATGAAGTCAGAAGTGCAGAACAGCGAAGCAGTGTAAGTTTCAGATATTCTATCGTTATCGTCAAAACGAGCATTTAGAGAGTAATGTCTAATAATATATGGCCTGTACCGGCATTGTCCCCCACCCCCTCCTTTCCAAGGATTTAGGGTACGTTGTTTTATGCATAGATACCTTGTCGGATGAATTGTTAACTTTACTATTTGATCTTTACCGTCAATGTAAACAACCCATAACGTGAAGGAGTTTCAAAAAGTATGGGGTAGTCTTCTCCAACGTATGAAAGTAGTTGATTTCTACTGCTTCAGATACGAGACAACAATTGTGTCACAGCTTTCTGTTGGTATTTATAGTAATAATTCAAAACAATATATACCGCATAGAACACATCAATAGTCAAATTTGTGATGGTCATTGATTTGAGTGCTTTAAGCGTCTAGTAATCTCAAACACTCGGAAATTATCAGACATGTCTTAAGGTGACCGACGTTAGTTTTCATTGCGCATGTTTTTGCGCCATCTATTAAATGCATTTCATATTTATACCTTTTAAAGAAATAGCTTTGATTCCATCTATAAAAATGAACTCAATTAGGAAAATACAACTAAGAATATTCATATTTTTAAAAGAAAGTTTTATTGTTTAATGCTTTTTTCCTTGTTTGGTAGGTGAGCGTAACAATTGTGCTTTTATGACGTTATGACAAAATGAAGCTTTGTAGGAGTACGTTATAAGAAATAACATAAGAAAAGACGTAAAAAGTGTATGCCTTGAAAAGTCTACATACAAATTTATGCTATTCCAATGCATATGGTTGTTTTTCTTAGTTTTTGAATGAATCCATTGTACCAATCTACATTAATAGGTCTCCAAATTTATAGCAAAATTTGATGCCTTTTAATATATTTTGAGATGATCCCTGTTAAAAAGTGACTAATTTTATATATAAGGTAGAAATTGATAGTACTAATTTCATATTACAATTTGGGGGAGATCGCTATTGAAGTATTTTTTCAGTCTGCTTCGAAGTGCGGAAAATGACAATTTCCTTCATATTCCTATAGTAAATGTACCTGTACTTTGAGATGGCCAAACAAAATAATTATATGGTATATTTTCTTGAAACTTCGAAATTAATAATACTAGAGCTGGAGGATATTAAATATGGTTAAATATATTTGTTACTGTAGTTTTAAAGCAAGTGAAATCCAAAGTCGGCCTTTTTAAATTGATGGCAATCGAATGGTCGAATCATGCATATGCATAGTCACATTGAGTTCATCTATAAAAGCTACAAAGGAAGTTTAAGAATATTTCACAAAACCTTAATCGGAAGACGGTCTGAAAACAAGATACGGACAGAGTGCCCAACAAACAGGATAGACAGCAAAATAAACTATTGCCCCTTAAAGCTCTACCGATAGGAGACCTATAAATCTAACAATTTATTGTTTGCATGGATTTTGTAAACAGAAATTCCGATAAGGACCGCAAGTAAAGCCATCTATACAACCATGTACATTACCTGCACCTACATGCACACTGATAAGGACCACTCATCAGTAAGTGGGTATTTATCTTTGAACAAAATATTGATCTATATGGAACAGAATGAGACCATTTGAATTGATAAATAAAATTCAAGATTTTGCAGATTTACAGTCTTTTTTATTTATTGGACGAAATACACGGTGATTATCCCGTATTAAATCTATAAATTTTATAATGTTAAATTTTGGTTTTTAGTGTTTTTAAAATTAATTTCTATTTCACCTTTTTATGCCCCCCCCCCCCTTCGAAGAAGGGAGGGCATATTGCTTTGGTGCTGTCTGTCGGTCTGTCGGTCGGTCCACCAATGGTTTCCGTTCATTTTCTTCGCAGAAAGTGTACATACTGAAATGAAATTTAGTATACAGTTTTATCATAAGAATATTTAGGTCAAGTTCGATTTGGGGTACGATCAAACACTTTTTGACAGATTTATGCCTCTTGGACTTAGAAAAATTCCAATTATTTTAAGTTTCCGTTCATCTTCTTCGCAGACAGTGCACATACTGAAATGATATTTGTTATGCAGTTTTATCATAAGATTATCTATTTTTGAAAGCTTTATGACACTTGGACTTAGAAAAATTCCAATAATTTGCAGTTTTCGTTGAGTTTCTTTGCAGAGGTCTAAGGGAGGGGGGTATAAGTGTTTCACAAACATCTCTTGTTTTAATACGCCATGACAGAATATTGGATGCATTGTTAGAAAACCGGAAGAGCTTAGATAGTAAAATACAAGGACAGTCATGAACACTTAATAAACATTTATGTTATTATGAAAAGAATTGAATGTTTTCATTAGCGCCGGATGTGAATACAAAAGAAATATATGACCTACATAGATTCAGCGTTTTTAATCACTAAACATTCGTAATTTATCCCACAAATACATTATTCTGTTTTCAGTAAATTGATATAAACCTTTTAATTCATTTACCACATTCATTACATTTTAATCAATGATATTTGATTATATCTACAAAAGAATGATAAACTAAACTTAAAAGTGTAGAACAATTAAGACATGGTATCGTCAATGTCAAAACTAGCATTTTGACAGTAATGCCTTATGATATTTTTTTCGTAACGGCATTGCCCTCCCCCCTCTTCCCTACCCATTTACCCATTAACATAGATTTAGGGTACCGTCTATGTATTACAACATGATTTTCCATATTAATTATTTTTTTTATAGGTTTTATTTTAAAAAGTTTGATGGTTGTATTTGAATTTGTATTAACAGTTAAGAAGAGAAGTTTAGACATGACTTGTTAAGAACAGCATATCAAAATAGGAGAAGTTGGCCAATAAAACGGGCTTAATACATTAAAAGGTAAAAGTATATTTTGTCAAATCAACACTTATACTGACATTCCTATTCATTCTCTCTCTCTCTCTCTCTCTCTCTCTCTCTCTCTCTCTCTCTCTCTCTCTCTCTCTCTCTCTCTCTCTCTCTCTCTCTCTCTCTCTCTCTCAGAGCTTGCAAATAAGGTATTGAACATTATTTACTTTATTAAGAGGATGAAAAATCTAAACGTTGTATCTGCAAATTCATCCTGTTGATTATTCAAACACATCTTTGAATAAACGAGCAACCATGGCATTTGTAAACTTACAAACCATATCAAAAATTGTTATATTTTTTCTGTTTCTTTTTGCAGAAACAATTGAAGCAGAACTATAGAAGAATAAAAAAAATTATATGTAATTTGAAAGGAAAAAATTCATATATATTCTGAACACTGTTTTTCTCTAACTAACATGTGACTGGAGTTGCAAAATTAATGGAATATTTTATAGATTCACTGTTGTGAAAATTGGATAATCAGTTGAAGAGGGTATCAGCATGTAACTGAAATATTAAAAATATTTAAAGGCATTTTTAAATATACATATTTGATACATGCTGTGTAAGCAATCCAAAAAATATTGAAAAAAATAAACACAGAATGAAATAAACATAAGTTCAACATATGATTAACATATGTTTATGAACATGTGTTAATCATATGACTATTGAAAACGTATGTTTAATATATGTTAAACATATGATTAACATATGTTTATAAACATATGTTTAACATATGGTGCTCGTTTTTTTATGGCGAACATATGTTTTAGAACATATGTTCAACGTATGCTCAACATATGTTGAACATATGTTGCAATTTTACCTGTGTATGTAGAGCATTCTCTTGCATAACGAATGAGCTGAGAAACATGGAGCTTCACAGCATTTTTTAAATCAGAAAACCAAATCATAACGGAAAAAGTGTGCAAAACGAAGTTTGGACACAATGCCTGAAAAAAAGAAAGACAGCGATAAAGACAGACCCTTACCGTTTTACCGGTAGTTGACTAATAAATCTTGCACTTTATTGTTCGATTGGATTTTTGAAAACAGATATCCTGATAAGGATCGCAAGAATAGTCAGGTATGTATAAAGATATGCACACCTACATACACCTACAAGCACACTGATAAAAACATCAAATCACTATGTAGGTATTTATCTTTGAACAATATATTGCATCTATTGAAATGAATTAGAACATTTGAATGGATCGGACAATTTGTCCGAGATTGTGCATTGTCGATCTCTGGTCTTTTTTTATCAAGCGGGCGAAAACACGGAGACTATCCCATATTGTTTCTATATACTTTACAATGTAAAATGTTTTAAACATTTATTTCTATTTCATCGTAATATATACCCCGCATACTCTGAGCATTTTAAATTCCTAAACATACCTTATTTATCCCCCGAATAATTCACACTTGAATAGAATCTTGTTTTAGTAGACGGGTAAATTATGGATACATGTTCAAAATTTATTTACCATATTCGTTACATTTAAATCAGTGATAGTTAATTATCTACATTAGAATGAAGTCAGAAGTGCAGAACAGCGAAGCAGGTGTAAGTTTCAGATATTCTATCGTTATCGTCAAAACGAGCATTTAGAGAGTAATGTCTAATAATATATGGCCTGTACCGGCATTGTCCCCCACCCCCTCCTTTCCAAGGATTTAGGGTACGTTGTTTTATGCATAGATACCTTGTCGGATGAATTGTTAACTTTACTATTTGATCTTTACCGTCAATGTAAACAACCCATAACGTGAAGGAGTCTCAAAAAGTATGAGGTAGTCTTCTCCAACGTATGAAAGTAGTTGATTTCTACTGCTTCAGATACGAGACAACAATTGTGTCACAGCTTTCTGTTGGTATTTATAGTAATAATTCAAAACAATATATACCGCATAGAACACATCAATAGTCAAATTTGTGATGGTCATTGATTTGAGTGTTTTAAGCGTCTAGTAATCTCAAACACTCGGAAATTATCAGACATGTCTTAAGGTGACCGACGTTAGTTTTCATTGCGCATGTTTTTGCGCCATCTATTAAATGCATTTCATATTTATACCTTTTTAAGAAATAGCTTTGATTCCATCTATAAAAATGAACTCAATTAGGAAAATACAACTAAGAATATTCATATTTTTAAAAGAAAGTTTTATTGTTTAATGCTTTTTTCCTTGTTTGGTAGGTGAGCGTAACAATTGTGCTTTTATGACGTTATGACAAAATGAAGCTTTGTAGGAGTACGTTATAAGAAATAAGATAAGAAAAGACGTAAAAAGTGTATGCCTTGAAAAGTCTACATACAAATTTATGCTATTCCAATGCATATGGTTGTTTTTCTTAGTTTTTGAATGAATCCATTGTACCAATCTACATTAATAGGTCTCCAAATTTATAGCAAAATTTGATGCCTTTTAATATATTTTGAGATGATCCCTGTTAAAAAGTGACTAATTTTATATATAAGGTAGAAATTGATAGTACTAATTTCATATTACAATTTGGGGGAGATCGCTATTGAAGTATTTTTTCAGTCTGCTTCGAAGTGCGGAAAATGACAATTTCCTTTATATTCCTATAGTAAATGTACCTGTACTTTGAGATGGCCAAACAAAATAATTATATGGTATATTTTCTTGAAACTTCGAAAATAACAATACTAGAGCTGGAGGATATTAAATATGGTTAAATATATTTGTTACTGTAGTTTTAAAGCAAGTGAAATCCAAAGTCGGCCTTTTTAAATTGATGGCAATCGAATGGTCGAATCATGCATATGCATAGTCACATTGAGTTCATCTATAAAAGCTACAAAGGAAGTTTAAGAATATTTCACAAAACCTTAATCGGAAGACGGTCTGAAAACAAGATACGGACAGAGTGCCCAACAAACAGGATAGACAGCAAAATAAACTATTGCCCCTTAAAGCTCTACCGATAGGGGACCTATAAATCTAACAATTTATTGTTTGCATGGATTTTGTAAACAGAAATTCCGATAAGGACCGCAAGTAAAGCCATCTATACAACCATGTACATTACCTGCACCTACATGCACACTGATAAGGACCACTCATCAGTAAGTGGGTATTTATCTTTGAACAAAATATTGATCTATATGGAACAGAATGAGACCATTTGAATTGATAAATAAAATTCAAGATTTTGCAGATTTACAGTCTTTTTTATTTATTGGACGAAATACACGGTGATTATCCCGTATTAAATCTATAAATTTTATAATGTTAAATTTTGGTTTTTAGTGTTTTTAAAATTAATTTCTATTTCACCTTTTTATGCCCCCCCCCCCCCCTTCGAAGAAGGGAGGGCATATTGCTTTGGTGCTGTCTGTCGGTCTGTCGGTCGGTCCACCAATGGTTTCCGTTCATTTTCTTCGCAGAAAGTGTACATACTGAAATGAAATTTAGTATACAGTTTTATCATAAGAATATTTAGGTCAAGTTCGATTTGGGGTACGATCAAACACTTTTTGACAGATTTATGCCTCTTGGACTTAGAAAAATTCCAATTATTTTAAGTTTCCGTTCATCTTCTTCGCAGACAGTGCACATACTGAAATGATATTTGTTATGCAGTTTTATCATAAGATTATCTATTTTTGAAAGCTTTATGACACTTGGACTTAGAAAAATTCCAATAATTTGCAGTTTTCGTTGAGTTTCTTTGCAGAGGTCTAAGGGAGGGGGGCATAAGTGTTTCACAAACATCTCTTGTTTTAATACGCCATGACAGAATATTGGATGCATTGTTAGAAAACCGGAAGAGCTTAGATAGTAAAATACAAGGACAGTCATGAACACTTAATAAACATTTATGTTATTATGAAAAGAATTGAATGTTTTCATTAGCGCCGGATGTGAATACAAAAGAAATATATGACCTACATAGATTCAGCGTTTTTAATCACTAAACATTCGTAATTTATCCCACAAATACATTATTCTGTTTTCAGTAAATTGATATAAACCTTTTAATTCATTTACCACATTCATTACATTTTAATCAATGATATTTGATTATATCTACAAAAGAATGATAAACTAAACTTAAAAGTGTAGAACAATTAAGACATGGTATCGTCAATGTCAAAACTAGCATTTTGACAGTAATGCCTTATGATATTTTTTTCGTAACGGCATTGCCCTCCCCCCTCTTCCCTACCCATTTACCCATTAACATAGATTTAGGGTACCGTCTATGTATTACAACACATAACACAGCACAGTCGACAAAAGGTATGGGATAGTCATTTCCAACGTATGGGACTAATTGTTTTGTCCGCTTCAGACACAGGAAAAAAATTGTGGCACATTATTTTATGTTATTTATAACAATAATTCAAAAGAATATATGCCGCACAGAACACAGCAATGGTCAAAATTTGTGATTGTCATTGTTCTAAGTGCTCTGCGCATCTTGTTATCTCAACACTTAATAACTAACAGAGGGATCTTAATTCGCGACAACCGAATGGTCAAAATAAGCATATGAATAGATTGAAGAATCTTAAAGTCACATTAAGTTCATCATTAAAATTGCTACAAAGCAAGTTTGAAATCAATTCACAAAACCATTAATCAAAGAAATGCTTGGAAAACGAGGTATAGATAGAATGACTGACAGACAGACGCAGAGATAGCAATATAAACTATGGTCCCTTACGGTTGTATCGGTAGAGGAATAAAATATAGCACTTTATTGTTTGATTGGATTTCAGAAATCCTGATAAGGACCGCAAGAACAGTCACATACATCACGTGCACCTACTTGCACATTGACAAAGACAGCCAATCTCAAAGTCGGGATTTATCATTGACCAATATATTGATATATATAGAAGAGAATAAGACCTTTTGATCGAACAGTTTGTTTGAGATCTTAAGAAAAAGGTTAAACGTAAAAGGTAAGTTGGAATTTCTGACTAAATGATCGTTGTTTCACACTTTCAGCAAAGATTATGATTTCAACCACATGTAAGTAAGGGTGTTATTTTTTTCTTACAAACTTCTACTCTCTAGATGTATTGAAAAATATTTTTTGAGATTTTCCGCACATATTCCTACAAAAACTAAATTGATGCATCCCTTTCGGAGCCTTATTGTTCTTGGAGGTTTTCATATTAAAGAATTAGATTTTGATACAAAATTACGATGTCTAAGAAGTAATATTACAAATCCAAGGATTGCACTTCTCGAGAAGAACTTTTATTTAATGTGTTCCTACATTTAGAAAAGAACCGCTACTGGTACATGTACCATGCTTTTTCTCTGTTTTAATGTATTGGATGTAATTAAGCCCCAGGGCTTGGAATGGGATATTGAAATAAATTTTAAGAATGACGAAATATGTTTGATTAATGATAAAACATAGTAAAGAATAAACAAGCAATGCATGAAGTTACAAACTATTTTAACCCTTTACCCTTTCGCTGATTTCGACATCATAGCAGCTTTACGTCAGTTACTGTTACGTGACGTTTACCTTTTACCCCGAAGTCCCACATATAAAATGGCTGACCGATGACATGAAGGCTTATATCTGATTTGAGTATCGCACAAGATTGATTTATACCAAGACATCTCTTTTATGCTTTCCCTCCTCTGAATGTTTCTAAATACGAAGACAAAGCAAAGAAAACTGATATCACAGTGAACTCGCTTCAAGTATATCTTCGGGTTAAAATATGCAGGTGGATGAAACATCTGTATTTTCTTCGTAATACATGTTATAAACTTGCATGCACATTTACATGTACACAGCCTTCCCTCAGCTCATACACATTTTTAAATGTATTAAGGGCATGAGTAACAAGTCCCATGATTTTCTTTCGATTTAATGTAAGCGTAAAGTGAAGGTATCGTATAAAGGAACGTATACACAAGTACGGTGTTACTTAGAAGGACCACCGAATTATTTTTCCTAAAGAAATGAAAAAAGATGATAAATAAATAAATATTTGTTTGTTGGAACAAGGGCTTAAAAAGTAGAACTCAAATATCAACAACGATTAAAAGAAACATATAATTGATAGGCAATTTATTATACAGTCATGTCTTCATGATAGTATAACATGCACAGTGAAGTTAGAATTTAAATGAATATATGCAAAAGAAAATCAATAAATGAATGTGCATCTGCATTATTAGTCAATTTGAGCTTGCTAATACATGTGTGTTTCTGTATAAATTTTATTTGTAGATTCCACAAGTCGTTACAGTAAAAATGGCATGTTGGGGTAAGTACTTTTGTGTTGTTGTTGAACGTTTAAAAAAAAAACGATGTTAATTGTCAATCATTAATCATCATTTATGCAAAACAAATTTAGAACAGTTGTATTGATAATTTTTAGAGGAAAACAATTCAGTTTGTGCAAAAATGATCAATATTTATATAATTCGTTTAATATATTTACAGATATCGAAGATATCGAAGTCTTGGGCGAACAATTTGGAAAAGGAATGTTTCTATCAGGTATCCAATAATTAGTTTAAATGACATTTGAAAAAGACGGGCTGTCCCGAAATTTTGAAAATTTAAAAGTTGGTGTTGTACAAATGTACATAGCTGAGTCAAGAACTTTATGTTCGTTTTGTACTGTATAAACATTCAAATAATATACGACACCATTTTTCTAGGGCGTGTATCTTATTCAAATATTTAGCCGGCGAATTAAATATATAAGCGTTAGAAATGCCAAATGACAAGGACATAGAGAATTGTCAATGTTCAAAATAACCAGACACTTCTTAAGGTCAACATCTATTAAATGAATGGTGTCTATAACTTAATGATAATTAGAATATAAGGTCACCAATAAGACTGTTTTTTTCATTTTTACAAAAAAAACCCGTTAAATTGGCTAACATTCAATTCATTTAAATCTATACCAATAATGCTATGAAATATCACAGCATTATTTTGACCATTTATATAACAAAATATCATAAAAACTACTTTGAATATTTCAAAACGTTTAATACAAGATGTCATAAATAACGCCATCATATAAGTACATTACGTATATTACTTTTACTCATAAAAACTTCAAATTGTTGTTTTTCATCATTTTCTTTGAAGAAGGTAAAATAAATTCTGATGCTTTATGGTTTAAACAAAGAATAGTTACTAATTAAATAATATTACTTTAAGATAAGTTTTGCAAATATTAATTTCAATATTTTCAAATACTAGATAAAATCGGCTACTAAAATGAGAAAACATGTTTCCAAGGAAATACCATCATTTACGTTTGTTTAATTTCCTGAGAAAACCTTAATATATTACTGACAGTGCATTGAACCTTCAGAGAGTTAACTTTTGGATCTGTCTAACTAGAACTAACAATAATCATCACATAAAAAGAAATAAATCATAGCACTAACGTAACCTGTAAGATGTCATGGTCACACAATCATAAAAGATAAATACCAATGTTATAAGTAATACATGCATGCTAAAATACACATACTGAGAGTATTTATTTTTTAAACGCTGGAATTGTTTTACCTTTACACATATCTTAAGATATAAAACATATTCAAAGGTAAGTTAAGTATTTGCTGCATTAAATACATTTTCGTACATGTCAGATACAGTCTGCTGATGTTCTTCTGCCTTAAGATTCATAACAATTTCTTGAAGATGTTCATCTGTTTCTGGAACTTCCACTATGAGAATCTGTCTGTCCCTGCAATCTTTCTTCTTGTTGTTAATATATGAAGCAAACAAGTTTCTCAGTTGATTTGGTGTCAGCCACTCAAATGGTCTAAAAAGGCGCTGTCCATTTTCATCACAAGCTTTTTGAAGTTCTCCACTTAAAGCTGCATAATTTGGCCGTTTTCCTGTCTTTTCACAGCTTTCAAAAATCTTCTTTACATACTCCTTCACATTCAAGGAGACCCTTTTGCACTTAGCAACAGATTTCAATGCCCATCCTCCTGAACTTAGGGAAAAGATATCCGTATCACGACTCTGAGACATCACTGTCTCACAAATGTGAGCATAGTTTTCTCGGATGGCAGAACACTCCTCAACCCAGATTTTGATGCCACAATCATTTCCAGATTCTTCAGATTTCCTGTAAAGGTGATTGCCTAATGCTAGATGTTTCTCAAGGTTAGCAGACCTCACATTCTGTTTCTGGCATTAGGGATCTGGATATGCATACAAATCATTATTCAGGTGGCCCTGGTCATGATCCTGGCTCTATTCCTCCTCCATTTCATTTTGAATGTTTGGGTTTCTCATTTTAACACAGACTTGTCCAACATCTACTGCATGAGATGGAAATTCTTCTAACACCTAAAAAGCAATGAAATCCAAATTACATTTGTAATTTTCGACTATATAGCATATGCATATGCAATTTAAATGATAGAGCCATTATAGTTAGCATGTCTTCCTTATGATATTAAATCGAACTTTATATAAGTAATGATTATTAATTTTTGTAACTAATATTTACCTCAAAACCATTCATTTCTCCAACATTAAGATGCTGATCCTTCAAAGTATTTGTATCAATAAGATGTCCACAACCAATCTGATATGCCCTCCTTGCAATAACTGAATCCACATCAAACCTGAAATTGTTCAGAAGGCTAATCTGATTTTATCTTTGGCTCCTCTGCATTGTCAATGGAGATAACACAGGTCTTTGTTCCTTTCAATCCATTATTACTTTCTAAGGCTCTCTTCAGTCTGAGGCAGAAAGAATATCATTTCCCTTATTCAGAAATCTAGCCACATGCATTCGACAGGAACCAGTTTTGCTGTCACAAAGATCTTTTCCAGACTGTGCTTCACTGAAGTTGAACTCCTTGATGGTAATAGGAAAATGACTGTAATTCTGACTGATAAAGGAGATGAGTGGTGTACAGTGATAGCAACCAGCATTGTCTGTCTTCATGTAGATCTCCTTCAGGTTTGGAAACTGCACTGATAGAGTCAAAAGAAGGTGTCTAATAATATGAGCAACGGAAAACCAACCTCAAGTACCATTCTCAAGGATATGGATATAGGTGTTCAGGTCAAGATGGTCTGACGAAATGCTAGCTGTTGATTCAGGGTCACTCTTCTTGGTAATTAAACTTTTTAAATGAAGTTATTTACTCTGCAAAATAATTTACTTTTGAAGTTGCTTTCTTTCACTAGAATATTATCAATCTTAGCCCTAATGCCACATCACTCACTGTGTAACAGGTCTTAGTGCATGCTTGTATCCCCTACTATATTTTTTATATATAACTAGTTACATCAAGCATATCCTGAATGTTTTTTTCAAACAAATAAGATGTTGTGATTCATCAGCATATTTGAAAGCAGTTGTCTAGCAAGTTCCTTGAAAATTACTGCATAAATTGATTTCAGTTAAATTAGCTGAAAGTCTGAGTAATGCTTCATTGAGTTTTCTTTTGGTGTTTTGTTCTGTTCATGCCAGTCTTGGGATGATGGTAAGGAAGGGTAACAAGAACTTGTGGCTGGAAAGCAATACAATGTGCTTCATTACTAGAAATCGAAAAAGAAAATGTGAATTTATGTATACCGGAAAATGCTTTATGTATGATCTTATCAGGTAGTATGATTTGCATAGTCGATGTCTATGATTTGTCTCAGTATATTGGTTTACCATGATCTATTTAATAATTGGTTAAAATTTTACTTCATTATCAAACAATATTCATAAAGATATTAATCTTAAGTTAATAAACAGGTAAGTTTTGTCGGGAATTAATTTTTTCGTGCGGAAGGTTTTCTAGAGGAAAATGATCAAAATTATGCCTTTGAAATTCAATTACTGTAACATTTCATTTTATAGTTTCATCAGGAATGCAGGAATTTCATCTTTCATCATGTGATATATTTGAGACATATTCTGTAGGACCTGTTTTACGTCTAGAAATCATTTTTAAAGAATTTGATTGATTTTCAGCATATAAAGTTATAAAGTTCATCGGAATATGAACAGAAGATTTGATCACGTACCAACCAAGTTCATATCCTGGTGAACTTTTTAACATTGCTGTTTATTACTTATACTTACGTTTGAAAAAGGCAAACTGTTCAAAATTATTAAAATAACCATGTTTTCAATGTTTACAATAATGCAACCGTCAAGTGATAAGCACGTGCGGTAATCATTGTGACGTCATTAAAAAGTTCATACAGAATTTAACGTTTTCGCATTTCATATAGGAAACATATTTGCAGATGTAAATATTGATAACTATACTTCTTGAGAAATTCATATTAGCCAGTAATGTTAAGAGGGCTTTGGGTCGTGGTCATTTTATACCTTGGTCACATTGAAGCGAATGGTCTTGCGAACAAATTTTTTCTCGTATATTCGGCTGAAGAAACATAATCAAACGTATCCAGTATCAATGGCGAGTGCCGATCGGCGAGTCAATTTGAAAGTTTTATTTCACGGTCGGTCGATAACATTAACAAATCTGCAGACAATCAGCAGACTTCCTGCCAAAATCCCAGTCATATTTCCAAAAACGACCAACGGCCGACGGTTTTTGAGGCAAAACGGGATTATGTCACGGTGTGAAATTCAATCATTTGAACTTTTTTTAATTAATGTGTAAATTATCTTTTTTCGGACTTCGTGTTAATTGTTAAAACACTTTCCCTCCATATCGACAACTGTTTTAAAAACGTTCTAAATTCCGCGCAGCAAACGGAGGCACAGTCAGTGATGGACAGCTAATCTTTTAAGTGACTTCTGTTTATGTTTATTGACACTTTATCGTTCATCTTAATATTAATCCTTTTATGTACATGCTGCTAAAATGTCATAAGTTACTCAATAGCTGTTTGATAATTGATTTCTTTACATCTGCACTTATTATGTTAATTCTCATTGTTGTTCAGTATATATGATTTTGAATTGTAAACAATCGTCAGTTGGAATCAGACCTTCGGTGCTGATACATCCCAAACTCATGTACAAAGTTATTCCATGCAAATTCTAGATAAAAGTCTGAAAACTGAAACGCGTGTTGGCTTGTTGGAGGTTTCATGAGGCTGGGTCCAACAACAAGAGAATAATCTCGGGGTTGATCTAGTATTGATCCCGTACGGGAGAGAGCGTCCCGTAATATTTGGTTGGAGAATCCTAAGAGTAACGACACTCTGGACTGCTACATATATTTTGTAGTAGTCAGGTCCTGGATAATATATATATATATCACCCTGTGTTAATGAAAAAATATCTTTTGGAGATAATGCATGTGTTGTAGAAACGACATGGTTTCAGCAATGTTTAATTTATCTCCTTTTTTCATTCTTTTTATCGCACGGAATCAATCGTTTGAGGAATATCCGCACAACCACTGTAAAGTTTGGGTTACTCTCTGAGAGCAAACGCCAGAAATGACCGAAGCCTTTATATAATGTAAATAAAATTCCAGAGTCCAAATGTACTAAAAATCGTACACATTAGTTGCATTATCTCCGGAAATCTCTGAAACATAATACACACCACCCTGAGAGAGAGAGAGAGAGAGAGAGAGAGAGAGAGAGAGAGAGAGAGAGAGAGAGAGAGAGAGAGAGAGAGAGAGAGAGAGCGTTTATTTGGCAGATAGAGACAGACAGAGAGCGAGAGAGAGAGAGCGAGATAAACTGTGTTTAAGTGTTTAATAACATGCTACAGCAATGAAAGATTAACATTTGATTTCACACTTTCATTAGCATATAATGAATTAATTTTAAAAATGTTGTTATAAACACCTACAGCATGACACGCATGGGTGTATCGGTGACTTTGATGCCGACGATTCACAAAGCGTCGATGAGTGATCGAATTCAGCGAGCGGCCGATATGAAAAAACTGATACGCAATATAATTGAATTTCACAACTAGTTCATCACATTATATAAAAAAAAAGGATTCATAAAATCATTGTGACCCCTGTTTTGTCATATGCATTGGTGCTCTGCAGGATACCAAAAACAATTTAATCTATTTTCATTATCTAAAAATCGATCGTCTTTTCAGAAGATATTCAAACATGATTTTAGGATTTTTTTTTTAATGTTTGGCACTTGAGTTTCAACCTGTATAACATTACCGGATAACATCTGACGTTTTTTGTGCGCTTTTGGGCATCATAATGCGAAATTTAGCAAACCGAGTTTAACGGGTATATGAACATCATGACATTTTTGCATGGGTTTTGGGTTTTCAATGAGAGTTTGGCATAAATAAGTACGATAAGCTTTAGTGTGTGGATTATTAATCGCTGCACAATGACACTAAGATCTTTAAGTCTAAAACGTCTGTGTAAATCATCTTAAACATGCCGTGCTTACGTGTATGCAAACTGATCGGCTACCTGCAGATACTTATCTTTTTTTAGTTAAACAAATTTGTAATGACCACAGAATTCATAATTGAAAAAAAATAATTCACAGCAAACGCCTTCCATCATGTACATACATATGCATGACGCACATGTAAGCATCGTAGGTAAATGTAAACTAAGCAATGCAAAATTGAAAATATTAAGATTATAGAGAGTAGAATTTTTTTAGGTCAGTATCAGACATAAGGCACAGCCACGTGAGTCTTGTGTATTAAATAACAGCAAACCGCTAGTCGATCCACGCTTGATAGCTCTCCTGGGCCACATGCGAGGGACGAGTTACGTAAACATATATACAAATATTACGGGAAAGGGTGGATTTAGAAAGCCATTGAGTTATCATATGCTTAATAGTTTTATATATTATATCATGTGCTCAATCATTAAAAAAGATGAAAACTAATTAACTTTTCAAAAGCATCCGTCGTAGTAAAAACAATGTTTTGCGATTTTATTTTAATTTTACGCAAAATTGAATTATCGCAAATAGATTTCTATGGACTTTAACAAGAAAGAACCCCATGCATTACTAAAGACAGTCAGAAACAAAGCTATTAAGTAATAACAGCGGAAAAAAATATTTCAGGAGTCGTGTTCAGCTCTAACAAAAAGTAAAGTCAATAATTTTCAGAGCTATACTTTTGTTGTTTTTAAAAATGTTGGTTATTATTGAATTTCTATTAATTTTCATTATTTTTCATCATATTTTTGAGCGATTCCTGGTTCATGTAAATTGGTGTTTTCTCATAGTTTAGTGACTTCAAGAAAGGAAGGGGGTTATGAAAGTTTTAATAACTATTTCCTTCATAATAAAAAGTATTAGAAAAGTTATTTTAGATGTTCAGAAACAATATGCAATCCCAAATTTCAATATTCCTGATGCAAACATTTCCTTCACCCTGAATGATCAATCATTTTTAGAAACTCTGCTTTTAGAAAAAAGAAAAAATATTGTATGCCTAATTTTCAGGGGAAAAAAAAGATTGGAGAGAGAAAATGTTTGCAATATCCATCATTGCAAACATTGATGATCTTTTAGTAAAAAGCATCGAGGAACATGTATTTGCATAAGAAGGGGAGCAAAAATGTGTTGAAGAAGGAGGAAAACGGTCGCAATACTTCTAAGCACTAAAGTGTAGAAAATTCCTAGACTAGAGGATCATAAAGGAAGAATTTTCTTTAATTAAATCCGAAATTTTGAAGAGAAACACAGGCTTTTTGAACAATAGTAGAAGGAGCGGGAAGTAAATGGGTTTTATTAAATAAAATGAAAAAAAATCTCCAGAATTTGATGGGTGTTCTCCTAAATTATTTCTTTTCTTTCTTTGACACTATTATATATTTGTGGTACAATGTATACAATGTACCAACACATGAATCAAATCAGACAATCCATACAAATTTATATGAAACAGATGACTCAGAGACGGATGATGAATCAGACATGGATTATAATTCTGACAGGGATATTGAACTAGAAAGACAACGCATTACTCCTGTTGGCAATCGCAGAGGTAAATTAATCATCTTTTTCCTATTGCTTTACAAATTCTGAAAATTGGTTGAGGATCCACTAAGTATAAATTAATGATAAATATGCACTAATGTTAAAAAAACATAAGGATCTATATAACACTCCCAACATTTTTTATGAGAACATAATTCAGTACCATAAATCAATGGTATTAAATAAGCTGTTTAGCTTGCCAAAGGGTACATACATACATACATACATACATACATACATACATACATACATACATACATATATATATAACACAGAGATATTTGGAATATTCATTACAACTGAGGTCCAACTGCGCCGGGGCATGGACTCACGGCTTTCAGAATCAGAATCACTCTACTATCCAAATTGCTAACCAATTGGCTATCTAGACAAGACAAAAATTTTGCTTTTGATGATAAACGGAACCTAGCGCATTGGCCATGCTTTAAAAGGTCAATGAGATTGAAGTAGAATACTGTATACGACAATTTCAGAGGATCGTAGCAATGCACATTCTTAGGACCATTTTATAATAGATAATTTTAGGGTTTTTTCCTCTTTTACCAGGTTTTCACGAAGATATCATCAACAAAATGTGGAATACAGTTTTGCACCACGGACACGGATATCGTTTAGGCCTTGCATCAATCACATGCTTAGTATGTACGATAGACGGTGTTCATAAGCCGATCATATATCTCAGTGGAAAAAATGAACACGCAGAGATGAATTTGATAACTCACTTGAAAAAAAACTACAACGGACCAATGAAGATGACTATTTATATCAACAATTCTCCTTGTGTTTACTGCGCACAATCAATAAAAGAATATTTAGAGCAAAATGTGAATATTCAATTGATACTATATGTCACACATCTATATTATATTAAAAGGAAGTCTTGTCAATTGAGAAAAGATGCTGGAAAGGCTGAATTACACATAGATTATATAGAGAATAAAGTACACGAAGATCAATACCATGGACTGAGGGGTCTAATGAGTCTAGGAGGTAACCGATGCAGAATAGAAGCGTTCACTAAAGAGGTCTGGGAATCTTTACTCGCTGTCATGGACATGTCTGAAGAATCTAGAAAACGAGTAAAGCGTGTATACGGCCTAAAGTTTGAAAACTCTGATAGGAGCAGACAAGGTGAAGACAGGCGTATTAGAAAGGATCTTAATCACATAAAATTACATTCAGATCCTTGGCACGATATTAAGAAATGCATCATTATGATTTAGAAGAAATGTGAATTGCAAATGAATTTGCAAACAATGAAAATAGTTTGATATATTATGATTTAGTAGTGGTCTAATTTAGTTACCATCCGTAAAACTAAATAAATCCAAATACTTACAATAATAGAGGAAAGAAAATATTTCAATTTCTCTTAAAATTCCCACTATGTATAATTCTGATTGACTATATAAACACATTTTTAGGAAAATATATGTCTGTGACGCTTTATTCATATATATTTACATTTTCCAGTGCCTTTGTCTGTGATAACACTACGATTCGGTTTTGTACTATTTTTTTACTGCTTCACTGTATCTAATCTATACTATTATGACATTGAAGTTGTCAATTTCAATTAAATGCATGTTGAATAAAATAAATGTTAGACATTGAGAATAGTTTGTCTAAATTTGATCCCAAAGCAGAAAACAAAAGATAGAAAATAGTTTTAGTGAGGTTGTTTAGAAAGATTGAATGTTTTAAGTACTACCAATTTCGTCCACCTCAGCCAGAACACGATGTCGCAAAAACTTTAAAACAAAACAAATTTGTAAAGTTGATAAATAAAGTTGAATTTGAATTAGTATTAGTCTTTATAATTAGTATTAGTCTTTATAATTTATCTATAATTTCTTAAGCTTCGGACAATTTCCTTAAAAAGATTAACATTTGTTCTATATTAAAGTCTACAAGAATATGGTATTTCTAGGGCATGCCTACGTTGTTATTGGTTTTGTTAAAAAAATTAAAAAGCGACTAAATAACTTTATTTAAATTTTACATCAATTCTGATATTAAATACACTACATAGGCCTATAGATCTGATTCTATATTTCCAAGGCATTTGTACTCAATTATTGGAAGAGGAGGCATCAACATCAAATTGTAAGCAATGTCATATTTGCAAGATGGTTTATTTATTTTTGTTCTTATATCTACCAAATAATAATTAAACAAAAAGGAACCATTCTTATCTTTAAATGCAATTACTAGCTCAGCTTGCATAGCTTATCTGGAATACATGGGTTTTAGTATCTTGTTTTATTCCGTTTTATTCCGATATACAAATACGCTGTTATATTTATATACGTCTTATTTTATTCAAATCTGGAATTCAGATTCTTGTTTTAAAAAAACGTCAAATAAACGAAGACCCCACAAATAAAATCGAAAAGCTTTTTTCTATAGAAAATAACAGTCTATCTTCCTTTAAAATTAAAGTATCATATACCACTTATAACACAAAGTATGTCAGTGTGCAGTTTGATTTCTCATTGTAACTGAAGTTCAACTCGATCATGATATGATCTGCGTATAGAAAACCTCTGAATTATTTTGGATTCATTTTTATTCGTGGGGGTCAATGTTCGTGGGTAGCCAACATTTTCCTGTGTCGAGTGGGCGTAATTTCGTTGATAGTGTAATCGGGAAAATTTCAATTAATATTAAACAAATGATTGTATATAGGTTCGTATGGATGTAAATTCGTGTGCAAGGGTTACCTACGAAAGCCACGAACATAGATACCCCACAAACAATGATGATTCCACAGTATAAATAGACGATTTAAACGTTATCAAATAAACTTAAAGTATTTTAATAAATAGTGTCATTTGATAATTATAATCAAAACACTTCAAAATAATGTATTTCAATGTTAAATTCAAGGAAATGTGTATATTCATAAGCAAGTAGACTGGTTTTAACTGGTTTGACCATGATTCGGTTTTTGAAAGAAAAAAAGGAAAGGAAACACGAACATTTAACATTGAACATCATTATTTTGGTACATTCTAAAATATTTTCTATATTCGATTAACGATATCTATTTTTCAGATATAAAAATTAACTTAAAAACAAAAAAGTAAAATATAATACAAAAAATGAAAGATGAAAAATTGTGGAAAACATTTTTCAGTTTAATATTTTGATTAGCTGAAATATTTTAAAGGACACATCTAGTGTAAGTGTTTGAAATATTTACTTAAAGTAAACGAGATTAGTTTTGTTGACAACATCATTTTTATCCGCTCAATGAGGACAGCAAATCTGACCAGGTATATTACATGTCAGTACATGAATACTATAAAAGGTTTGATGAGATTTTTTTTATTTACACAGAAATAACTGTTGTGAGTTAGCCTGAAAGCTTCTGTACACCCAGTAGTCTTTCTACAAAATTTCTGCCTCTGTTTTGTTGTTTGGGATCCTAATCTATTTATAGACAATAATTTTCCAAACCGTCTATGGCAACAGACTTAAGTAAAAGGAACGGGACTTTCTGTAAAATATCATTTCGATAAGAATTATATGAATATGACTTAAGTATTTGTGTCTTAGCTAAAAAGTTATTTTTTAATCTAGTATAATTTTAGCACAACACCAAGGAATGTTAGTAACTGAATAGTAACTCCGATGCCTACATTTCAAATTCATAATTATTAAAAACCAACGTTTCTGCAATATCCTTTATTATCTGATAGTATCTGAGCATTGAAAACTCTGCATATTAGTTGAAAAAAATAGTTATTTGCATACAATATTAATGGATAAACCATTCCTTGCAAAAGTAATTGTTCTGTTGAACAGAATTGTAGAGATCTGCATTAACAATGAGCACCACCTCCCTTATATGGATTTTATATAGGACAAAGCAAGTTTCAGCTTTCCTTTGACTGAATGCTTTTCCAGAAGATTTTTAAAGATTTTTCTCTTGATCTTTCCTCATTAAAACTATTAAATTATAAATTATTTTATATAATTATAAAATTATAATTGAAAAATTTAACACCCCCGTCACCCATGTTGCCCAACCATACTCTTGGGAATCATAACTTGAACAAACCTGAATCTACACTACCTGAGGATTTCATTCTACACAAATTTAAGTATTTCTGGCCTAATAGTTTTTGAGAAGAAGATTTGTCTCTATATATTCCTATGTAGCCCCACTCTACCCCCGGCAATCATAATTTGAAGAAACTTAAGTCTACACTACCTGAGGATGCTTCTACACAAATTTGAGCATTTTTTGCCAAATAGTTGTTGAGGAAGATATTTTGAAAGATTATTTCTATATATTCCTTGTAAAACTTGATCCCCCCCACCATTGTGGCTCCACCCTCGGGGACCATGATTTAAACATACCTGAATCTACACTACCTGAGGATGCTTCCAAACAAGTTTCAGCTTTCCTGGTCATATTTTTTGAGAAGATTTTAAATATATCCCTATATATCCCAATGTAAAACTTTACCCCTCCCCCTCCCATTGTGGCCCATACCTACCCCCAGTGACCATGATTTGAACAAATTTAAATCTACACTACCCGAAAATGCTTCTACACAAATTTGAGCATTTATTGCTTAATAGTTTTGAGAAGTTTTTTCAAGATTTTTCTCTATTAGTTCCTATGACCCCCCCCCCCCCCCATTGTGGCCCCATCCTACCCCCAGGGACCATGATTTCACCAAACTTGAATCTATACTACCTAATGATGCTTCCACACAAATTAGAGCTTTTCTGACCAAATAGTTTTTTAGAAGAAGATTTTTAATGATTTTTCTAAATATTTCTATATATGTAACACTTGACTACCCCCACCCCCCACCCCGATCGTGGCCCCACCCTTCCCCCGGGGACCATGATTTGAACAAACTTGAATCTACACTACCTAAGGATGCTTTCAAACAAGTGTCAGCTTTTCTGGACCAGTAGTTCTTGTGAAGAAGATTTTTAAAGATTTTCTCTATATATTCCTATGTAAAACTTGATCCCGCCATCGTAGCCCCACCCTTCCCACGGCGACCATGATTTGAACAAACTACACTACCTGGGGATGCTTCCAAACAAGTTTCAGTTTTTTGGCCTAATAGTTTTTTGAGAAGAAGATTTTAAAAGATTTTCTCTATATATTCCTGTTTAAAACTTGACCACCCCCAAATCGTGGCCCTATCCATCACTCGGGGACCATGATTTGAAGAAATTTAAATGCACACTACCTGGGGATGCTTCCACACAAGTTTCATTTTTCTTGACTGATAAGTTTCTGGGAAGAAAATATTTGAAAAATACCAAAAAAATGTCATTAATTCTCAATTATATCCCCTTTAAAGAGGGCGTGGCCCTTCATTTGAACAACCTTGAATCCCCTTCACCTAGTGATTCTTTGTGCCAAGTTTGATTGATATCAGCCCAGTGGTTCTGTTGACGAAAATGAAAATGTGAAAAGTTTACAACGCCAACGACAACGCCAGTGACAACGACGACAAACAACGGACAATTCTTGATCAGAAAAGCTCACTTCAAGAGCTTGGCGACATTGCAAAACGGGGTATTTTTAATTTTTCAACAGGAAACATTTATACGGGCACAGGTTTCATAACGAAAAAAAATGCCCTGAAATCTGATATTTGTATGAATTAACTTCTACTAAGATTAACAAAAATGTCCCCCTTTTGATTGTAAGCAAGGAAGAAATGCTTGTTTACTTTCCTCATTCATTTGTATTGACACTTTATTCGGAAAAATACTGAAAGAAGGATTAAAAATAAATATATTTAAATATAATGAAGAAGTATGATGGTTTTGATGATTTAATATTTAATATTCATACTAAATTCTAATTAATATAGGAAATGGTTTTAAAAAATGAAATAGGCAACTTATACAGACCATGCCAGTAAATGAACTTATTCATAAAAAATCAAAACTTAACATTGGTACGCTTTCTGCGTATTTACAGAATCAAGAGGCCCATGGGCCACACCGCTCACCTTAGCAACAATTGCCATAACTCTGATTAAATGAACATAATAGTATCAAATTCAAAATATCTTGACAATTACATGCATGTTCAGTAGATCTAACACAAAAAGTTGCTTTTGTCGTTTTAGATACATCTTTATTCCTATTTAACCGCCTTTTTTTCTCCAGGAACTTTTGATCAAACTTCAATCTGCACAATTTCTGCTTTGACACAAGTTTCAGCTTTCCTTTGACTAAATGCTTTTCCAGAAGATTTTTAAAGATTTTTCTCTTGATCTTTCCTCATTAAAATTATTAAATTATAAATTATTTTATATAATTATAAAATTATAATTGAAAAATTTAACACCCCCGTCACCCATGTTGCCCAACCATACTCTTGGGAATCATAACTTGAACAAACCTGAATCTACACTACCTGAGGATTTCATTCTACACAAATTTAAGTATTTCTGGCCTAATAGTTTTTGAGAAGAAGATTTGTCTCTATATATTCCTATATAGCCCCACTCTACCCCCGGCAATCATAATTTGAAGAAACTTAAATCTACACTACCTGAGGATGCTTCTACACAAATTTGAGCATTTTTTGCCAAATAGTTGTTGAGAAAGATATTTTGAAAGATTATTTCTATATCTTCCTTGTAAAACTTGATCCCCCCCCCCCACCATTGTGGCTCCACCCTCGGGGACCATGATTTAAACATACCTGAATCTACACTACCTGAGGATGCTTCCAAACAAGTTTCAGCTTTCCTGGTCATATTTTTTGAGAAGATTTTTAAATATATCCCTATATATCCCAATGTAAAGTTTTTACCCCCCCCTCCCATTGTGGCCCATACCTACCCCCAGTGACCATGATTTGAACAAATTTAAATCTACACTACCCGAAAATGCTTCTACACAAATTTGAGCATTTATTGCTTAATAGTTTTGAGAAGTTTTTTCAAGATTTTTCTCTATTAGTTCCTATGAAAAACTTGACCCCCCCCCCCCCCATTGTGGCCCCATCCTACCCCCAGGGACCATGATTTGACCAAACTTGAATCTATACTACCTAATGATGCTTCCACACAAATTAGAGCTTTTCTGACCTAATAGTGTTTTAGAAGAAGATTTTTAATGATTTTTCTAAATATTTCTATATATGCAACACTTGACTACCCCCCCCCCCCCCGATCGTGGCCCCACCCTTCCCCCGGGGACCATGATTTGAACAAACCTGAATCTACACAACCTAAGGATGCTTTCAAACAAGTGTCAGCTTTTCTGGACCAGTAGTTCTTGTGAAGAAGATTTTTAAAGATTTTCTCTATATATTCCTATGTAAAACTTGATCCCGCCATCGTAGTCCAACCCTTCCCACGGCGACCATGATTTGAACAAACTACACTACCTGGGGATGCTTCCAAACATGTTTCAGTTTTTTGGCCTAATAGTGTTTTGAGAAGAAGATTTTAAAAGATTTTCTCTATCTTCCTGTTTAAAACTTGACCACCCCCCCCCCCCAAAAAAAAAATCGTGGCCCCATCCATCATTCGGGGACCATGATTTGAAGAAATTTAAATGCACACTACCTGGGGATGCTTCCACACAAGTTTCAACTTTCCTGACTGATAAGTTGCTGGGAAGAAAATATTTGAAAAATACCAAAAAATGTCATTGTTCTCAATTATATCCCCTTTAAAGAGGGCGTGGCCCTTCATTTGAACAACCTTGAATCCTCTTCACCTAGTGATTCTTTGTGCCAAGTTTGATTGATATCAGCCCAGTGGTTCTGTAGACGAAAATGAAAATGTGAAAAATTTACAACGCCAACGACAACGCCAGTGACAACGACGACAAACAACGGACAATTCTTGATCAGAAAAGCTCACTTCAAGAGCTTGGCGACATTGCAAAACGGGATATTTTTAATTTTTTGAGATCATTGAAATATAGCTTATATTGTTTACAGGACACAAATTTTTTGAAGGATAATGAAAATGAGGTCAGAAGTCTTTGGAGATTTCAATGTTATTTTAGTCCCTTTTTCATATTCTAGAGTCCTTGTAAATAATAATTTTGATTTCTAGGTTTTCGCTGAAAAAGGTGATAATGATGGGATTTTTTTTATTACTTAAGATATCAATAGAGAGCCATGATGTATTACTATGTAATATTTATTGTTCAAATAACTTATGAACATATACAAATGCACATTGATGATATGCAATGCCAAAATGTCATATGGTGTGGAGATTTTAATTTGGTCTTAAATCCAACTATAGATTGTTAAAATTATAAGGGTAAAAAAATTCCAAAAGCTAGATATAAAGTTTTAGTAATGATTGAGACTTATGCATATATCGATCCTTTTAGACAGTTACATGAAGATTTTCCAGATATAGATGGAGAAAAAGTCCCCCTCTTAAGCAAAGCAGATTAGATTTTTTCTTCTTCCAAAATGATCTCGCAATCTGCGATTTATATCCTCGGGCGCTGTCCTGAAGAAGTCGAATATTGCGATCTCCAGACTTTGGTCTCTTCCTTTCGTAATGTTTTTTAACTTTCTTCAGCACTTAATTTTTGTATACATGTCCGTTGATTGAAATTTGCAATAGCAACTTGAACTACAGAACCTTCACTTTTTAAGAAAATTGCGTATAATACTTTCTTTGTACTTTGGCATCATTTTGCTATAAGAGGGCGTTTTGCTTTTTCAGTCAATCACGTCTTGTTGTAAATTACATATATAAAATATATTTGTCTAACATATTTAAACATTTTTAATCAGGTTCTTCATAGGAAAAAACCGATTATTGAAATGGTGAAAATAGCGGGACGGCGGGCGGGCGACTGTCAATAGAGTATCCTTATTGCACGGATAACTCCTCCTACAGTTTTAGGAATAGGAAATTGTTGCTTTGCAGATCAATTGTAAATTTATTAGAGGTGTGCATATTGCTAGGATTTTGATTTCTGATAAATTATGGGGAAAAACACAAGCTGTTGAACTTAGTCATTTCTTTGCAAAATATTGCATATAGGGTACCCCTATTGTACGGATAATTCCTCCTACAGCTGCCAATATAGGAAGTTGCAGACAAATTGAAGTTATATCAGAGTTTTCAAATTGCTAGGAATTTCATTTCTAATAATTTATATAAAAAAAAAATACCAGTTGTTGATTTAAGTTATTTTTTGACAAAAAACCCCTTGCATATAGAGTACCCCATTTCTCTGGATATGTGGTGTTCATCAATTCAGGATTGCCAAATAGATTATGGATACTGTTCTCACAAATGAAAACCCGGTTTACTGTCTTATTGACAGCTTTTCTCTTGTTTTCACATGTGGACATTTTTCCTTTGTGCATTGAAAACCCTATATTCAACATGCTAAATTATTATTAACCAAATTGATAAGCTTTAAGCTCATTCAGACAAGATCTAGTAAATGCTTCCAGAGTGTCTTTTTGGTGCTAGAACAATTATGACGTCATAATTGATTTGATTAATCTTTTCCCATACTTTGCAGCTTGAAAGGAGTTATGTAGAAATAAAACGATTTCTTTACATTCTATCTTAAATCATAGGAAAAGTAGCCCCGATACCTATATTAAATTTGACATCATTTTAAAGAGATCAAGAGCTTGTTTAATGCCTGCCGTTTTTGGAGACATTGTAGGCATTCTACATATATTTCAATAGTCAGTAAATGGACAACACTCCAGAATGTGTGACTTATTTTCTTCATATTTCATCAAAATGACAGTTTAAAACATGATTTTTCATTTTGTTTACCACAAATTTAAGCCCCGATACACCCTATCGAATAAAGTTTGTTCTGAAGCATCATTAAAAAACTATTTCTTGAATTTTATTTACTAGATCTTGACCTTAAAACACAATTAAATGTGAAGACTGAAATACCTCAGATTGTCATTTTACATTTATAGCAAAGGACTATGTGCGGGATAAAGTGTTTTT
This sequence comes from Magallana nippona, assembly GCA_033439105.1. Lineage (NCBI taxonomy): Eukaryota > Metazoa > Mollusca > Bivalvia > Ostreida > Ostreidae > Magallana > Magallana nippona. The sequence goes on along the minus strand of CM065917.1, from coordinate 29,121,688 downwards.
ATGCCCCAAAATCCAAAGTTATGAATAGAGCTTTAGAAACTTGCTAAAAGATAGGTTCACAAATATCTACTTCAGGTTTATAAACATAAATTGTCTAATCGAAGTCAAAATAGAAATGTGATATGTTAATAGTGAGGTGATTTCACAAAAAGTACGCATTTTAGTCAAAATGGGGCATTCCCTATCAGTTTTTTGAAAAGGAAACGTCGAGCGGATGCTTCCTCCAACACCATTTTTTAATATGATATGCAAAATAATATGAACAATGATATATGTAACTAGACAGGATCTCGTTGCGAGCAACGAGTGGGTCTTCCGTTTGATTATGAATTAATGACAGGGTTAAATTAATATGTTGACATTATTTTAAATCTTAAATTCAATAGATTCATCTAATTAGGTAAAACCATTTCAAATACAATGATTTTATAATAATCCAAAAATCTAATGAAACGCCTTAACTAAAAGCCCGAATGATTTTATGTACGACTTAACAAAACCCGGAAATGTAAAGGACAACCTAATTATAAGGTACGAATTAACAATTTTCCGAATCAGATTTAGTACGAATTGGTATATTAATTTTCTTTTAGGCTGATTTTAAGACCTGCATTGCAAAATTAAGATTTCCGGAAAGGTCATTTTTAAACTGCAAAATATCTGCAATGCATAGTCCGATTTTAAAACGGTTTTCAGTTTTGTATTTAGCACATAAATGTCTGCAGAATGAATGTGTTTCAAAATTCCAAAAATCGAAATTTTGGAATCACTTCTGGTGACGACCGGAAGTGACGGACGACCTGTTCATATTAAAATTGGATACGTTTAGAATATATTTTAATGAAAAAAAATCCAAATCTTTTAATTTGAAAATTTTTTAAAACGCAATTTTTCGAAAAATGCCGTTTGCGTGGACCGAAAGTGACGGACGATCATGTTTGTACCTGATGGCATCTAAGAATTCAAAAATCTATCATTCCTGAAATTTTCAATTTTCTACCCTTAATCGTTTTTGAGAAAAAGGTAGGACAAAATCACTTTTTAAAAAAAGATAAACGAATATATCGGCCGACCGGAAGTGACTTCATCAACGAAAATGTACTTGTTAAAAGATCTTGATATTCTTTATTACCTGTCAAAATTTCATAAAAATCCGTTGTACCATGTCTGAGATATTTGAGTTTAAAGAAAAATGTTAAGAAAAAAAAAGAATAATAACTAGACACGATCTCGTTGCGAGCAACGAGGAGGTCTTCCGTCCGATTCTCATCAGATGTGATAAGACCTTTACTTTTGCTATTCGAAAACGAAACATGGAAATGTGGGTGGGGCTACATTTAAAGGATCTGAGACGTTTCTGTATGAAGTGTAAGAGCTATTGATGAATAGCTTTAGATCCCTTTTGGCCCTTTAATTTAGGGGCTTGTCAATTTTTCTTGATATCAAATTAAAGGACTTTTTTTATTTGATGCAAATTTTATTCAACAAGCATTGAGAAAGTGACCGTTTTTGAGATATTTGAGAAAGAACTTGTTTGAGGCCATCTAACAATTTTGATGACTGTACATTGTTAAATATATCATTCATGTTACAAAATATTCAGAAATTAAAAGCCATGATTGTCTTCAAATCAATTGGCTCATAATTTAAAGGACTAGACCTTGGTTAAGTAAAAGGAAATTAATTTTTGTTTTAAATGCATTTGGTTCAAAAAGTGTTTAGAAATCAGTTACCATTATTGAGATACATGTATCTGGGAAAGAACGTTGGGGTCGATTTTCTCCTTTTAGCGAAATTTTGAGGGTTGTCTATTGTTATACACATAGTATATATAAATGTACATAGTTCTAAGCATCTTTACTCGTACAACAATTTCACAAATATTTCTCTTTTTTAAAAATGAATGATCAAAATTCTGGACTTATAGTCCTTTAAATCCTTAACAACATAGTATATTAAAATTATTACATGTATATTGTATAGGTACGGAGTAAAGACTTTAGACCATTCTGGGCTCTTATCTTAAAAACAGTTCAATAAAAAAATTGAACATGTGCATAAAAACTGAAAGTTTGAATCTTTTTACTGCCAAAAAAAATAAGCTCGCAAATTGAGTGTTAAAGATGGTCCGCAATTCAAAATGTTTTATCATATCGACTCAAATTTAAAATTTAAAATTGTCTCTGTTTCAATGAAAAAATGATGTACATATTAAAACTTGTTGAATCCGGATGCTGTGCATTCCGGCATGTTGTCCAATCCGGCGACATTATTCAGTCCCTTGGCATTTTCCTAGCATTTTATTTTTAAAAAATGTTGTGCAATCCGGACCTTGTCTATTCTGTAAACCGGCCGCGATGTAAAGAATTGACTGCTAATGATTAGTGAGAGTTATCTCCCGTAATCCGGCCACTTATCGATCGATCGGCCATTTTCCTGTCGTTGCTATTGATTTAAACAACTGTGAATATACTATAGTAGATCCAAACTAGTAATTCATTTCAGTATATTCCGTTAAGTCTTGTTATAAATAAATACGCATTCTTTTTTTTGCGAAAATTAGATAATGAGATTATAGTTCATCCCATTTTTTTTCAGGCCGTGATTTAGGATACCGCGGTAGTAAGACTACCGATATCGTATGCTATCCCCGTTGTATGGCTACACTTACAGAGTTACATTTTATTCTGTCAAAATGCTCCATTCTTTATTAAATTCTCTATATAAATATTCAACCTCGCCATTACGTAATCAGCCACCTGTTGGCCAATGTCATGTACTTATCTTGTGTCGGACTTTTCAGGTTAATCGAATGCTTGAAAATATCAATTACGATGACTTTGAAAAAGTATTACCATTGTATGTACTCCTTTATGGACTAATTGTTTTCCAAGAAAAAAAATGAACATTGGTACCGTAATCACGATCGATTAGGTCTAATATATTTCAGAAGAATTGAAAATTTTGCAAGAATAGACGATCAAAACCTACTGCATTAAATACTGAAATTAATTTGCAACAATGTCCTCCAAACCGGATGTTGTCTAATCTACCTTTATTTTTCAGAACCAAACTCCTCCAGATAAGACAAGTTTTACAATGTACAAAATTTATTTACAAAATAAACGACATAAAAGGGTTTCGCGCTATTTCGCTTCGTATTTATACTCGCCCCATACGTCAAAGCGAGTATGATTGTATTACGACTTTGACATCTGTCCTTTTTTATATGATCTATTTTAACAAATAAAATAAACAGCATGGCTATTTGAAGAAATAAAGCAGTGTACATTTGTTCACTAATAATTCTAAAGTTTACGTTGTTTACAATCGATGCATAATTTGCAGGTTGAATAAACCCAATCATTCGGGGGGAGGAAATCAAACGGTTACCTTTTTTAAACATTCCCATGATGTATTTTTTGGGAATTTTTGTACGCCCCCAAGAATTATTTTTAATTTACTTTGAATATTTCTAACGTTAAAAGAAAATCAATTCTGTGTAAATAGGCGAAAGTCTATAACTTTCTAAGATAATTCATTTGGTTTGCATGGTAACATTTGATACTGTAATGGCCGAAAAATCGGAACATTCAGCTTTAAGAAATTTCTCCACTTGGTACGACATCGAAACGTTATTTCAAATCAGGCATCAAACAATGAAAGGAAATGAAAATTTTCGGCGGATCTAAATGTTAAAATATTCTTATGATAAAATGATGTATTTATGACAAATGTAGATTAATCATTTTTATCTTTACTAGATATATTCGCACTTGTGTTTTGTATCCATCTCTTTTAAACCCTTTACAGCCAAATATGTTACAATTCGTGGTCTTTTTATCCTTTTGTTGTAAACAACGCTGGAATCTTCACAATCAATGTGCTGTTGAACGAAAGGCTCGGTTAGCAATACTTACTGCATGGGCCGTCAAAAATTAGTAATTTTAGTGATAGATTAAGAATTTTTTTAGATTTCACAAAGCGTAATTTGTGAAAAAATTATACTGTTATTACTTTGAAAAAAATCATTTAAATTACAAGAAAATTTTACTATTTCATACGTATAGAGTTTGCACAAAATGAGTTGTATGTTATTCAACCATTGTTTGAAATTTGAGACCGTTCTTGATATATTTGAGAAAGAAATTTTAGGGGCCATCCTTTTATCTTCTTATCAGGGCCGTTTAACAAAATTTGAGTCATTTCCGAGAAATCGCGTGCACAAAAATCGTTAATAAAAGAACAAAAAGAATACAAGACACGGAAGCTCTTAACAAGGGGGGGGGGGGGGCTTGTAAATTCATATTTATTCAAGTTATTAATCATAGGCATTGAATAACTACTATTGCCTAATTGGCAAATTATTTTGTTTTGCTTTTTGACTCCATGACCTCTACAATTTTGCTGAGTTAAACGTTAAAAAATTTTTAAAAATATATACAAGCATGTATATACAGAACATTCATTACGCGATCGCCGTGCGCTTCTTTTTGGGAAGAACAGTCCTGATCAGACAGCAAATAATAATACAGCATACAGACGTTTTATTAAAATATATATGTATCAAGTATTCGAGTGTACGTGCAACGCATATGCAGAAGTCCGGTCGATTTGAAAATCTCCGTAATCTACTAAGTAGTATTTATAATCATGTGTCCTCTACTTGCTCTTCGCCTGTCCGAATCTAAACAAAACTTTTACTTACCGAATGTTAATAAACTGTTTTTAAAACTCACATATTCTTTGATAATCAATAACAAAAAAATGTAATTTAATTAAATGAAAGAATAAAATCAGCAATGCGTATGCTTTTTAATGATTCGGACTACCATTCAGAAGAGGTTAAACCAATAGTGTTCGTGTGACCATTATTCTTTTACGGCCTGAATGTAAATCAAACTTGTTAAAAAAATGCATTGGTATATTAAAGAAATAATCACTGATTCCTTCAATTTCTTCCGTATTAGCGGGCATCGGTAAGTTTTATCGTGCCTGCACCTACCGCAAGCATGTAACATTGTAACACTTAAACTGCCTTATCTCGAACGCGTTTTCAACTCACTTTACTTACTATACCCTGCTAAATTCATGCATGCTCTCTCTCTCTCTCTCTCTCTCTCTCTCTCTCTCTCTCTCTCTCTCTCTCTCTCAGAACTCATATATAAAGACTCCTAATATTTTGTTAGCCAAATGAATTATCACAGATTGCAGATACATAAGATGTTTGTGTTGGAATAATCATGTTGTGAATATCGCCTATATAGATGTGGGAAGTGTAATGCATTAAATTCTCAGCAGCAAAAATGTCAGAAATAGACTAATTTATTTTTCAACTCGTACGACTGTAAAACGTTGTATTATATTCATTTGATGGCAGTTTCTTTTAATTTTACGCACTGTGATTTAAATCAATGCTAGATCAAAAGTTTGATGCATCTTTAACCAATATAATTCAAAATAAAAACAATTCAATGAACTGTACGTGTGATAACGTAGAAACACGAGAAGCCTGTGCCTTAGACCACAGCGAATCGTTTGTCCACTAGCGCGGTATCTCTTCGGCCATGTGCGATTGATGTGTTACGTAAATGTACACCCAACGTGGTGGGTTTTAAATGACGGAATATTTTCCCAACAATAAAACTTATTTTATGACATAGACAAGATCACATAGAACACCTTTTTTTCAATGACAGTCATACTATATATCGTTTTTAAATTACAAAACTAAAACATTATAACCTCGTAGGTTAAGGTATATTTTTTTTTTGTTTACTCTTTAATGTCGTTAACATCGGAATTCCTTGTGTTTGCAGCTAAATAAATAAACCAATGTGTGCATCCCAGCAAAACGCAAATCTTGTGTAATGGATAACAGCAGGCCGCTCGCTAGTCCAGCCGCGACCTATTTCTTTGGCCGCGGCCAAGGAATCGGATGCGTAATTGTTTACATACACAGCTCGGAATCCAGCTAGATTTTAAATGCGTCTCAAATGTATTGCATAGTATAAGTTCTTTTATCCATAATGTGTTTCACTAGAAGAGAATGAGAATGTATATACACTTTCCGTATGTAAGCTGGTATACTGTCTACGGTAGCTTTATGTCAGTTATACGCATAAAGACCCCGTTTTACAAATAACAGAGGTAACATTAAATTTATGGGTTAAGAGGTTACTCTTTTCTCCTTAATTTACATTTAATATATCTTATACCATAGTTCTTTGTGTAAGCCGCTATATAAATAAACTTATGTATGCAAGACGCGAATGTTGTGTATTAGATAACCGGTGGCTGCTAGCTAGCAGCCGATCAATAATCTCTTCGGTCGCGGGTGAGGAATTGGTACGTGATTTCACATACAACCCAGGCTTATAAAAATGATTTTAAAACAAATTTTAAACATTTTTTGTAGGAGTTGTTCTGTGTTTCACTTGAATAGAATAAGAATGTATGTCCGCGACTATGTACTTTCTCTTTCTCGGCTTTGAATGATTGTCCATTACAAAAACTAAACAAAAGTGACTAATGATCCTCACGTATCACCTGTAAGAAAAACATCGATACTCACTTTTTATAATTAATTTAAGCAACATATAGGTAAGCTATTACACTTTCTGTTGTAACTTGTGTCAGTTATGCAGACAAAAACATGCACTTTTCACATGAAAACAGGTACGTGTTAACAATTAGGTCAAGCTTTTTACTCTCGTATTACGCAATACCCGAACAAAATTTTATTGTAACGACTTTGATAAGATCAAAATGAACAACTTTTTCAGCGACAGCCATCTTGAAATCCCAACCGTTTTTTAGTTATCCTGCAAAGACTTTCAAAAAACTTTGGCCCCTAGTTTGAGGGGCCAGCCCCTTTTTCTTGATGTCAAACGAAAGCTCTTGGAATTATAAACTTTATTTGCTCTACATGTTTTCACAAAATATTTCTGAGAAAAGAGATAAACAAAGAAAACCACGCAAAAAAACGACGCTTTTTCAATCCCATTTTTCGAGCCCCACCGAGCTCCAGGGTTTCTTGTGCTAGGCAAATAAGAATGCTTTTGTTCAGATTAACAATCTTTTGTCTTTCATCCCTGAAAGTTTAAAATCGATATCGTTTGTAGTTTATGAGAACACTCTTGGACAAACCAACCACCTAAAAATCCTTAAAATGCCAATATCTCAAAAACGGAAATGACGTCATCAACCAAAAAAATTTCCGATAAGGTTCAGAACATAGTTAGTAAGATCTGAAAATTTCGTGCAAATCGGTCGAGCCATTTTTGAGATATCGCGTGCACAAAAAGTGGTAAGAAAAAAAAAAAGAAGAAGAACTAGATGAGATCTCGTTGCGAGCAACGAGTGGGTCTTCCGTACGATTTCTCATAAGATGCGATGAGATGAGATTTTGACTGTGATTTAAATCTGTCTGGTGTCATGTTAACTCGATTTAAATGAGTTTAAAAATTTTCGAAAATCCTATATTTCATCCAATGATTTTGAAAAAGGTGTCATCAGTCGTAGAAATGCAAGAGCTTTACAAAAATCATGTTTTAAAATTAGTCTGAGGTTATTTTAACACGATTTAAATAAATTTAAAATTTTTACAATAAACTAAATTCCATCTAATCAATTCGACATAGATGACATTAGACGCAGAATTGCAAGCGCATCTTAGATATCACGATTTAAAATTAGTCTGAGGTCATTTTAACACGATTTAAATGAGTTTAAAACTTTTGAAAAATTTAAATTTCATCCTATCAATTCGAGAAAGATGTCATCAGACGCAGAATTGCAGGCGCATCTTAGATATCACGATTTAAAATTAGTCTGAGGTCATTTTAACACGATTTAAATGAGTTTAAAACTTTTGAAAAATTTAAATTTCATCCTATCAATTTGAGAAAGATGTCATCAGACGCAGAATTGCAAACGCATCTTAGATATCATGTTTTAAAATTAGTCTGAGGTTATTTTAACACGATTTAAATGAGTTTAAAATTTTTGAAAAATTTAAATTTCATCTTATCAATTCGAGAAAGATGTCATCAGATGCAGAATTGCAAGCGCATCTTAGATATCATGTTTTATAATTAGTCTGAGGTCATTTTAACACGATTTAAATGAGTTTAAAATTTTTGAAAAATTTAAGTTTCTTCAAATCAATTCGAGAAAGATGTCATCAGACGCAGAATTACAAGCCCAACATAGATATTATGTTTTAAAATTAATTTGAGGTCATTTTAACACGATTTAAATGTGTTTAAAATTTTTGAAAAATTTAAATTTCATCCAATCAATTCGAGAAAGATATCACCAGACACAAAATTGCAAGGGCAATTTCGATATTATGTTTTAAGATTAGTCTGAGGTCATTTTAAAACGATTTAAATGAGTTTAAAATTTAATAGAAATTTAAATTTCATACAATCAGTCCAAGTAAGATGTCCTCAGACGCAAACTTGCAAGCGCAACTTAAATATCATGTTTTAAAATAAGTCTGAGGTCATTTTAATGCGATTTAAATGAGTTTAAAATGTTTAAAAAATTTAAAATTCACCCAATCAATTCGAGAAAGATGTCATCAGACGCACAGTCTATCATTCCTCAAATTTTCAGTGTTAGTTCTTTAATCGTTATTAAGGAGATGCGTAGATTAAAGAAAACTCATTGAAAAATTTTGACCTATATTTTGATCTTAGCTAGCTTCCGTACTCGGAATTTCCGGACAATAATTTTTCCTGGAGAGATTACACTAGCATGTCCTCTATCATTCCTGAAAGTTTCAGCTTTCTATCTTTAGTCAGTTCTGAGGAGATGCGTGGACAAGAAGTCAAGAAAAAAAGACAAAATGGCGGATAAGTCCAAACCGGAAGTGATTTTTACAAAATCGGAAATGGGGTACAAACTTCAAATGATAACAGATCGATGCTGAAAATTTGACGAAAATCGGACTACCCATCTCCGAGAAATCTTCTGCACAAAAATTGTAAAGAAAAAAAAAAGAAAAAAAATAAAAGTGAAAAAGAAACAATAGAATAATAGAAGGGTCTTCCGCTGAGACGGAAGACCCTAAAAAGAAAAAGAATCCGAAGAATAACAACTAGACACGATCTCGTTGCGAGCAACGAGGAGGTCTTCCGTCCGATTCTCATCAGATGTGATAAGACCTTTACTTTTGCTATTCGAAAACGAAACATGGAAATGTGGGTGGGGCTACATTCAAAGGATCTGAGACGTTTCTGTATGAAGTGTAAGAGCTATTGATGAATAGCTTTAGATCCCTTTTGGCCCTTTAATTTAGGGGCTTGTCAATTTTTCTTGATATCAAATTAAAGGACTTTTTTATTTGATGCAAATTTTATTCAACAAGCATTGAGAAAGTGACCGTTTTTGAGATATCTGAGAAAGAACTTGTTTGAGGCCGACTTTTTATCGGGCCATCTAACAATTTTGATGACTGTACATTGTTAAATATATCATTCATGTTACAAAATATTCAGAAATTAAAAGCCATGATTGTCTTCAAATCAATTGGCTCATAATTTAAAGGACTAGACCTTGGTTATGTAAAAGGAAATTTATTTTTGTTTTAAATGCATTTGGTTCAAAAAGTGTTTAGAAATCAGTTACCATTATTGAGATACATGTATCTGGGAAAGAACGTTGGGGTCGATTTTCTCCTTTTAGCGAAATTTTGAGGGTTGTCTATTGTTATACACATAGTATATATAAATGTACATAGTTCTAAGCATCTTTACTCGTACAACAATTTCACAAATATTTCTCTTTTTTAAAAATGAATGATCAAAATTCTGGACTTCTAGTCCTTTAAATCCTTAACAACATAGTATATTAAAATTATTACATGTATATTGTATAGGTACGGAGTAAAGACTTTAGACCATTCTGGGCTCTTATTTTAAAAACAGTTCAATAAAAAAATTGAACATGTGCATAAAAACTGAAAGTTTGAATCTTTTTACTGCCAAAAAAAATAAGCTCGCAAATTGCGTGTTAAAGATGGTCCGCAATTCAAAATGTTTTATCATATCGACTCAAATTTAAAATTTAAAATTGTCTCTGTTTCAATGAAAAAATGATGTACATATTAAAACTTGTTGAATCCGGATGCTGTGCATTCCGGCATGTTGTCCAATCCGGCGACATTATTCAGTCCCTTGGCATTTTCCTAGCATTTTATTTTTAAAAAATGTTGTGCAATCCGGACCTTGTCTATTCTGTAAACCGGCCGCGATGTAAAGAATTGACTGCTAATGATTAGTGAGAGTTATCTCCCGTAATCCGGCCACTTATCGATCGATCGGCAATTTTCCTGTCGTTGCTATTGATTTAAACAACTGTGAATATACTATAGTAGATCCAAACTAGTAATTCATTTCAGTATATTCCGTTAAGTCTTGTTATAAATAAATACGCATTCTTTTTTTTGCGAAAATTAGATAATGAGATTATAGTTCATCCCATTTTTTTTTCAGGCCGTGATTTAGGATACCGCGGTAGTAAGACTGCCGATATCGTATGCTATCCCCGTTGTATGGCTACACTTACAGAGTTACATTTTATTCTGTCAAAATGCTCCATTCTTTATTAAATTCTCTATATAAATATTCAACCTCGCCATTACGTAATCAGCCACCTGTTGGCCAATGTCATGTACTTATCTTGTGTCGGACTTTTCAGGTTAATCGAATGCTTGAAAATATCAATTACGATGACTTTGAAAAAGTATTACCATTGTATGTACTCCTTTATGGACTAATTGTTTTCCAAGAAAAAAAATGAACATTGGTACCGTAATCACGATCGATTAGGTCTAATATATTTCAGAAGAATTGAAAATTTTGCAAGAATAGACGATCAAGACCTACTGCATTAAATACTGAAATTAATTTGCAACAATGTCCTCCAAACCGGATGTTGTCTAATCTACCCTTATTTTTCAGAACCAAACTCCTCCAGATAAGACAAGTTTTACAATGTACAAAATTTATTTACAAAATAAACGACATAAAAGGGTTTCGCGCTATTTCGCTTCGTATTTATACTCGCCCCATACGTCGAAGCAAGTATGATTGTATTACGACTTTGACATCTGTCCTTTTTTATATGATCTATTTTAACAAATAAAATAAACAGCATGGCTATTTGAAAAAATAAAGCAGTGTACATTTGTTCACTAATAATTCTAAAGTATACGTTGTTTACAATCGATGCATAATTTGCAGGTTGAATAAACCCAATCATTCGGGGGGAGGAAATCAAACGGTTACCTTTTTAAAACATTCCCATGATGTATTTTTGGGGAATTTTTGTACGCCCCCAAGAATTATTTTTAATTTACTTTGAATATTTCTAACGTTAAAAGAAAATCAATTCTGTGTAAATAGGCGAAAGTCTATAACTTTCTAAGATAATTCATTTGGTTTGCATGGTAACATTTGATACTGTAATGGCCGAAAAATCGGAGCATTCAGCTTTAAGAAATGTCTCCACTTGGTACGACATCGAAACGTTATTTCAAATCAGGCATCAAACAATGAAAGGAAATGAAAATTTTCGGCGGATCTAAATGTTAAAATATTCTTATGATAAAATGATGTATTTATGACAAATGTAGATTAATCATTTTTATCTTTACTAGATATATTCGCACTTGTGTTTTGTATCCATCTCTTTTAAACCCTTTACAGCCAAATATGTTACAATTCGTGGTCTTTTTATCCTTTTGTTGTAAACAACGCTGGAATCTTCACAATCAATGTGCTGTTGAACGAAAGGCTCGGTTAGCAATACTTACTGCATGGGCCGTCAAAAATTAGTAATTTTAGTGATAGATTAAGAATTTTTTTAGATTTCACAAAGCGTAATTTGTGAAAAAATTATACTGTTATTACTTTGAAAAAAATCATTTAAATTACAAGAAAATTTTACTATTTCATACGTATAGAGTTTGCACAAAATGAGTTGTATGTTATTCAACCAGTGTTTGAAATTTGAGACCGTTCTTGATATATTTGAGAAAGAAATTTTAGGGGCCATCCTTTATCTTCTTATCAGGGCCGTTTAACAAAATTTGAGTCATTTCCGAGAAATCGCGTGCACAAAAATCGTTAATAAAAGAATCAAAAGAATACAAGACACGGAAGCTCTTAACAAGGGGGGGGGGGCTTGTAAATTCATATTTATTCAAGTTATTAATCATAGGCATTGAATAACTACTATTGCCTAATTGGCAAATTATTTTGTTTTGCTTTTTGACTCCTTGACCTCTACAATTTTGCTGAGTTAAACGTTAAAAAATTTTTAAAAATATATACAAGCATGTATATACAGAACATTCATTACGCGATCGCCGTGCGCTTCTTTTTGGGAAGAACAGTCCTGATCAGACAGCAAATAATAATACAGCATACAGACGTTTTATTAAAATATATATGTATCAAGTATTCGAGTGTACGTGCAACGCATATGCAGAAGTCCGGTCGATTTGAAAATCTCCGTAATCTACTAAGTAGTATTTATAATCATGTGTCCTCTACTCGCTCTTCGCCTGTCCGAATCTAAACAAAACTTTTACTTACCGAATGTTAATAAAACTGTTTTTAAAACTCACATATTCTTTGATAATCAATAACAAAAAAATGTAATTTAATCAAATGAAAGAATAAAACCAGCAATGCGTATGCTTTTTAATGATTCGGACTACCATTCAGAAGAGGTTAAACCAATAGTGTTCGTGTGACCATTATTCTTTTACGGCCTGAATGTAAATCAAACTTGTTAAAAAAATGCATTGGTATATTAAAGAAACAATCACTGATTCCTTCAATTCCTTACGTATTAGCGGGCATCGGTAAGTTTTATCGTGCCTGCACCTACCGCAAGCATGTAACATTGTAACACTTAAACTGCCTTATCTCGAACGCGTTTTCAACTCACTTTACTTACTATACCCTGCTAAATTCATGCATGCTCTCTCTCTCTCTCTCTCTCTCTCTCTCTCTCTCTCTCTCTCTCTCTCTCAGAACTCATATATAAAGACTCCTAATATTTTGTTAGCCAAATGAATTATCACAGATTGCAGATACATAAGATGTTTTTGTTGGAATAATCATGTTGTGAATATCGCCTATATAGATGTGGGAAGTGTAATGCATTAAATTCTCAGCAGCAAAAATGTCAGAAATAGACTAATTTATTTTTCAACTCGTACGACTGTAAAACGTTGTATTATATTCATTTGATGGCAGTTTCTTTTAATTTTACGCACTGTGATTTAAATCAATGCTAGATCAAAAGTTTGATGCATCTTTAACCAATATAATTCAAAATAAAAACAATTCAATGAACTGTACGTGTGATAACGTAGAAACACGAGAAGCCTGTGCCTTAGACCACAGCGAATCGCTTGTCCACTAGTGCGGTATCTCTTCGGCCATGTGCGATTGATGTGTTACGTAAATGTACACCCAACGTGGTGGGTTTTAAATGACGGAATATTTTCCCAACAATAGAACTTATTTTATGACATAGACAAGATCACATAGAACACCTTTTTTCAATGACAGTCATACTATATATCGTTTTTAAATTACAAAACTAAAAAATTATAACCTCGTAGGTTAAGGTATAATTTTTTTTGTTTACTCTTTAATATCGTTAACATCGGAATTCCTTGTGTTTGCAGCTAAATAAATAAACCAATGTGTGCATCCCAGCAAAACGCAAATCTTGTGTATTGGATAACAGCAGACCGCTCGCTAGTCCAGCCGCGACCTATTTCTTTGGCCGCGGCCAAGGAATCGGATGCGTAATTGTTTACATACACAGCTCGGAATCCAGCTAGATTTTAAATGCGTCTCAAATGTATTGCATAGTATAAGTTCTTTTATCCATAATGTCTTTCACTAGAAGAGAATGAGAATGTATATACACTTTCCGTATGTAAGCTGGTATACTGTCTACGGTAGCTTTATGTCAGTTATACGCATAAAGACCCCGTTTTACAAATAACAGAGGTAACATTAAATTTATGGGTTAAGAGGTTACTCTTTTCTCCTTAATTTACATTTAATATATCTTATACCATAGTTCTTTGTGTAAGCCGCTATATAAATAAACTTATGTATGCAAGACGCGAATGTTGTGTATTAGATAACCGGTGGCTGCTAGCTAGCAGCCGATCAATAATCTCTTCGGTCGCGGGTGAGGAATTGGTACGTGATGAGAATGTATATACACTTTCCGTATGTAAGCTGGTATACTGTCTACGGTAGCTTTATGTCAGTTATACGCATAAAGACCCCGTTTTACAAATAACAGAGGTAACATTAAATTTATGGGTTAAGAGGTTACTCTTTTCTCCTTAATTTACATTTAATATATCTTATACCATAGTTCTTTGTGTAAGCCGCTATATAAATAAACTTATGTATGCAAGACGCGAATGTTGTGTATTAGATAACCGGTGGCTGCTAGCTAGCAGCCGATCAATAATCTCTTCGGTCGCGGGTGAGGAATTGGTACGTGATTTCACATACAACCCAGGCTTATAAAAATGATTTTAAAACAAATTTTAAACATTTTTTGTAGGAGTTGTTCTGTGTTTCACTTGAATAGAATAAGAATGTATGTCCGCGACTATGTACTTTCTCTTTCTCGGCTTTGAATGATTGTCCATTACAAAAACTAAACAAAAGTGACTAATGATCCTCACGTATCACCTGTAAGAAAAACATCGATACTCACTTTTTATAATTAATTTAAGCAACATATAGGTAAGCTATTACACTTTCTGTTGTAACTTGTGTCAGTTATGCAGACAAAAACATGCACTTTTCACATGAAAACAGGTACGTGTTAACAATTAGGTCAAGCTTTTTACTCTCGTATTACGCAATACCCGAACAAAATTTTATTGTAACGACTTTGATAAGATCAAAATGAACAACTTTTTCAGCGACAGCCATCTTGAAATCCCAACCGTTTTTTAGTTATCCTGCGAAGACTTTCAAAAAACTTTGGCCCCTAGTTTGAGGGGCCAGCCCCTTTTTCTTGATGTCAAACGAAAGCTCTTGGAATTATAAACTTTATTTGCTCTACATGTTTTCACAAAATATTTCTGAGAAAAGAGATAAACAAAGAAAACCACGCAAAAAAACGACGCTTTTTCAATCCCATTTTTCGAGCCCCACCGAGCTCCAGGGTTTCTTGTGCTAGGCAAATAAGAATACTTTTGTTCAGATTAACAATCTTTTGTCTTTCATCCCTGAAAGTTTAAAATCGATATCGTTTGTAGTTTATGAGAACACTCTTGGACAAACCAACCACCTAAAAATCCTTAAAATGCCAATATCTCAAAAACGGAAATGACGTCATCAACCAAAAAAATTTCCGATAAGGTTCAGAACATCTGAAAATTTCGTGCAAATCGGTCGAGCCATTTTTGAGATATCGCGTGCACAAAAAGTGGTAAGAAAAAAAAAGAAGAAGAAAAAGAAAAAGAATCCGAAGAATAACAATAAGGTCTTCCGTTGGAAACGGAAGACCTTAATAAGGTCTTCCGTTGGAAATGGAAGACCTTAATAATAGTGAAAAATAGAGAAAAAGAAACCTAACGAAAACAATAGGATCTTCCGTTGAAACGGAAGACCCTAAAAATGGTTTTGGAGCAACATTGCGCTCTATACCTCCTACTCTTGAATATGAAGAAAAACTGATGAATATTTCATGCTTTTGAGAAAATGCGGGAAATGGCCCATTAACGTGACGTCATAGAGGCACGAGGAATGATCGATGTTGTAAAACGTTTAGATTTCTGTAACGAGCATATTCAGATTTATGTTTTATCAAAATATCTATATGATATGATGTGTTTTTTTCAAATTTATAAAAAATGGGGGCAGAAATTAGACCTTATCGCATATGATTCTTTATGATACTAGATAATAAAAAAAACCCACTCATCTAAACCTGTAATCCAATAGTTTGACATATTCCCCTAATGATATTGAAGGTCTAAAACTAGTATATAACATAATTTATGCATTTTGTTTCTGGGTATGTAAACAATTTTGCAGTAGAATATGATTCTGGTATATACATTGATATATAAAGAAAAACGACCTGTCATCTGGTAAAAAAAAAATCATCTCAATTAGATTGTCTTATTTCGTCTGCAAACTGCTTTTTTAGCTGTACTTTTACGGATAATCCTACTGTTTATATCAAAAGGCGATATAATAAGTTTGTAAATGTGGTAGCCTGGTGTTTACAGAAGTTAACAACTCTGGCTAAGGGTTCGATCACGTTTATTCCAACAACAATCAAGGGAACTATTAAAGTTCAAACCCTGTAATAGGAATAACATGTATAAGCATAAAATATATATAGATTAATCAAATAAGTTATTAAATAAATTAAGTCATAATTTACTCAAATACCATTATATATCATATCACTACATAGTTTATATAATAAATAAATTCAAGAAAGATAATTCTTTGCTTCATATTTCACAGATAAGTAAAATACAAGTTATGCCCCTTGATAGATCAGTTTTAAAAATATAAGTTTATAGTAAATATTCTGCATAAAAATATGTTTACAATATCCAAATAAAGTTATATATTAACCTTTCATTGTAATTGAATGATACTTTTAAAAATATATATAAACATATAATTCAATCACCTGTTTGTGGAACAAGGTTCCTTTAATACAGAAGGTCTACCTGCTCACTGACTCTGACTTGATAAAAAAGATAGGTTGTCTATTGCAAAAGATACTTGTAAAAAACTGGCTGCCATCTAAATTAACATGTTTACTATTCTGAAGACTTCGGATATATTGACAAACAAAGGGTAGAAGAAGAGGGAAAAACATATAAGAAAATCCATTGGTTTAGATAACCACCTGACTTAAATCACATGTCTTGAAATAACCATACAGGTGAAAAATGCTTTAGGCTAAAAAGAGACCTTTGTTACCCAATACAATTCATGAATAGAGCATAAAAATAACACAACACACATGAATAGAGCATAAAATAACACAACACACTTGTAGTGTATTACAAGTAATGAAAAATTAATTATAAAATACTTTGGATTATAAGCACTGAAATGAATATCCTATAGGATAATCAAATGACTTATATTAATTATGATTAAAAAATAAAAAATATATTTAATTCTGATCTTTCACATAATAATTGAAGTGTTCAATTAATGTGAAAAAAATATTTAAAAATCACACACTACTACATTCTCCTCCCTGTTTGAGAATGATGTCCCAATCATTCCAAAAAATCGTGCATAAGAACAAAATATATAATATAGGACATTACAAAAATGTTAACTACATGTACATGTATAATGACACAAGTCCATATAATATCTTTAGTAATATCAGTTAAGATTTACATACAGTCCCTATCACAACTGATAAAAGTCCATCAACTATCTTTTTCTTTTCTTGTCCAGTGAAAGAAGGATCTTTGGAAACTTTCAATAAGAATTCTGCTTTATTCTTCCATCTGGTTCTGATACAGTCCATGAATGTTGTTGTATCACGAATTCACCGGACGTAAGCCAACTAGGTTTGGTTTTAGTCCTCCTTGACTTCCGAGGTTCTTGTACCGGTTCATTGTCTGCTTCGGTATCGCTGTGTTCCACGATATCCATGTCTTTGATTCTATCTTCTTTGGAATCGTTTCTTCAGAATCTGGATTTTCGTCTTTTTCATCCACATCAGAATCGATGTTGGTATCAGGTACTTCTTCATCTATATCAGACGTGAAGTCCGTGTGCTGAACTTTATCTTCGTCTTCTTCTGACTCAGGATTCTTAATAATATCCGTATGATGGATATCTTCTTGATTTGAATTCTTTTCTGGAGTGGCTGCAGCCTTCCGATTCTCTTCGTCTTCTTCGACATCTTCCTCTTCACCAGATTCTGTGTCTTCTTGATTAATTAGTTCATGCTGAGGTTCCTGCCTGAAGTGAATGTAGTGATCGATGTTTCCAATCACAGTTCCAGTAGGTTTCCTGCTCTTCTTTATGCGATCACCAACAGTGCGGCGGGTAACTCGTATCACCGGGTTACATGTATCATCACTGTCGGAGTCGGATTCACTTGGACTGATCGGAATGGGAGTGGGTGTCTGTTGTTGGTATTCTTTAATGAGTCTCTTTCTAGGAATTCTTTTCTGGAGTGGCTGCAGCCTTCCGGTTCTCTTCGTCTTCTTCGACATCTTCCTCTTTAGCAGATTCTGTGTCTTCTTGATTAATTAGTTCATGCTGAGGTTCCTGCCTGAAGTGAGTGTAGTGATCGATGTTTTCAATCACTTCTTCAGTAGGTTTCCTGCTCTTCTTTATGCGATCACCAACAGTGCGGCGGGTAACTCGTATCACCAGGTTACATGTATCATCACTGTCGGAGTCGGATTCACTTGGACTGATCGGAATGGGAGTGGGTGTCTGTTGTTGGTATTCTTTAATGAGTCTCTTTTTAGGAATGGGTTGTGCTACTGTCTGTCTTTGTCTAGGTGTAGGTGTTGGAACAATATTAACTCTCTTTTTAGTAATGAATCTTATGGGTAGTAGTAGATTTCTATGGAGTGTTCTTATTTTCCCTGATTTGTCTTCTCTCTGAATGTTGTAGACTGGGATATCTTTGTTTGGTTGAGATAGAATGATATATAGTTCACTTTCCCACTTGTCTGCTATTTTGTGTTTTCCTTCATAACTGACGATTTTTACAAGTACGCTGTCTCCATTGTTGAATATTGCTCCTCTGACTTTTCTGATGTATAGCTGTTCCTGTTTTGATTGCGAGTCTTTGATATTCTGTTGTACTAGTTGATAAGAGTGGTCTAATTTCTGTCTTACGTTTTCTACAAATTCTGTTAATTCTTGTTTTTCTTCATTGCAATTTGTTTAAAAGACTAAATCGACTGGCAATCTTGGCTCTCTTCCGAACATTAATGAATACGGAGTATGTCTTGTTGATGTTTGTCTCATGCAGTTATAGGCATGTACTAATGGACCTATATGTTGTTTCCAATCGGCTTTGTGGTCTGGTTGTAAAGTTCCTAGCATCTTGAGTAGTGTTCGATTATCGTTCACAAAGTCCAATCCCCATTGGATGGTACGGTGTGGTTCTGGATTTGTTCATTCCGGTAATTTGACAAAGTTCAGTTATTAAATGACTTTCAAAATTATCTCCCTGATCTGTATGGATGGTTTTAGGAATTCCGTAATGTATCATAAAATTGTAGAATAATGCATTGGCTGTAGTTTTGGCTGTTTGGATTTTAGTTGGTATGGCTTGTGCAAAACGGGTGAAGTGGTCTTTAATTACCAAGATATTTTCGTATCCTCCTTTGGATTTTTCTAATGTCAGAAAGTCTAAACAAACAAGTTCCAATGGTTGAAAAGTTTGTATGGGAATAAGAGGTGCTTTGTCTTTGTCTGATTTTCTAAGTATGCATCTCTCACATGTTTTGATATAATTATCAGTTTCGGCAGTCATCCAATGCCAAAAATCTGTCCTGTATAAGGGATAAAGTATTGTCTCTTCCCGGGTGATTCATGTCATCGTGAAGTAATTCTAGTACAGTTTTTCTGCTTGACATCGGTAAGAGAACTTGAAGTTTCTTCTGTTTATCTACTTGAGTTTCTCTGTAAAGGATTTCGTTGATTATTCTAAGTTTGTCGAAATTTCGAAAAAGTGTTAAATAGTCTTTCAAATTGTCCTCTGGAATTCCATGTTTCGCAGGTTTGTTGCTACTTCTGATGTAAGGAATCCAAAAGTTTAAAACAGCGTCATTTGATTGTTCTAACATGATGTTGAAGTCACTTTTCACTTTGTTATTCGGAAGGTCTTTGTTAATGATATCACTGGATAGAGCGAAAGATTCTGCATATGGAATCACATGAATGGAATTGCAAATAGATTTGATGGATTTTTTCGAGATGTTGTTTGTTTCCATATAAGAAGTATGTCCAGGTAGACGACTAAATTCATCGGCGTCACTGTTCAGTTTTCCCGGTCGTTAAATGTTAAAGCTGTACGATGATAAGTTTGCAACCCAGCGTTGACTTGTTGCATTTAAGTGAGCTTTTGATAACACATAAGTTAACGGTTTGTTGTCTGTGTAGACCGTAAATTCTTGTCCATATAGGTACTCTTTAAATTTGTCGCAGATGCTCCACTTCAAGGCGAGAAATTCTAATTTATGTACGGGATATTTCTTTTCTGTTTTACTAAGTCCTCTACTTGCGTAAGCGTATGGAGTTCAAATCGTAAATTGTAGTCTGGGTAGCCTAGTATTGGTGGTGAGGATAGATGAGCTTTAAGTTGCTGAAATGACTTTTCATGTTTATCTTCCCATTTCCAAGATGGTGGTGTTTTGGAGTTCTTTCTGCTTTTCGGTGTTGTAGGTGGCATCAATTCGTTTAATGGCTTTGCTATCTTTGTGAAATCTTTAATGGAGCATCTATAATATCCTACAAATCCGAGAAACTGTCTGACCTCATCTGGTTTGGTAGGTCTAGGCCAATTTATAACTTTTTCGATCTTTTCCGGATCTGGTTCTATTCCATTTTTCGGAACGACATGTCCAACATACTTAACTATTTCCATGTAAAAAGTGACATTTCTTTGGTGAAAATTTCAAATTGTTTTCTATGATACGGTGGAAAATATTTTGTAGTCTTTTTACATGTTCTTCAAAGGTTTTCGAAAATACAATAAGGTCGTCAAGGTAGATGAAACAAGTTTTAAAATTGAGATCTCCTAAACAGTTTTCCATTAATCTTTGGTATGTGGCTGGAGCGTTGGCTAATCCGAACGGCATACGTTTATACTCAAAATATCCTACAGGCCCTACGGTAAATGCAGTTCTTTGTTTATGTTCTTCTTGAAGTTCTATTTGGTGATAGCCACTTTTCATGTCAAGTACAGAAAAATAAGTGTTTCCTCCTAATGAATCTAAAATTTCTTCTATGTAAGGTAAAGCGTATGCATCTTTGATGGTTCTTGAATTTAGTTGTCTGTAATCTACACACATGCGAAGTTCTCCATTCTTCTTTCTGCACAGTACAACATTACTTGTCCAAGGGGATTCCGAGCGCCTGATAATTCCAGCAGCTAAGAGTTGTTGTAGATGGTTTCTTACTTCCTGGAACATCGATGGAGGTATTCTGCGGTGTCGCTGTTTAAAAGGAGTATCGTCTTCTAAGTTGATTTTGTGTTTCACTTTGATGTTGTGTCCGATATCTGTATCGCTGGTGGAAAAAATATCTTCGTTCTATCATGTTGTAAACTTGCTGTTGTTGATAGTTTGTCAAATTTGTGGCTGAGATTTTAACTAAGTTCATGACATCATGAGAATTCTTGTCGAAATTAGGCTTTGGTATCTCTTCTTCAATGACAACAGGTTGTATTTCACACAGCAGTGCTTTGGGTGGAATTTTTACAGTACTTGTTGTTACGTTGCTGATTCTAGCTTCTATGATGTTGTTGTTTTGGTAGTTATAGAAAACAAGGGATGGTGCTATATCCAGGTCTTGTGGAATGACTGATCTGTGAGTACTCTGTAGAAACGCACATATAGGCTGGAAAGGAATTTCTCGATCAATGAAACCATTGATGTTCACTTCGCTGTTAGGTGGTATGACGATGTTATCGGTTTCAGCTGACTTCACTACTCCTAGTCTGTTTTTGTCACGTGATAGTTTATTTTCTCGTATGGTGATACATCGGAATGCCAGAAACCATGGTGTAGTCATTCTAGTTGTTTGAATGAATCTCTCTCCGCGCTGTTCTTGTATGCAGTTCATCATAGTATGGATGAAGTTGGTACCAATAATGATAGGAACTTTCTGGCTGTACTCAGTGGTAGGGACAACTAACATTAAACAGTCATTGTTGTTTTCTGTGTCGATATCTGGTGTTGTGACGTTCACTCTTATGTATCCTAGATAGGGCATAGTTTCACCATCTACACATCGGATCTTCAAAATGTTATCTAATTGTTCAATCGGTACATGTTTCAAGTAAGTGTTGTAAAATTCTGTTGAAATGGTACACACGGTCGCACCGGTATCCAATAATGCTGTTGTTGTAATGTCATTTATCTGTATTTGAATGATATTTTGTTCACCGAGAAGTCCTGGTATTGTTTCATTAAATTGTCTGCGGCTTTGATCGTTGGTATGTTTGCCTTGGGTCTGCCTCTCGACGCTGGCCCCTTGGAGTTTAAATTCTGTCGGAGGTGGTCCATCCTTACTCTACATCCAGTTTGTACGTGTCCTTCTTGGCCGCAGCGATAACAAACAGGAAGGTCATTCTGTCCGAAGATACCACACCCTGTTCCTCGTCTCTGATTGTTGTATCCTCCTCTGTAGCCTCTTGTTGATGACCTTTGACCTCTGTACTGGAATGATCCAAGGAATGGTTGTGGAGGTTGATAATTCATAGTAGAGAAACCATTATTGGGCTGAAAGTATTGCGTCTGTGTTTGTTAATATGATGAGCGATATTTGTTGAAATTTTCTCTGTTGAAATTCTGTTGTGGTCTAGCTTGACGTTTTATCTTGAGTTGTTGAACATCTACTGTTAACTTTTGTAGCATTCCTCTAATTTCTTCCATGCCAAAATTAGATTGTTCATCATTCGTCACGCTCATCACAAGTCCTGCGTCATTTTCTTTTCTTCCTTTTGTATTGTGTTTCTTTCGTCTTTCTTGATCTTGTTCGATAGAACGCAATTCTGATCTAAGTTCATCAAACGTTTAATTTTTGTCAAAGATATATGCATAGACATCTTTTAAGTTTGGACGAATTCCCTCCCAAAAGGCGTGTCGCAGCACTTCATCAACGTTCGATTTCTTGACCTCTTCTCGAAGAACTGCTTATTGATTAACTGTTCTAATCGACATCCCCACTGGGATACAGTTTCATTTTCTTCTTATTCTGCACTGTAGAACAGGCCAAGGATCCTCGGTGTCGTAGATGGAGTTCATCTTGTGTAAGATTTCGTCTATGGATGCAGATGTTCCTAGCCGCATGAAAACATTGGCCGCTTCACCTTTCACGGCTCTTCTTATGGCCTGTAGTATTTGGTCTTCTCTGTATACTTTTTCTGAAACGAGGCATTGTATCTCTTATCGCCACAGTTCATAATTTGTTTCTCCTTTAGGGGATCCTGTGAAGGTTGATGTCCGTGGAAATCCAGTATACTGTTTTGTAGCTTCCATGGATTCTGTGGTTTCTGTGTCCAAGTCTTCTGTCTTTACTTTTGTTTTGTTGCCGGGTACAACTGTACTTGACCGGAAGTCAGTCCTTGCAGCCAGTCTTGGAAATCTTGAGGTGTATCTCCCTTCGGTCTCAGTCTTAGTGTGTTGAATGCGTCGATGATTTTCTTTGCTTCCTCCTCCGAAATTTCCTCTCCCATGATGAATGGTTAGAATTTGGAATTTTTTTCACTAGTATTTACATATAATTGACTTAAAGTTTCACTGAATAAGATTTCACAAATCACAAATTTCACAATGAATTCCAGTGATGATTTCCTAAATTTGAATGATTTAAATGATTGCACAAAATGATTCTGATCACATATTATTTCACTGATTCACAGATTTCACAGGTAGAATAATTTCACAGATTTACATATTTCACTACATAAACACAAACTTTCACAATGAATATTCCAACGTTGAAAAATTTTCCTCGAATACTCTGAATGTATTTCACTGAATCACTGAATTTCACTTAATTCACTAATCACAATTCACATACAATATAATGCAGGATATTCTAAAACATTCAAACATGCATGTAAAGTTATTTAGATAAATAAATAAGTTACTGTCATTTGCAATTGTCAAGTAAATTGTCTGAGTAGAATTTCAATTGTAAAAGTATAATGATAATTTCAAAGAAAAGTTTTTAAAAATTATCAGAGTTCAAAATGGTAAGAGTATTCCGAATAAAGGGCAATAACTCTAGATCTTGCAATATCAACACACACAATGCATATACAAAATTGTAAACATATGAACAATTGTAACCATGAATGAAGGCAAGTGTTTCAAATATTTGCACTAGAGTCAACATTATAACCAATCAGAGTTTAAATATCAACATAATAGTGTCATAATAGTGTCTTCATGGTGCATGCAGTCTTACCGCCAGTGTCACTGAGGTTCACAATGGAATGGTCCTATGATTCAGTCTGGTAAATCACAAATCTCTCCCCCCCCTCTCTCTCTCTCTCTCTCTCTCTCTCTCTCTCTCTCTCTCTCTCTCTCTCTGATCTGGACTGAGCGGATCCTCCTGTGTTCTCCCTGTGTTGTCAAATCAACGTGGGCGCTATTGTGGTAGCCTGGTGTGTACAGAAGTTAACAACTCTGGCTAAGGGTTCGATCATGTTTATTCCAACAACAATCAAGGGAACTATTAGAGCTCAAACCCTGTAATAGCAATAACATGAAGCATAAAATATATATATATTAATCAAATAAGTTATTAAATAAATTAAGTCATAATTTACTCAAATACCATTATATATCATATCATTACATAGTTTATATGATAAATAAATTCAATTCAAGAAAGATAACTCTTTGCTTCATATTTCACAGATAAGTAAAATACAAGTTATGCCCCTTGATAGATCAGTTTTAAAAAAAGTTTATAGTGAATATTCTGCATAAAGATATGCTTACAATATCCAAATAAAGTTATATTATAAACTTTCATTGTAATTGAATGATACTTTAAAAAATATATATAAACATATAATTCAATCACCTGTTTGTGAAACAAGGTTCCTTTAATACAGAAAGTCTACCTGCTCACTGACTCTGACTTGATAAATAAGATAGGTTGTCTATTGCAAAAGTTACTTGTAAAAAACTGGCTTCCATCTAAATTAACACTGTTGTCAGGTGAAAAATGCTTGAGGCTAAAAAAAAAGAGACCTTTTTTACCCAATACAATTCATTAAATGAATAGAGAATAAAAATAACACAACACACTTATAGTGTATTACAAGTAATGAAAATATTAATTATAAAATACTTTTGATGATAGGTACTGAAATGAATATCCTATAGGATAATCAAATGACTTATATTAATTATGATTTAAAAATAAAAAAATATATTTAATTCGGATCTTTCACATATTAATTGAAGTGTTCAATTAATGTGAAAAAAATATTTAAAGATCACACCCTACTACATAAACAAAAATTAATTCCCAATGTGTATATTCTTCCAAATAACTAGATGAAAACAATGATATATCAACTTTTGATCTATTTTAATGTGTTTTTTTTTCATTTAAAATCTCAAATTTATGATAATGCATAACATTGAAATTATGTTGTTTTTTTTATTAAGGTCTTCCGTCTTCAGCGGAAGACCTTACTGTTTTTCTACTGTTTCTCATTCTTATATATTCTTCTTGGTAGACACCCTTAATTAAGGTCTTCCGTCTTCAGCGGAAGACCTTACTGTTATTCTACTGTTTCTCATTCTTCTATATTATCTAAATATTCTTCTTGGTAGACACCCTTAATTTCTCAGCCATTTTTCCATCGATTTTAATGATTTTTACAGGGATGATGTCTTAGGTGAACCTCTCATTGCATACAACTTTTTGTTTGAAAATTCAATTTCGCTTCTGAATTATCTCCCTTTTTCATGTATTTCGGGACATGATATTGTCCACGCATCTCCTCAAAAACCGTTGTAGTTAAAGACTTGAAATTTATGTGCAAGATAGAGTGGTTATGGTAGATTTGCATGCTTGTTTTAGATTTGACTAGAAGTCATTGTCCTGGAAGCTCGCCTGAACCTGAAAATGTTGATGTTAACTTTTTTGACAGTTTTTTGGGAAATTTGAGATTTGATCACGAATATCTTTCTTGTCATAAATATTTTGTTAACATATGTAGAACATTAAAAGTTTATAAAAACAAGACCTTTCAACTGACACCAAGCAAAAGGGGCTGACCCCTCATATTAGGAGCCCAGAAGGGTCTAAAGTCTTTCATCTATATCTCTTTAATAAGAAACATTTTGTAATGTGATATAGAAGCAAAAATGTTAATCTTCTAGCTCTTTATCTACGCATGTTAAAAGTTTTCGGATATGTTACATAATTAGGGGTTTTGAGGGGCTAGAAGTCCAATATTTTGATCATTTATATCTTAAAAAGGAGAAATATTTTGAAAAGCATTATATAAGAGAAGATGCTTAGAATTGTGTTCGTAATAAAATTTAACCATCAAAGTTTCGTCAAATGGACCCTACAGGGAGATAAAGGGTCGGCCCCTAAAGCAATCTTTCCCAAATATCTCAAGAACGGTAACACATTTCTGAACACTTAATGAACAAAATGTGTTTAAAATAATAAGATCTTTCAGTTGATATCAAGAAAAAAGGGGCTGAAAAAAAAAAATGAAAAAAGATAAAGAAATAGAAGAAAATAGTCTGTTCAGAATCAAGAGATCTTTTTTTTTTCTTTTTACAAATCATTTAGCTGGTAAATAGCAAAATAAAGGTCATACATGTATCTCAACCTCTAAAATTGGAAGGAAGACCTCCTCGTTGCTCGCAACGAGATCGTGTCTAGTTTCTCAACCATTTCTCCATCGATTTTAATGATTTTTACAGGGATGATGTCTTAGGTGAACCTCTCATTGCATACAACTTTTTGTCTGAAAATTCAATTTCGCTTCTGAATTATCTCCCTTTTTCATGTATTTCGGGACATGATATTGTCCACGCATCTCCTCAAAAACCGTTATAGTTAAAGACTTGAAATTTATATGCAAGATAGAGTGGTTATGGTAGATTAGCATGCTTGTTTTAGATTTGACTAGAAGTCATTGTCCTGGAAGCTCGCCTGAACCTGAAAATGTTGATGTTAACTTTTTTGACAGTTTTTTGGGAAATTTGAGATTTGATCACGAATATCTTTCTTGTCATAAATATTTTGTTAACATATGTAGAACATTAAAAGTTTATATAAACAAGACCTTTCAACTGACACCAAGCAAAAGGGGCTGACCCCTCATATTAGGGGCCCAGAAGGGTTTAAAGTCTTTTATCTATATCTCTTTAATAAGAAACATTTTGTAATGTGTTATAGAAGCAAAAATGTTAATCTTCTAGCTCTTTATCTACGCATGTTAAAAGTTTTCGGATATGTTACATAATTAGGGGTTTTAAGGGGCTAGAAGTCCAATATTTTGATCATTTATATCTTAAAAAGGAGAAATATTTTGAAAAGCATTATATAAGAGAAGATGCTTAGAATAGTGTTCGTAATAAAATTCAACCATCAAAGTTTCGTCAAATGGACCCTACAGGGAGATAAAGGGTCGGCCCCTAAAGCAATCTTTCCCAAATATCTCAAGAACGGTAACAAATTTCTGAACACTTAATGAACAAAATGTGTTTAAAATAATAAGATCTTTCAGTTGAATTCAAGAAAAAGGGGCTGAAAAAAAAATGAAAAAATGAAAAAAGATAAAGAAATAGAAGAAAATAGTCTGTTCAGAATCAAGAGATCTTATTTTTTCTTTTTACAAATCATTTAGCTGGTAAATAGCAAAAAAAAAGGTCATACATGTATCTCAACTTCTAAAATTGGAAGGAAGACCTCCTCGTTGCTCGCAACGAGATCGTGTCTAGTTTTCTATATCTTTGGTTTCATAGACTGATTTTAATTTTAGATCTCTAAATTTATAAACTGACTTAATCATAGGAAGCAAACACACAAAGTTCAATAGATAAAATGAAATAACGTTTTCGATGTCTATGTCCTTACACCTCAACTAAAGTTAACAAAAACTGTTCATGACTTCGGTATTGTGGCATGATCAAGAATGTCAATTGATTACTTTGTCGGAACCTTGGTATTCGGTAACAAAATGTCAACATTTATTTTGTTATATGAAAAAAACCCCAAGAAACAAGAATGGATTCGAAAACATGTCGTCGAAATTTTCTAAGCTCAACATAGAATTCATGAATTTAGTTTTGCACCAAGTCCATTTCCAAAATATTGTCGGCATCAAATGATCACTGTTAATCTTCCGCCGCATATAGGAATTAAGCTACTGATATTCTACCTGATTTTTCTTTACAAAATTCTCAAATCCTTATACATGTATCCGTTATGATAGCAAACCGTCGCTTTGCGCGTCCATTGTTTACTTGTGTTGACTGATTGCTTATCATGACCTCACCTTGTTTTGGAGTCTCGAAGGTGTACTGATGTCACCGTTTACGAATGAACAAATCAGAAGCGATTAATGGAAATAGAGGGAATATTCTTTAGATATTATTCCTAGCCGTTCAATGCTAAAAATATATTGACCGATCAATATTGTTTGTGTGAGCTAATATTATAATTATTACTTATTCGTCTATATAGAGTTAAATAGTAAGAATATAGTACTGAAATTATTGTTAATATTAAGAATGTAAAGGGTGTAGATATTATAGAGACATAGCTCGCACAATATTTATTCGTTATTTTCCGGGTGTTTGCAGAGTAAAATCCCCGTATACGTTTTGTTTTTAGTGGTGTATTGATATCTACGTCGTAGAGGGGGCGTTTGGAAAAAAAGTAATTTTGGATATTTTAATAGTTTTGAATGAACATCATTTAAACCCTCAGGTTTTTATATCGAGTACTCAAATAAATTGTGAATCGAGTATATCCTGGGACAAAGTATAGTACAATATACTTGAGATACTTAAATTTGATAATTTTAATTTCTTTCTATTAATTAAAACAGCTTTAAAAATTATCAGAGTTTCAGTATGTATAAATACAAATAAAAAAGAAATCGACATTTATCTAAATATTAATGTCGCCTTTGATTTTGTTATCTTTTCCCAGAACTAGATATAGTATTAAATAAACAAATCATGTGAAAATACATTACCCCCATGTATCGCATATTGGCATGTTTTGTTCTACCGTTAAGTTGTAAGAACAACAAAAGTATTATGTGTGACTTTTGAATCGATCAGTCTTGCCGAATTATATCCCGTATATAAAAAATACAAAGAAGAAACGGTAACTTTTTCATGGGACTTTTCATGGGCAGATTAGACAAAACGCTGAGGATGCTCACTCCTCCATGGCACCCGATCCTACTTCCAATTGATTTTGAGGTCCGTGTTTGCACTGCTCTTGTTTTGTATTTTTCCTTTTGGACTTTTGACTTTGGCACTGTTCGTTATCACCACATGTCATCTAAAGATTTAAATATTCAATAGTGTCAATGATTAGTTACACCTACATTGTTTCACCTTCGTTTGAATTTCACTGAAAAATGAAATTTAAATTTCATAGCTTCATTAAGGCAATACATATTTATACCCTAAAGTTTATAATTTAGTGAAAATGTTTAGTATAACCAAACATACATGTGTCTAGGACATTTGTTTTATTTTATGGCATGAAACAAACATTACAAGTAACTTAGCCAATCAAATTGCATTTGTAAGGCCTTATGTATAAATATTTTGCATATAACTAAGTGCATTAAACTTTATTGCAAGCCGGACATTAACACGTCTGAACACCATACACATAATCGAGTAAGTATTTTTTAAAATCTAAATTGTATCTAATTATCCTATGGTAGTGTATTTGGTGTTTTACATGCAAAATAGAATGTATCTATGACTTAAGAAAGCCAAGTCAATTTATGTATTTGTTAAACAAATCTGCTAATCTGATTTTTAAAATTTTCTCTCACATTTTCCTTAACCGAGAAAAAACAAACCATTTACGAGTTGAAATGTTAGAAAATATAATCAGTACAACAACGGTTAATGATTCGTAGAATGCAGTGAACAAAACCAAAAGATGAAATAAGATATGTTAACGAGAATCAATAATAAAATGTATTTGACTCTCTTTTTTATTATCACTGATGCATTTCATAGATACAGATTGTGAATTATTACTGCAGAGATACATCGTAAAAATGGCGGGAGTAATTGGTATGTACTTGTTTGGACGTATTGACGTCATTGATAAAACGTTTGAATAATGATAATTCTGTAGAGGAATTCTTAACGTTTAAAGGAGATTATTTTACATCCTTATTTGTTTTCTATGTATAATTACGGCAAATAAACATGCGATGTTATTTACATGTACATATCGCGTATAAAGTGAGATACTTTCCGTGATAGTCCAATTGATAGCATTGTAAAAAATACCAAATGTTCAGAAAGTTCAATTTAAAAGGTATTTTTAGGGACGCATCGGAATTTTGGGTACACATTTTATCTTTCCATCTATTGTATACACATGAACCATTCTTTTATAATATTATTATATCAGTCCGAATATTTTAAAAATTACAATATTTTAATAAAATATAAAAATGTTAAAGTACATCTATGCAGGGATTCATGAAAAGGTACCGTCTCTACAATCATGTGTCTTATTCCTTATTTTATTTACAAGAGATAAAAGGATAACTCATATGTATGAAACAGTTCTGAATCACAATTATCATGATGGAAAATGGAGAAATGCCATGACAACTCATTTAGTCTGCAATATCTATGGTGACGATACCCCTATAATAATAGAAAACGAGCCAAAGGGTGCCGGAAATAAACATGCAGAGGAGTTATTGATAGATGCATTGAATGAAAACAGCAAAGTGAAGGAAAGCAACGAATCTTTCAGTTATGAGGAGGATTTAACTGATACGTTTACAATGTTGTCGATAGATAAAACCAACGTCAGAGCAAACATAGCTTTGGAAATTGGCGGGCCTGAACTGTTTAAATAACAGCATACATTAACAACTCCCCTTGTTCTGATTGTACGGGAAAACTGGTCACATTTTTGGAGAACAACACTCGAGTTCGTATGATATTGTATTTCACCAATTTGTACAACATTCGTCGGGAGTCTTGCAAAGGAGAATACCATTATTGTTCAGTAAAAATGGGGGTTCATACCGCTAACTGTAATGGGTTAAAACATCTTATGCAGCACGACCGCTGTGAGATCAAGGCGTTCACTGAGGATGACTGGGAAGGCTTTTTTAACATCGTACATATAACAAGGGAAGTCAAAGACCATTTACTGAATGGATACGGCAACAAAATAAACGTATTATGAACGACCTGAAATATATCCAAAACCATGATGGGCAACACTAAACTGTCTATACTTAAAAATGAAGACATTTTGCAAATAAACTACAAAATGCCTGCACAAGAATAACCGTTTTCACCTTTAACATTTCAACACGTGTAGGATTATGTCCGTAAACTATAATTCAATTATACCTGATTAGTAATTAGTGTGAAACTAATTAAAAACCTACTTTTATTTCGAGAAACCAGCCCGAACTAGGAAAACTGAAAGTAAGGTGGTAGATAGGCTTTGGCGGATTCAAATCAGTGGGAGTTTTGTATCAACTGTTTACTTGCAATGAAATAATTGCGTAAAAAGTGAATATAGTTACTTCTATAGGTATTTCTTTTACATTCGCCTAGAGTACATCAATGTCCATCAGGCTCAATGAAACAGCCATGAAAATCAGATAAAATTGTTAAAAATGATTTGTTTGAACCCTTCCGGTGAGGACCGGAAGTAACGATAGACAAAATGAAACCCGTTAAACACATCTTTAGTCAAATGTCTATCATCCATAGAGGTTTCGTGACTTAATCTCTTACAGCGTCTGAAAACTTGGGGGTGCAAAATTTGTTAAAAAGAAAGATACTTAAGATATCTCACCGGTAGTAGAATTTGTTTGCTTATTTAACATTGTATAAATAACATACATGACATTTTTATACTGATATATTCATTCAATGTAAAATAAGAAAAAACTAGACAGGATCTCGTTGCGAGCAACGAGGAGATCTTCCTTCCAATTTTAGAGGTTGAGATACATGTATGACCTTTATTTTGCTATTTACCAGCTAAATGATTTGTAAAAAGAAAAAAAAAATATCTCTTGATTCTGAACAGACTATTTTCTTCTATTTCTTTATCTTTTTTCATTTTTTTTTTCAGCCCCTTTTTCTTGATATCAACTGAAAGATCTTGTTATTTTAAACACATTTTGTTCATTAAGTGTTCAGAAATGTGTTACCGTTCTTGAGATATTTGGGAAAAATTGCTTTAGGGGCGGACCCTTTATCTCCCTGTAGGGTCAATTTGACGAAACTTTGATGGTTAAATTCTATTACGAACACTATTCTAAGCATCTTTTCTTATATAATGCTTTTCAAAATATTTCTCCTTTTTAAGATATAAATGATCAAAATATTGGACTTCTAGCCCCTTAAAACCCCTAATTATGTAACATATCCGAAAACTTTTAACATGCGTAGATAAAGAGCTAGAAGATTAACATTTTTGCTTCTATAACACATTACAAAATGTTTCTTATTAAAGAGATATAGATGAAAGACTTTAGACCCTTCTGGGCCCCTAATATGAGGGTCAGCCCCTTTTGCTTGGTGTCAGTTGAAAGGTCTTGTTTATATAAACTTTTAATGTTCTACATATGTTAACAAAATATTTATGACAAGAAAGATATTCGTGATCAAATCTCAAATTTCCCAAAAAACTGTCAAAAAAGTTAACATCAACATTTTCAGGTTCAGGCGAGCTTCCAGGACAATGACTTCTAGTCAAATTTAAAACAAGCATGCAAATCTACCATAACCACTCTATCTTGCATATAAATTTCAAGTCTTTAACTATACCGGTTTTTGAGGAGATGCGTGGACAATATCATGCCCCGAAATACATGAAAAAGGGAGATAATTCAGAAGCGGAATTGAATTTTCAGACAAAAAGTTGTATGCAATGAGAGGTTCACCTAAGACATCATCCCTGTAAAAATCATGAAAATCGATGGAGAAATGGTTGAGAAATTAAGGGTGTCTACCAAGAAGAATAATTAAATACTAGACACAATCTCGTTGCGAGCAACGAGGAGGTCTTCCTTCCAATTTTAGAAGTTGAGATACATGTATGACCTTTATTTTGCTATTTACCAGCTAAATGATTTGTAAAAAGAAAAAAAAAAGATCTCTTGATTCTTAACAGACTATTTTCTTCTATTTCTTTATCTTTTTCATTTTTTTTTTCAGCCCCTTTTTCTTGATATCAACTGAAAGATCTTATTATTTTAAACACATTTTGTTCATTAAGTGTTCAGAAATGTGTTACCGTTCTTGAGATATTTGGGAAAGATTGCTTTAGGGGCCGACCCTTTATCTCCCTGTAGGGTCCATTTGACGAAACTTTGATGGTTAAATTTTATTACGAACACTATTCTAAGCATCTTATCTTTATAATGCTTTTCAAAATATTTCTCCTTTTTAAGGTATAAATGATCAAAATATTGGACTTCTAGCCCCTTAAAACCCCTAATTATGTAACATATCCGAAAACTTTTAACATGCGTAGATAAAGAGCTAGAAGATTAACATTTTTGCTTCTATAACACATTACAAAATGTTTCTTATTAAAGAGATATAGATGAAAGACTTTAGACCCTTCTGGGCCCCTAATATGAGGGGTCAGCCCCTTTTGCTTGGTGTCAGTTGAAAGGTCTTGTTTATATAAACTTTTAATGTTCTACATATGTTAACAAAATATTTATGACAAGAAAGATATTCGTGATCAAATCTCAAATTTCCCAAAAAACTGTCAAAAAAGTTAACATCAACATTTTCAGGTTCAGGCGAGCTTCCAGGACAATGACTTCTAGTCAAATCTAAAACAAGCATGCAAATCTACCATAACCACTCTATCTTGCATATAAATTTCAAGTCTTTAACTTTACCGGTTTTTGAGGAGATGCGTGGACAATATCATGTCCCAGAAGCGGAATTGAATTTTCAGACAAAAAGTTGTATGCAATGAGAGGTTCACCTAAGACATCATCCTGTAAAAATCATTAAAATCGATGGAGAAATGGCTGAGAAATTAAGGGTGTCTACCAAGAAGAATAATTAAATAATATAGAAGAATGAGAAACAGTAGAAAAACAGTAAGGTCTTCCGCTGGAGACGGAAGACCTTAAATATAGAAGAATGAGAAACAGTAGAAAAACAGTAAGGTCTTCCGCTGAAGACGGAAGACCTTAATAATATAGAAGAATGAGAAACAGTAGAAAAACAGTAAGGTCTTCCGCTGAAGACGGAAGACCTTAATAAGAAAAAAAATTGATGTACTTCCGGTGATGACTTGAAGTTACGACGAATCAAACAAAATAATTTTAACACATCTACATACATAAGTTTAACATCCCACAAAGTTTGGTTGTTCAAATCTTTACCGTTTTTTAAAATCTCATGGAGACAAGATGTATTGTCTCGGGACAGGAAACAGACAAACGGAACATCTAAATGAAAAAAAAAGTCAGTATTTCTTGAACACTGTCGTTATCAAGCAAACAAACCTGTCAAAGGAAAACAGTAAAACTTATAAAAACGTGATTTACATGCATTTGAACCCTCGCGGTGAGGACCAGAAGTGACGGTCAACAAAATGAAACCCGTTAACACATCTTTTATCAAATGTCTATTATCCAGGTAAGTTTTCTATCTTGATCACTTACAGTTTCTAAGATCTGGCGGGCACAAAATTTGTTAAAAAAGCATCGGAAGTAGAACTTTTTAGTTTATTTAACATTGCATAGATGACATATGTACGGATTTATACTTATATATTAATTTTATGTAAAATAGCTTAAATATGTAAAATAAATATAAAATTGAACGGCGACGACCGGAAGTTACGACGAACGAAACAAAATAGTCTAAACACATCTGCAAATAGAAAACTATCATCCCACAATGTTTGGATGTTCAATATTTTACCGTTTCGGAGATCTTATGGGAACAAGGGTTTTGTCTTGGACAAGAAGGGGAACAAAATAAGACAGAAAGAAAGAAAGAACACTGCAATCACTATAAGGTCTTTCGTTGGAAACGGAGGACCTTAATTATGCATGCTCTCGCGTTTTTAGATTACACACATTATTTATATTATTGAGAGATTCGCAGTCTAAAATATTATTGTTTGTGAACCATGAACAGATTGTGTTGACGTTATGAAATCTATATGGATAAAATAATGATGTACGCATAAAACGGAAACGTTGCTACAGAAGGGGGAGTTAAACCCCATCCCCCATTAACTTTTTTTTTCAAAACAGGCTTTTATTTGAAATGTTCATAAGAAAACTTTTTTTGGACAGTGTCAAAAATTATAGCGAAATATGACCTAAAGCATTATCTTTAGAAAGGAAATGAAAAGAAATACGACGCACTACACCCCTCCCCGTTTTTAAATGCAAATAATTGGGCACTCACACTGAACCAAAGTTTTATGTGTTCATCTAATATAATGCATTGGTTGTATGAAATAAACGCATTCGTTTGTCTTATCGCTTGGATGGTTGATTTTCAATAAACTCTCAATTTGTTAAGAACGATTTAGAAAATGTTATGCAGTATGGCCATTTACAATTTAAGTGTGTCATCCTGGCAATCAAATTATCAAAACATTTGCCAAAGCCACATACACATACTCTTCTTTGTCGACATACATGTATCAATTACCTTCGTCCATGATCGCTTCCCCCTTAATTCACGTTAGGCCCAGTTACATACTCGACCGGTCCAATTTCAATGCACAGTTAAAAATATCGTAGGCTTTCGCCTAAAACCAAATATGTAAGGAAATGGCAGACAATAGGTTGAGTATTTGGATTATCTTTATTTTTGATTTTAAATGTGATTTATGCAAGTGTAATCAGATGATAAAAGTGATTGTTTTTTTTGTTTTTTTTGGAAAAACTGCTCCAAGGATAACACATCACGTTTGAAAAACGTCGAGGATGCAGTCGGTGAATTAAAGAATTTTCCCCAAAGCCCCGTCGCTGAATCTGAATGACAGTTTATTTTTAACAGAGTATGGCTTTTATGAAGACATATCCGTTGGCCTTGCGCAAAGATATAAACTTATGAAATACACGCACTTTAAACAAAAAAATTTCAAACTCGTATTTGCAGAGGCGTTTCATTAAGAGCATGTGAAACGATCCTGCATAAATACAGCACACTAGTGGCAGTTGAAGAGGAATTGTTGTTTGTTTTTTTAATTTTTTAATTCACAATGTCAAATAAGTACATGAAATAGTAAATAAGGTAAACATTCTATAGACCAGACAAATTGTTATGCTCATTTAATTAAGATTTAAACAAATTAAATAGAGAGCAATTTTGAAAACTACTCTTCTGTGGCAACAAATTATTTTCATCTGAGCAACACTAGCCGTAACCTTAATAAAAAACCTTTAGACCGTCTTTAAAGTATCAAATAGAAAATATCTAGACAGCTTATTAGATTATATTGTTTATTTTGTTTAATACGATTTTAAATGTCGGTTTACTGAGTACGTATTTCCCCAACTATTTCTTTTTCTATTTAAAACCCAATCACGATTCAACCAGTTTAAATAGAATTATTTGCCCATGAATATACACTGTTCCTCAAATATTAAAATTCTAATTACAATATTTAGCATTGTACAGTTAATGAAAACCCTCATTGATATCGTTTAAATCATTTGTTTATATTTTTTAGAGTTACTATACGTGGAATTTATCCTTAAGCTACGATGAAAACAAGTATTGCACTTTGATATTTTAAATCTATGATGTAAGTGGTGCAGTATTTCTTAAATATGACTGTCATCTAATTACATAGTGTGCGTAGTTTGTAATTCTTTAACAATGTTCACACTGTTGTCTAGTAGGCAGTCAATGTAAATTGCCTTTAAAGAAAAAGTATGAAGGATAAAGATCCCTCACCAAAACCGTGGGTTCTAAAAAGAATAAGAAACACTGTTCAGCACATCTGTAACGAGATAGCCTTGCTATGACCTTAATGAGTACAAATTAGTAATGAATACATTGATATCTTTGCACTGCGCAATTGTTGTTTTAATGCATCTAATTGTTTCACATAACTTTTGACTCTGGTAAATCATGGACGTGAGCCCATTGACGAAATTACGTATACGATACATTAACATTTTCAGTACCATCTCCTTTAAAGTTTTCAAGTTTATAATAGATGACACAATTAAGGTAGACAAACAATTAGTTCTACCTTTTTATGCTATTTCAGCATTGAGTTGAAAAGCGTCAATAAGTTGATTGGATCATGGAAGCCCCGTGCGTTGTTATACAGGGCGTTGGTAGTGTCCATGGAATCGCTCCAGTCCCGGGCGTAGATAGGTCGTTGTTTCAATCCCAAAATCATTTAAATCATTTGTTTATATTTTTTAGAGTTACTATACGCGTTATTGTTGCCCGATGACCGAATGTCGTTTGCGTCCAGGGTGTTGTTTAGATGACGCGGAGGCGGTGTAGCTTTAGGTTTCTCGCCCAATGGTGTCCGTTATTTTGTTATTTGATGGCGCTCCCATGGCGTGGCTAGGACAAGGTCGAAACCCGGAATCCACCACTATATCATAAAGGACTCCACTACTATGTCATATGGATTTTTATGATATTGCTTATGTAGATCCTCGGAATCTTACGTTTCTCAACATGCCCACAACTGGGGGTACCCTAGCCAAGGTGTTATACTGGAAAGTCTCCTCCTCTACATGGGGAGGAGCCCGTGTCCCAATCTGTGTAAAAAGAGGGGGCAGAAAGACAGCTTCCAGATGACTACTCTTTATCCAATTTATTATATTTTCATATGACATTTTAACAATAAATATTTATATGAATTACAAAAAAAATATTTTAACATTAATATTCTTTTTAAAAATCTAAAAATAAAGTATTAGTTAAACCCTCTGAATCTATTTACTTTACTTTTGAGAATGCGCACAAGTTTATTTATCTTTCCTGTATAAAAAAGGAGGCAGAAAGACAGCTTTCAGTTGACTACTGGAGAGCTGTGTTTCCCACAACCCCATTTTATACACAGACACTGCGCTACACAATTCTCATCCTAATAAGTAAATGCGATCAAATCCATACTAATGATCTGACGCACCATGGTGGGTGACAGAAGTTTAACCCGGAGCAGACAGGATCATAATTGGACTTAATTACACATATCTCCTTGAAGATAACTAGGCATACGCTATCTATATTATCCATGTACTATAACCAATATTTGTAGAATAACCGTTATGATAGTCATCCGTCAAAAGAGCATCTAGGAGACAAGGTACATGTAATATACAATGGATAGACGATTTCTTATAAATTGTCGCCAAAAAAAGATATCAAAATCCAAATGCGTTAAAAAATGTTAACACAATTCAAATACCACGACATATTTTTCACTTCATAGCTCATAAACAAGATACTGATTTATGATTTTAAAATATTACTCACACTTGTGTTTTCTTGTATTTCTGAATCAGTCTAAGTTTATTTTTAATTTATAGAAAACAAATGTATTTGTCAAATTCAAACCTAACAAAAAGTGACAGTAAGATTGTTTTGGTATGATGCTGTTAATTTGAAATGTTACGAACAGAAAAAAATAATAAAAATGGTTCAATTATTATAACAAGTATATTAAGTTGACTAGAAGGCAGTATATCACCAAATGTTGAATAGTGTCCTTCCCATACATGCTCTTTGATTATTTAAAGTTTTGCATTTAAGTAATATGTATGAATTATTTTATTCGTAGAACTTTTCAAACTGTCTGATTATACAGATTCCTCATCTATTAAATCATTGACGTTCTGGAGAACAAGTATTTTATTAAGGTCTTCCGTTTCCAACGGAAGACCTTATAGTGATTGTAATGTTTCTTATTCTGGTCTTCCGTTTCCAACGGAAGACCTTATAGAGATTGTAGTGTATATTATTATTCCCCCCCCCCTTTTTTTGTCTGCAGAATTTCTCAGAGATGACTGAATAGATTTTCCTGAAATTTTTAGGGATAGTAGAAAATGGTAATACCTCGAGGTTCTTTTTTCATTTTTTCAAAATTTATTTCCGTTCGTCCGTTTCCTGTCCCGCGACGAAAATTCCATAATGTTCCGGTTTCGCAAAGTATTTATTGTAAACCACTTTCTAAACAAACGGTTGTTTTATCTGTTACATTAAAGGGATCAAACGATGATTGTACATTAAAACAATAAGACAATTATTAAATTATTAAAACAATAAAACAATTATATTCCATTGAAATGAATCTTTTTTTTTGGCACTTTCTTTCATCGGTAATTATGACATTTATTATATGATACAAACCAAATCTCAATCATCGTCTATAAACTGAGGAAAAGTATTGAATATTAACTTTTGTCTTCATTGTTAAGGCTAATTTAATCATCAATATATCGAATCTAAAGCTAATCTTTTTTACAAAGAATATGTTTAATATATTCAATATGTTTTGTTTTTAGTAACGCATTTATTTTAGTTATTCATTATTGCATTTAAAAACCAAAAAAACCATACTACCTCTTCTTTTTATAGCACAAAGACACACACACACACACACACACACACACACACACACACACACACACACACACACACACACACACACACACACACACACACACACACACACACACACACACACACACACACACACACACACACACACACACACACACACACACACACACACACACACAAGGAACTCACTACACGACATTGTTCACACACCAACCAAATCACTACAGATGGGAAGTCACTACAGAAATCACGGTAGTGAGTTGAAGTTTCACAAGAAACATACATATTTCGATATTTTAATGCCTAAAAATTAAAAAAACACGAAGGTGTCATTTGCAGGTATACACCCGTATTTTCACACACATATTCGAGGTGAATTTTCACCCTTTACACACTTTTCCCGGTTCTACTCTCTGCGCATGCGCAAATAGTTTACTTTCATGACCTATAAGTGACTCAAAATTGTGTTGTATATTATCAATTGTGCTTGGATTATCAACATTTAAGCTAGATTTTGAAATCAAATAAGTGTTTCAAATGTTATTTCTAATGAACGGTAGAGAATATTCATTCATAAATGTAAGTTATCATTTAGTTCAAACAGACAATAACAGAGTGTATGCATTCAAAAAGCTATAAGATATAATTAATGATTACTTTTAAAATAAGAACGTCTTTTATGTTAAGAATGGAAAGTATATAATATATATGACACGTATCTATTAGTTATTAGATGAGGCAAATAAAATACTGGAGCATTTCTTTCTGACTCGAATTTCCTCTACATATTTTAATCAAGGATAGTGGTTAATCTTAGAGTTATTGAAAAAGTGGTCAATAATTTCGTTAGTTGGCAATCTAAAATGATTTCATGAAGATGGATTTTGAATATTAAAAAGTTATCTAATTAAACAGCTGATCAATTTTAAATTAAAACTTTTAAATCAAGTTTTTAAATGGTTTCAAACTAAAGGTTTGCTGGAGGTAATTCTTTGCGTTTGTCATGTTTTTAATCACATTTTAGACACTGAATTAACTAATTTGATCACTATTAAGTTTGTAGTATTTTGTATATGGAAATTACATGAACATTTTAAGAGTACTCAATTAATCAAATAAGTTCATTTTTTAATAAAATATATTTGCAATCAGTGAGCTTAATCTTTATCAGTTTTATTATATGTATGCCTAATATATATGCCGAACTGACAATTTGTTACAATGACCAGTAATACATAAAATGACAGTACATGTAGTTACACATGAACAGGACTTAATTGATTTATTCACATTTTTGTTTAGTTTCATGACATGTACATGTGACACCAGCCTCAAATATCTGGTTTGATAAGGTCACTAAAAGATGTATTTTCATTGGTCTTGCAATGGAAAAGTAAAGGAGATTTTTCTGTCCCATGTGGATTGACAATCAGAATAAAATACCTCCTCCCCTTTATTAAAACAATGCAATATCTATACGTGTTTTTTTAAAAAACATAATACGTATTTATACTATACGTACATTTAATCCCTGACAATTCACAAAGAATTGCATGGACATCGAAACAATAAATTAAATATACCTTCTTCACATTAAATTCATCTTCTTACAATAGGGAAGATTAAAAAATGCAAAATGTAATTTAAAAAATAAAATGGCACATGCAAAGTCAACTTTGAAGATTCCATTGTATGTATGAAAGGGATTTAGTTAATTGCATTATTTTTGTTAAAACTGTCTAGTATTCAAAAGGAATACTTGCAAAGTAGCTCGAGGGTCCATTTGTTGTGGCTGAGTGAATATGAATGTATAGTTTTAATGTCTATACTTCATTTATGAAATTCATCAGAAATAGGGTGGCCAATATGATTTCCATGTGTATTTAGTAAAAAAATATGTATAACATCTTATAAATTGTTCTTTTTTATCCTATACAAGTACATATATTGCATGTATAGTTGTGATGTTTACAGCATATAGCCATTTTTCTACTTAAAGAAATTCGTTGGTCCTGTAATTCAGTGATACAGGCTACAAGAAAGAGCAATATGGCTACATATGAAATGACTTTTTCTTTTGCTGTCATTGCAATGGATGACTGTAAACTATGGTTTCCGGATAGGGCCATTTGCGTTAGCGCGACATTGCGTTGAGATAAACGAGCCATCATGCTAACAAACGACACGCCGTTGCGCTAACGCAACTTTGCACAACACGCTGTCACGCTAACACAAAACACACTGTCGCACTAATGCAACTTTGCACAACATGCCATCGCGCTAACATACAACACGCCATCGTGCTAACACATCTTTGCAAGTTTCACAGTCTAGTAAGAAGTTGTGCGTTAGGAAATATCAGACTGCGCATGTTGATTGTAATTCATGTGTTAATCAAATTCTTAATTCACAAAAATGTACACTGTACATAATATTATTACATGTTACTAGTTCAAATAAGGTGCTCTGTATATTACCAAAACAAAGAAATTTTAAAATGTACAATTACAGGTAGATAACATGTCATGAATAAATAATTGTTGAATTTATGAATTATATTAAATATCTAAGGTAAAGTAATTAATTGGTAGATTTATTAATATTTTACATATATATATATATATATATATATATATATATATATATATATATATATATATATATATATATATATATATATATTTCAAAGTTCATTTAAATTATTTTTCATCCATGCTTGCATGCAGGCCTACATATTTCAGAATGCCCAGTCTGATATTTTCGGACACAACTTCCTACTAGACTGTGAAACTTGCAAAGTTGTGATAGCGCGACGGCGAGTTGTGCAAAGTTGTGTTAGCGCGATGGCGTGTTGTTTGTTAGTGCGATCGATGGCGTGTTGTGCAAAGTTTTGTTAGTGACGGCGTGTTGTGTGGAAGCACGACAGCGTGTTGTGCTAAGTTGTGTTAGTGCGACGGCGTGTAGTGCAAAGTTGTGATAGCGCGACGGTGTGTTGTGTGTAAGCACGACGGTGTGTTGTGCTAAGTTGTGTTAGCGCGACGGCACGTTGTGAAAAGTTGCGTTAGAGTGACGGCGCGTTTATCTGAACGCGATGTCGCATTAACGCAAATGGCCCTATCCACACACCATAGTAAACCAATTTTATTTGTGATTGAAAAAATTTCATAAAATTCATGAGAGCCTGATTGTCCTGAATATTTTTTGTCGTGAACAAGCCATTTTAATATAGTTGTAATAACAACATGGGTCTAGATAAAGCTTAACTGCGAAAATTAGTTGTCGCGATCCAGTTTATCTTCACTAAATCGTGAAATAATGTTGTCACGAATAATAGTTGGCTTACAGTAAACAGCTGAC
This sequence comes from Magallana nippona, assembly GCA_033439105.1. Lineage (NCBI taxonomy): Eukaryota > Metazoa > Mollusca > Bivalvia > Ostreida > Ostreidae > Magallana > Magallana nippona. The sequence goes on along the minus strand of CM065917.1, from coordinate 29,078,754 downwards.
ATAGTTAACTATTTGCTCTTTTCTTTCCAAATGAAACTTATCTATCCAGAACTCATTCAGAACTACTGTGACTAGAATCTTGTACAGGTCCTCTTAAGGCATTCCTGTATTAATTAACAACTTTACAGGCTAAACATGTCATTAGATATGCATTTTATTAAAGCTATTCAATCTGTCTACAGATGAACATTTCAAAACTCAGCTGAATGTATTATAAGTTACCTTACTTTCTACAATTTGATTCTGGTTTTTATCTGCTATTTGATTGGGTGAGAAAAAATTAGTATAAAGATTCTACACTAAATAGCAGTAATTAAGTTATAATGCAAAATATTAATTCAATAGCTATACTCAATTTATACTCATTAGCTATAATACTCAATTTATACTCATATAAATTGGGGTGGAATAGTTTAAGCTTTCATGCTAGATTATGCTTGCACTGCATGGTATATACTGGATTGTCAAAATGTTTAAAAAAGAAATTATAAGTAATATGTCAAAACAAAATGTCAAAATATAGGTATTTACATGTACGTATTAAACCCTCTGCTCATTAGTTTATAATAAAATACTTAATTATAAAGTACTTCAGCTAATGGATGGTATATTTTTTACTTTGAGTACTAAATGTTTTTTTTTTTTAAATTACAATAAAGTTATTGATAATCAAAGCCTGGCAATGAAATGTCCTTTATGAGCAAATGAATCATACATGTGTGTTATTAAACAAGTTTCATGTGAAACATCAAAGGTAAAACCATGTAAGGAACCTATTTTTACATTAAGACATCAAATTTTGTGTAGTATTTGCCCAGTAAATGATCCCAATGTGTCAATATCATGATTAAATGCAAAGAAAATAAGGCCAATTTGTTAAATGTATAGTTTGACTTTAAAGTAAAAAAAATCTTTTTTGTTTTTTTTAACAATTTCAAATATAGGTTAAGTAAACTTTTTTTTAAAAATCTGAGAGCTGATTTACAATTGAATTTACCTGCATGGTTTTCATTTTCGATGACTGATAAATTATGAATTATCATTTATCTAAAATTCTGCTTTTAGGTTTCAAGAGTATAGATAATTAAAAGAATTTTGTTGATAAAAAAAATGGTAAAGTATTATGACAATTAATAGGTCTGATTTGATTACTGAGATATGAACACATACTAAAAAACATCAAAAATCAAAGCATATTTCATGGAGCTTTAATCCATCTTAAGTGTATTTTAGTCTGATTTCTATTAAACACAGGCTTTATATTAATAGGGAGACTGGTTGTTTAATCATGATTAAAATGGGGTAAGAAGCCAGAGTAGATAAGTTATTCATTAGACTTTATTGTTTGCTTACTTTTTTATGAAGATAAGAAATCACAAACTGTCATCCAGACCGACATGTCTACTTTAGGATATTTATCACTGAAAATGGTACAAATCATCTAATTTATAATTACCAAAATGGTAAATTTTGATTAAAAATGAAATTTGTTTTTTTATGTGTAAAATATGACTTAAGGAAATTGCCAATTATGTTTCATAATATTAGATAAAAAATTTCAAACTGGCTTTTTATAGAAATCAAAAGATGGGGAAGGTATGCGTGTTAAGGTGTTTCTAAATGATGTGATGCTTTTATGATGATTATATTATAAATAGACATGTAGTATCAAATAGGGTTTCTAAGCAAAAGGGGCTGGACAACAATCAATTTCTAAAGATTGAGTAAAGATGGTTTACATAAAGAGAATACTGTGAATCTGTGTTACGTTCAAAACAAGTGGAAATGGTGGGTTCACTTAAAAAGCCATATTTTTTTTTAACTTCAATGGAATTGACAATATTTGGTATGCTTTTTCTCAGAATTGCATAAGCTTTCTTTTTCCAATTTTTTAAAATGGAATGTCAGTGTGTTAAAGATAAGGTAGCAAAAGACAGTTTTGGATTAAGTACCATATGATATTTTTGTAAAATTGAGAATATTTGTACTTGAAGGCTTTATATATAGTGTTGTTAAAATTCATTAATTGATTTTAAATGATTATAGAGAGAGAGAGAGAGAGAGAGAGAGAGAGAGAGAGAGAGGGGGGGGCAATATACATTTCATATATATATACTAATGAAATAAAGTGGTATAAAAACAACTTTGTAAAATGAACTATGTCGTTCTTTCGTGGGATAAACAAAACTCATTATTTGAAATGTAAATCATAATCATGATACATGTATATGTAATTGCATGTAGATTATGCTCAACATTTTGATTTTGATGATTCTTACATACCTTTAAATTACCGGTATATATTATTCTCTTGTTATTTGTATTTGTCTAGGAAAGTTACTCAGAAAGGGAGGTTCCTTTTACTCTTGGGCTACATTGATCACATTTTCAAAAGTTAAAATTCAGTTCATTTCACACCATCAATCCAATGATGCGCATATGCAATGACCCTACCCATACCAAAAAAAGTTACAAAAAAGTCATGACTTTTGAGGGCTTAAATAGTTACAAAAAAGTCATAACTAAGTCATGCAACTTTGGAACCACTACTTCTAATCGGTTCCAAAGTTGCATCATTTAGTTATGACTTTTTTGTGCCTCTGTAATTAGGTACAAAATAGTCATGACTAAAATATAACTATCAACACTTTATTTCGTATAAGAAATCAAGATCAGGCACAAAATAGTTATAAAAAAGTTACAAAATAGTTATGGTTTTAAATGAGAACAAATTCAGGTATACTTAAGTTATACATTTAGGCACATATTAGTTACAATTTTAGGTACATCAGAGTTATACTTTGAGTTACATTATAGTTATAGATAGAGGCACATTTGAGTTACATTTTTAGGTACATCAGAGTTATACTTTGAGTTACATTATAGTTATAGATAGAGGCACATTTGAGTTACATTATAGTTATAGATAGAGACACATTTGAGTTACAATTTTAGGTAAATCAGAGTTATACTTTGAGTTACATTATAGTTATAAATAGAGGCACATTTGAGTTACAATTTTAGGTACATCAGAGTTATACTTTGAGTTACATTATAGTTATAGATAGAGGCACATTTGAGTTACATTTTTAGGTACATCAGAGTTATACTTTGAGTTACATTATAGTTATAGATAGAGGCACATTTGAGTTACAATTTTAGGTACATCTGAGTTATACTTTGAGTTACATTATAGTTATAGATATAGGCACATTTGAGTTACAATTTTAGGTACATCAGAGTTATACTTTGAGTTACATTATAGTTATAGTTTTAGTCATATTTAAGGTAAACTTAAGTTACCATTATAGTACATGTATAGGTAAAAATATGTATTATTTCAGGTATAAATAAGGTATCTCTTTCCGTTTAGTATTGAAGTTTTTCATTTACATATTATAATCTTATTATTATTGCAAAATGATTCATTTGTTATGAAAAACAAAGATTTTTTGATAAAAATTAATAGTCATAAGAAATATATAGAAATAATTCTTATTAGATATGACACAGAATTGTAACATTTTTAGCATAGTAACACTAATAATTCAGCATCATGATGTATATGCTTACATGAAAACCTTTTCTTTCTGAATTGATTACCGATAAACTTATTTCCTTTTTCATAACATAGCAGCACTGTGAAATGACAGGCGCATTGTATCATGTTTGAAAGAGGGGGGGGGGGGGGGTGTGACAGATTTATCCAAAACATCTTAACAAGCGAAAAGAAAAACAAGAAAGAACTTCCTTAAATTTCATGAAAATCCTAATCTGTGTTTGGGTTGGGGGGGAGGGGGTGTTCCCCTCTTTCACTTCAAAATTTTGTAATATTTCCCCCTATGCTTCATACCTGAATGTCTTGTACTTTACAGTAATTGATATAATTCCGTTAATCAGAGTAATTAACATGTCTTTGTCTACTATACATACATGTATAAAAATTCAGTTTGTGACAGGAAAAATACAAAATACAAAACTAGTGAGATTGATACATGAATTTAAAAAAAAATATGGCATAAGATTAGTCATTATTCCCAGCTCTGGTCCTAATTTAAACTGGTGCAGAAGTTTGTGGGATAATCTATGGCTAAGTTGGGTGTTGATTGTTCAGAATAGTGCACGACAAGGCTTGATCACGAAACAAAGTTTAGCAAACTATCAGAATGCTTCTTGCAGAAAAGTTTTTCTCCATTGAAAAAATGTCCTTTGGTAAGTGTAGGGAACATCACACACGGACTGAGCATTTGACTATTGAATACGCCCTGGTGATGCTGGCAAAAATGGATCCAGAGATTTTTTCCAGGGGGTGGGGTGGTATCAGCTAGTAGATCAAAGCAGGTGATGACAAGAAGTTAACAGGCTGTGTAGTCAAGTTGCAGCATATGTCATTGCATTTCTTCAATGTCTTCTTTGTAAAGTGGACAGTCTGTAATTATATTAAAAATATATAATAGTCATCACAGCAGTTTATATTTTGTTAAGATCATTAAGTTCTGAATTTTTAATCTGTGTAAAACAAAATGATATAATTACTTTAGTTATACTGATATCTGCATGAGCAATGCTTCACCTTCATCATTGATGTATATTTATAATCTTGTTAATTATAAATGGTTTACATACAAAAATAGCAGTCTTTAAACATTGAACATTTTCCTAACACTTCTCCCTCTATGCCCAGTAATTAAGTTTTCCGCCATTTTGTTTGTTGTTATCTTGGGCAATTAAAATTTAAAAGTAAACATCCTTGTGTTAAAGTTGATTTACTAAGAAATTCATATTAATTGTTAGCAATGGAATAAAATAATCTTGATCTTATAGATAAATATATCTTTTTTGTGTAAAATATTACAAAATCTTACCATGGTATTCCTCACAATGATTTCCTCCAGCAAATCTGGGCAGCCAAGAAACTCATCATTTAAAAATATGAATATATATCCAAGCTGATCACTCAGGACTTTCTCTGTATATAATTATCATTGATGCAGATCATTCTTAACATGGAAATCTAACTAAACTTTACAGAAAAGCGTAATAATCCAGGAGTGTAGATCCTCAGTGTTGTTGTCCTTCTTCATGTTTAAAATGAGTGAAAATGATATCAACCAATCAAATTCCGCGATTGATCAAGTTTGAAATCTGACCAATCATATCACAGCTACCAAGTAAAGTAAAAAATACTTTCAAAACTGTATTTAGATACATGATGGATTTACTAATGTATCAACATGTCAAAAAAACTCAATAAAATAAAATAAAGGATATCATTTCACTGATCTTGCAGTTTGTAATAAAATATTAGTACTACTAATAATACGAAACTATCACAATAGGCCGCCATTTTGAATCATGGTGGATTTAAAAACAAGCGGGAATTTACATAATTTCTCTATTAATATCAGTATCAAGCATCATATGCTTTGTACCAAAAGCAAGCATTGTGATAACTTAAAAGACAAATATTACCAAAGTAAATTTAGTTTTATTTATGAAGACTAAAACCACCAAGCCCATCACATAATTACTGAGATCTGTCTTTTTTTGCTTCAACTGTATGTTTATTAATTGTTCTTAACATGAAAAAGCTAGCATTTAATCAAGTCCATTGTTTAATTGCATAATACTATTAGACCTTGTGAATTAAGGCTTACCCAGCCTGAGGGCTTGGTGGGGTATATATACACATCTGATTTCACACCTGTCTTTTTATAAATTAGGTCTGCAATTAACTTCACTGATAACTGATCAACATATGAATTGACATACACTTATCTCAGTGTGTACTAGCTGTTGAAGAAGACTGCTGGGAAATAGCTGAAAATTTATCAGATATTAACACAAATTTTAAAGTTTTTTGTTGCTGTAATGTGAATTATAAGGGAAAGGGAGCTGGAAAACCTAATCTTTCAGGAAACTTGAATAGTTTGCAAAATAGATGTTATTATTAAAGAAGGGTATTAATAACAGTCTTGAAATTCAGGCAGTCAAAGTTATAATTAGTTTTAAATGTGTGAGAGTATGTGACTGTAAGACTCACTGTGTGTGCATGTACTTGTTTTTTTTAATCTTCAAATATACTCATGTACAAAAATTATGATAAAAGTTTAAGTCTGTTATATTTAAAGTGAAACAAACAATTAAAAATGACCAAGTCCAAATTAGTTACAAAAAAGTTATGCTGAAAAAATTCTAAGTCTGATTTAGGCACAGTTTAGTTATACTAAGAAATGACAAAGTCCAAATAGGTACAAAAAAGTTATAGTGAAAATTTTTTAAGTGTAATATAGGTACATTTCAGTTATACTTTAAAATGACAAAGTTCAAATTAGGCACAAAATAGTTATAGTGAAAATTTTTTAAGTGCAATATAGGTACATTTTAGTTATACTTTAAAATGACTAAGTTCAGATTAGGCACAAAAAAGTTATAGTGAAATTTTTTTAAGTCTGATGTACATGTTATACTTTAAAATGACAAAGACAAATATAGTTACAAAAAAGTCATAACTTTTCTGTACCTCAAATTTGAGGCACTAAAAAGTTACCAGTTTAGTTACAAAAAAGTTATGACTGTATAACTTTTTTTGGTATGGGTAATTAAAATTGGTCATATTTCAATCAAATCAATAGCTTGGTTTAAAGTAACAAAAAAAACCCAATTTTTAATTTAATTATTAAAAGGACTTGATATTCTTACTCCAGAAGAGATGAAATATTTTTTAGAAAAGGAGGAAAGTGACGATGAAAAAGAAACTGAAAGGAGCATCATGGATCTACTATTTTAAAAGTCTTCAGTTTATCAAGGAACCTTTTACATAAATAGTAAACATTATTAAGTTGAGGAGGCATGCTTTAGATATTAAAATAATTAAGTTTGACAATATGTATTACATGTTATAAGCATTTTATGTTAGCTATACATAGTACTGTGCTTGATGAGATATGTGTTGGTGAAATGCATGTGAGGATGAGCATATCTGTAATTCATTGCATAAAAACTTGCCTCCTGCAGTGATAATTAACTTTATTTTGTAGTGTGCAAAGCATGAACATCAAAAGAACAGTCTATAAATCTGCATTCTCACAACGTCAGGGGTCCTGAGTCCACTCGTGGCTCAGGACCCCTGACATTGTGAGGATGATAAATCTGTTGTCCTCATGAAGACTTCCTAATTTTACCAAATGCACATAAAACGAGAAACAAGAGGTAGTCATTGATTAATTTTAAAAAGTTTTAAATGATATAATTTAATTATCATTACCAATATAATCATTTAAATAGGTCAGGTAAATCTTCCTCTCTTTCTGACCACTTTTTCATATATTAAAACAATTTTTCAAATGATATTTCTATAGTGTAGTTCTACTGCGACTATGTACGAGGGTTCGATTCCCTCCCTAGGCATAACTGAAGCTGGTGCAAAGTGGGCAGATAGCCTAGTGGCCCCGCATAGTCTGAGATCTGCACAATTCTGTGTACTGTGAGGCACAAACTATAAATTATGTAGGGAAGTGGAATTTAAGCCCTGCTTGCAGGAGACTACAGAATTTTTAACTGAGCTAAATGTAGCATTTAATATACAAAACACTCAGGTGGTCTGAAGTAAATATATTTTCACTCTAGTATATGTATTGAAGTGACATTGCTGTATATTTTCATCTACCGAGTATGATTCCCTCTATTTCTTATGGAAACTTTAGTTAATTCATAGCTCTATAGAGATATCGACACACCGGCGTTTACCGATTGGTCAAAACCTACAGTGACTTAAGGAATATCACGGACTGCACGAAATTATCACGATGATGTTATACTCAAATTCTCATAGTAGACGATTTGGCTGTTTCTTTTATCTAACGTACTGATGTACATTAACAGTAATTTAGTTAATTTAACTTACTTTTTACAATCAGTTTCTTAATTTGTTACAAGAAAGATTTAAATATAAACAATAAAATGCTTTCTTTGTTGATTCATGCGGGTTATGAAGGTGGCGATCACTGCAGAAAAAAATTACATAACCCGCTAACACAGGTTATGTATTTTTTCTGCAATGTCGCTACCTTCATATCCTACATGAATAACCAAAGAATTAAGTATCAAGAATGTAGTGACACTGTTGTGTGTATCAACAATGTAGTGACTTTGCTGTGTGTATCTACAATGTAGTGACTTGTAGTAACTTCTGTTGTGTGTGTGTGTGGTAATGACGTAATGACTTGCACCATTGTACAATGCATTTCCTTGGATGTAACAAAATATGTAGATACATGTATATGTACATTTTGTTGATTTCGTGAAAACTTCGAATATTTTGCTACATGTATGACAACGGTGTAGTGTAGTGACTTGCTGTGTGTATCAACAAGGTAGTGACTTGTATATACACATGTGTTATAATGATACATGTCTGTCTCTGTCTGTCTGTCTGTCTGTCCGTCTGTCTGTCTGTCTGTCCGTCCGTCCGTCCGTCTGTCTGTCCATCCTTCTTTCTCTCTCTCTCTCTCTCTCTCTCTCTCTCTCTCTCTCTCTCTCTCTCTCTCTCTCTCTCTCTCTCTCTCATATAAGATTAAGATTTCAATATACATTTAATGTATCTAAATTGTTTAAACTGTCACCATAGATTCTGTGTGTATGCTGCAGGAAGAATAAAATATAATAATATAAAAGACAGAGAAATAGACTGAGATCAATGCTGAGTTAACAAGCACATGTAGAGTTACAATATTCCTATTTTAATTAGTTTATTTTCAAACCAGAATCATAGTAGTTAAGCTGAGCAGCATGTGGTGCATCTCATGGTATGATCTAAATAGGTTGATTTTAATAGTATTATGAGCTGCTTGGTTTGATTCAGTTTGCATTTCCTTATTGTCCTTTTTTGAATTGTTTATTCCACTCCAAAAACTTATTTTGAAATACAATAAACATGTATGAAACTATGCCTATAGCGCTCTCTCTCTCTCTCTCTCTCTCTCTCTCTCTCTCTCTCTCTCTCTCTCTCTCTCTCTCTCTCTCTCTCTCTCTCTCTCTCTCTCTAGTACGTACAGCACGGTTTATTTTTTTTCAATTAACCTATTTTTGGAAAACTCTGCAAGCTTAATACTAACTGTTTGGCAAAAAATATTTTCTTACTTAAATTATTTGACCTTTTACAGGACAGCGTCAAACAATTTTCTAGACTTTTTAAGGATATTTACGAACTTTTAGCCAAATACAATTTACTACAACATTAACATATCTCTTTGAAACTGGTCAATTCTCTGAAAAAAAAAAGGATTGGAAAATTACAGTTAAACAATCAATTCATAACCACCATTCTGATGAATGGAGAAAACGACCAGAATTCCGAATATTCAAAGTTTTTTCACAACACAGTCTCTCTTATCAGACTCTGGAAATTTGAATTCTCATTTGATGACGTCCCTCTGGACCATTCCACCCGTTTATATAGACCAAACCTGCAGAATATGTCAATACATGTACAACGACCAGTTCCAGCATGCTGTGTTAGGGTGACCATCCACAACTTATGTAAGGAATCTCTCTATGACAGTTTGATCAATAATTTTGATGTTCATTTAATATATGTAGAGCTTTTGCAGCTCAGGGAAGACGTTTTTTTTTTACTACATTTTGCATGTTGTCTTCATTATAATGTTCTATTATTGTACGTTTGACTGCTTTTCTTTATGTATTGCAATTTATAACATAATATCTCAGCAAGGGGGAAATAAAGATTGACTTGACCACCAATGCGCACCGTTGGCTCACCCTTAATGAAGGAAAGTACATATACATGTACATGAAAAGACAGATCACAATGAATGCAGAATCAACAAACGTCAAAAATAACTACAACAAAGATATTGTAGAACGTTTCACGGACTGTATATAGTCTCTCTCTCTCTCTCTCTCTCTCTCTCTCTCTCTCTCTCTCTCTCTCTCTCTCTCTCTCTCTCTCTCTCTCCTCTCTCTCTCTCTCTCTCTCTCTCTTACGTACGGTACGATTTATTTTACGAAGGTTTTCATACAACATGTCTCCTGCAGTAATAACTACATGTAACCATATTTTGTAGAGCGCAATACACCAAAGAACATTGAATATTAAATGAAATAATTTATCAATCAAATATAATTATTTATAAATTGTGGATAAATATTTCTCTTTTTCTGACCACTTCTTGTTTAAAAACATTTTTTCAATTGGCATTTTTTATCGTATTGTATTGTATAGTTCTGAACTCTGACTATGTACGAGGGTTCAACTCCCTCCCTAGGCATAAATAAGCTGGTGCAAAGTGGGCAGAAAGCCTAGTGGCCCCGCATAGTCAGGACCGTACAACTCTATGTACAGGCAAAGATTTTATAGGGGAAGAATTCAGTTGTGCTTACATAACACTATACACAATTTTCCAAATATATATGAAAATTTACACCATTGCCGGTTAAGGTTGTAGGTCAAGCTGTCATTTATTAAGTTTATTAATATCAGCTACATGTAACATTTAACATACAGCACACAGACATTCTAAAGAAAATACATTTTCACCATACGACCATATTGGACCCGCCCAAGGGCCTGAACAATTAATCAAGGGGCCAAGAATTTTTCAATTTTAGTAGAGGGCTTCATAATCATGCATTTAGTAAGTTCATCTTCCAATATTGCAGACGAGCATAAGTGACTGATTATATAGGTACATACGAGTTAAATCATAACATAGATGATATATATTTGTAACATTTTTCATGAAATAAATTTTTTAAATCCTAAAGCGCTCTTAACTGTATATCACAAACAAATCCAGACACTGTTGACCTAACATTCGCGTGTCGTTCGTTCAGCGTTCTCATCGTTGACTGATCGTTCTCTCACTGTTCGTTTGGCGTTCGCTCGCCGTTCAAGCAATGCAACTTACTTCATTTGTAACACATGCAACTTACTATGTATATACCAGTTAAAAAGTTGTATTGTATATCCTTAACGGATTCAGAGCAGCGTATTTTTAAGTTAATTTCTAAAATAACAGTGTTCTTCACGGGTATCAGAATAAAATTGCCGTTAAGTATGGTGTTCCGATGGGGCAACTTCGACCTTCGCACTTTCGCCTTTAGGGCGAAGAATCGAGAGTGCGAAGTTGCGAAGGCGAAAGCGCGAAGTTGCGGAGGCGAAGGAGCGTTACAACTTCGCACTCTTGCCTTCGCACCTTCGCACTTTTGCCTTCGCCTTTTTATATTTGTGGAGCTCTTTATCATTTAAAGATAATTTTAGCTTTATAAAATGGCATCTGAGGCAGATAACGAACTTTTAAGAGTTTATTTTCAACAGCCTTCGCAGATCGATAATTTTTTCCAGGGAGGGAGATGGGGGATGGGGGGGGGGGGGTCCGAGAAATAATTGTATTTACCGGGGGGGGGGGGGGGGGGGTTTGGGGGGGAATAGGATCCGGATCCCATCTCCCCTTTACTGTGTGAAATTAATAATATGAAATTGCTGGCGGGAGGGGGGTCCGGACCCCCTCTCCCCCTCAAGATTCACGCATGAGCAAGGAATGCCCCATCATGAAATTAGAATGTTACTATGTTTGAACCACGGTAAGCAGATAGGCTGGTAAGTGACAGGAGTCTGGAAGGGAATGTGTACAATTATTACATTTTATGTCGAGTATGTAATGATTAGGCATAGGCAGCACTGTTAAACATATATGTCCCATTACACATTAAAATCGGCAAAGTTAGGCGAGTACGATGCCTGCAGTAAATTCTATGTAATCGACCGAGACTTGCTAAAAGAATCAAGAAAGGCGAAGGCGAAAGTGCGAAGTAGAAGGCAAAGAATCGCACTTTCGCCTTCGCATCTTTGCACTTCGCCGTCGCATCTTCGCACTTTCGCTCCTTCACCTTCGCACTTCCGCCTACGCAACCTCGCACTCTCGCATCTTCGCCCTTTAAAGGCGAAAGTGCGAAGGTCGAAGTGGTTCCATCGGAACACCATAGCTAAGTGACAAATTAAATGAATTCTGTCTAAACGCACATGCAACTTACTATATTGAGGTTTAACATTATTTATATGAACCAGTGAAATTTGGCCGTGTTTTATGTACACGCACCGGCAACTTACTTCATATTTTTATTACACATATGCAACTTACTACATTTCAGCTAAACATTAAACATCACGTTAAATCGCAAAAATGTTTCAACCTGTGTCTTTATAGGTAATTCCTTAAAGTGTTTTTAAGGAAGAATCGGAATAAAATTGTCACAAGTTGAAAATAATTAAATGAATTCTGTTTTTACTTTTATGTATACACACCTGCAACTTTCTACACTCTTTAACACCCATGCAAATGAATGCATCAAAGACAAACTTTTAATTCGCAACACGAATTCAAGCCAGTAATTATTTGCCTAAGTTTATTGTTAGGACGAAAGTATTTGTCAGGGGAATAAAAATAATTAAATTCCAGATCAGCATGACTTTTAATTATACACTTTTAAACACGCACGTAAAATGCAGTTAATATTGTCTTACCTTAGCTTATACCACATTCATACGATGAAAATTTGCTGATGTATGCAAATTTACTCATGAGTAAAATTACACATATAAGTAAAAGTTAATTTGCTTAGTGTTTAGACGAGATTTATGTAATGTAAGTAAATCCTTAAATTGACATTTCAAATAAGAAGATGGACCGCTTCAGACTCGTGGATTTTAACAGAAAAGGGGTATTTTCTTACTATTTGGGTATAGTACTAACTTTTTGATGTTTCCGAATATAGGAAACTAGGAGAAAAGACAGACCCACTGATTAATACGACAGAACCGTACTTAATGCATTTAAGGAAGAAAAGTGGTATGAGGGGTTTTTTTAACAAAGAAGAAAAATTTCTTAAAGTGGCACGTTGACTCAAAATAGATGTTTTACTTTTTGATTATGACAACGGAAATAATAAAAAGAGCTACTCGAAATTTCATCATACGGAAGGTTTCACGCATCATAAGTCATCACCTATCAATATACAAGTCATTAAAACTCATCCGAAAATTACACATGTAAACACACCGAGTTATTTTGGATATTGGTTTAGTGTCACGTGATTGCAATTTCTGTCTAAAAATGGTTACAGTGGGATTGACACACTGAAAAAAGAATTTGAATTTGAAGCTATTCGATGTCTGTGGTAAGAAATATGCATTGATAGAGAATGCATCTTAATAAATATATATCTTATTGTTCATCAAGGTTCTAAATAGTTATTTTGAAATTATTTCTGACCATAAAGTATTTTTGTATGATGATCAGAACGGACGCCAGGGCGATATATTCAATTGTAATACTACGCATGTAATTTTGTAGTAGACTGGTCCCTCAAATCTGCATCCTAAATAGATACGGAGGCATAGGACAGCTGTTCCTACTTCCGAGTATATAACAGACCGTATGGTCCTTAATAGTTGGCTGGTAGTTACTAATAAATTCTTTACATTGTGTTACAGATAGTGTATAAAGTTACAAAGTACTTGGTTCTGCAAAGATATCGATGTCCTATTGCAAACGCACAATATTTATAAAGTAAGGGGGTCCATTTGGATGACCATTGCACAAACATCACAAGGTTGTCGTTTGTTTCCAATGCACTTTATAGTATGTACATGTATCAGTAGAATTACATTTATGAGAGCATTTTTTCACAGAAAAACCAAACACCGAGCGCACAAGCCATATCCATTGTATACACAGTTGCATTTCCTCCATGTAGATTTCCAGTTTTGTTTATGTTACCAATGCGTTAACCCACTTCACTGGCCCGCTCCAAAATTGTTTTGGTTCTTGTGAATAACCATAAAGCGACTTACAACCTCAAGTAAAAATTTCTAAAGCATACACATCCTCCCGTTTACTAGTATTGTCTTCTCGATCAAGGAAAAGCGGGTCTGGATACCATACATTTACCATCATATTGCAGATATTATTTGAAAAATAATATATGTCAGAAAGGACAATACCATACATTTACCATCATGTTATCCTCTTCCACCCACGCATCCCCCCTCAGCGCTTAATCCGTACTAAGAATTTCTCGTATTAAAATTGAATGTTAGCAAATGAAACCTCTACTTCTCCAATTTTTAATAAAATGAGAAACCGATAGGTTCGCATAGTTTAAATTGACAGTATAAACATGTAAATATGTATAATATCAATATCATTTTTAAAAGGCTACGGAGGTATAGCGTTCATAAAGGTTTCAACAGTTCAATAATATCATGAAACCCCTCTTATTGTAGATATCAAATTTGTAGCGCATTTACTCTGTAAATCACATATAGTATGTTTTCAAAAGATTACTTCTTCCCTCTCTTTTTGGACGAATTTTAACAAAAATACACATATACCTTTCAAAGAATTACAATTGAAATGAACATGAGAGGGAAAATCCAAGATTTATTCATTTACATTTCATCTATTTTTACCCAGAGAAATTAACAAGACCGAAAAAACTTCTAACAGAGATTTATAATGGAAAATGTTTACATTTTTTTTCTCCATTTGGAAGTATTCGAGACACCTCGCACAATTTTTGACCATTATAAACCGGGTACTTTTTATGTCTGCTGCAATGCCGTACACTTCATTTTTTTGTAGTTAGAAAAAAGAAACAGACAAATCGTCTTCTATAGGAATTAGTCTGACATTATCATTATTTTTTGTGCAGTCCGTGATATTTCTTGAAGGTTTCGACCAAATAATAAAAGGGGCGTGTAGATTTCAGTCCTGTCAGTTTCTACATAAAATTATATCTATATTTACATCTACCGAGTATGATTCCCTCTATTTCTTACGGAAACTTATAGTTAATTCATAGCTCTATAGAAACGGCCAGACTGAAATCTGCAAACCCCGTTTATAATTATCGATTGGTCGAAATCTACAGCGACCTAAGAAATATCACAGACTGCACGAAATAGTCATACTCAAATTTATTAATTTGTTAAGAGAAAGATCTAAATATAAACAAAAAAATGCTTTCTTTGATGATGCATGAAATATTAAACGTATTGTTTTTCAAATGATATTAATGAAATATTTTTAAAAACTTTCTTAGCAATTTGATTAATAATGCATTCGATTTCGCTGAGTACTTATAAGGTAAGACAGTGATACAAGTACCGACCCATTTGTGTTGATTGTGTACTATTATAGACGAATAATTTATCTACATTTTATCTCTCTCTTTCTTTCTCTCGCCCATTTATACGTGTGTGTACATACATGTATCTAGTATGAATTGGTAGGTATCTGTAGGTAAATACAGCCCTATTGTTCTCACTTGAGAAAGAGCTAATTAGCATTCAAAATATGCGATTTTGTTAATACTAGAAAGCTATACAGTTTAACGCGTGCGTATTAACGTGGGATAGGAGAGTCCGTTATGAGTTTTAAATGAACATTAACATACTGCAAAGTATGTTAATGTAAGTCAAAGGGTAGATATAATTGGTGTATTAATGGTATACAGTCTGTGACAACTGTAATATTTTGTTACATTATGACAACGTTGCACTGTAGTGACTTTCTGTGTGTATCAACAATGTAGTGACTTGTAGTGGCATCTTCAGGGTGTGTGCTGTGATAATGACGTAATGACTTGCACCTTAGAGCAATGTAACACAATATGCAGATATTATTTATATACTTGTATATCACATGTGTACATGTTTTTGATTTTGTGAAATATATTTTCACTATATGTATCAATAATGTAGTGACTTTGCTGTGTGTATCAACAATGTAGTGACTTGTAGTAACTTCTGTTGTGTGTGTGTGGTAATGACGTATTGTTTTGCTCCGTTGATCAATGCATCTCCTTGGATGAAACAAAATATTTAGCTACACATGTACAATACATGCTATTAATTTCATAAAAACTTCAAATATTTTGCTACATGTATGACAAAGGTGTGGTGTAGTGAATTGTTCTGTGTATCAACAATGTAGTGACTTATTGTATGTAAAATAATGATATATATCTCTCTCTCTCTCTCTCTCTCTCTCTCTCTCTCTCTCTCTCTCTCTCTCTCTCTCTCTCTCTCTCTATGTGTATAGATATATACATATATCAGTAGGTAAGTACAGCTCTGTTGAAAAAAAAACTCCCTATTCAAAATATGCAATCTTTTGATCTTTTGAATGCTAAAATGCTACGGTCCTTGAAACGTTCTACTTTCGCATTACTTGTGCGTTCGCTCACCGTGCGTTCATCGTGCGTTTATTGTTCACAAAGTGTTCAGGGTTCGCTCATATTATATTGTGTTATAGAGTGTGCGCTCAGCAATCGTTCACCATTCGTTCATTTTGTTCATCTCCATTGTTTTTCGGAACATCATATTAGAAAACAGGAGAACAAAATTGAGCATGTGATCTTAATTACGACAGAAAATTCATTCAATACACCGGGAATGCTTTTATATATGTTTTTAACAAAGTATCAAGATTATCGACAGTAAGTAAACATATTTATTATGAATTGATTACAAGTAGTTTAACTTTTTTATTATAAAACATTGTCACCGTTCAGTGACGTCGGAAGCAAATTGAAAGTGTGGGTGTGTGTGTGTGGGGGGGGGGGGGGGGGGGGGGGGGGGGGCTAAACTTGTCAAGCCAAAAAAGGGAGGGTTATGTCTAACTTTGCAAAACAAGTGGGAGGGGGGGCTTATTATGTCTAAATAATGTTGTATGAAGTAAAGATCGGCATAAAACAAAATCTGTCCACTGCCATTTTTTTTACCGCTTTAAAATGTTTGACAAGATTAAATATATTTCAGAACTCTATTGACTGTTTATCTATTAACAGTCCTTACCAATCAAACCCTGACTTTAATAATTCAATCTAGAAACAAAGACCATGGGACAAAATGAATGTTAATTACACGGTTACCTCGTCAAGCCGTATAACAACCCTTAGTTCTTTTACATTTTCAAGCATTAAAAAGCTGCAAAAGAGACATTGAAGGTTTTTTCCAGTAATGTATGTTTTACGATTGCCTTCGTATATTAGACATGTCAAGATGTAATAAAATTTGTCTTTAGTAGAGTATGAACATAGAGAACAATATATATTTCTTCTTTCAGTGTTACAGTACCCGCAACGGTATTTTTAACAAGATAAACGATATGATAGGATTCACGCACGATAGGATAGGATTAACGCACGATAGGATAGGATTGATTCACGATAGGAAAGGATAAACGATGTTCATGATAAACGTATAATCGCGTTAAACGATCTTCACGATTAACCTGATAATGGCAGAATTTGAGAAAGAACACGTTCAAATCAAGATTTACGTGGAATTTCTTGTTATTAACAATTGCCGAGTTGTTAATCATCGCTGCATCCTTTATAGAATGTATAAAAACGACCAGTTTAATTTTTTTAGCAAAAATTATGAGCTTATATGATCAATAAATGATCTGTATTGTTAACAATGTTTTCATTACCGCACACCCTAGCCGATCGCCGCGAAGATTCAAATCACACGGAAAATAGCGGGTTCAATTAAAATACAAGTCTTGTTCTAAATAAATATAAAATCTATCATAAATACATTTCTTTCCGTATAAGAAAATGGTGCATTAAAAACGAATTATATTACAATCAAGTTAAATAAATATTTACGCAGATACACATTCCGCGTACGATTTGTTAACATTGTTTTCATTACCGCACATCTTAGCCGAGAACATTTAAGCCCGAGATCAAATATCACACGGAAAAAAGCGGAATCAATTAAAATACAACTCTTGTTTTAATTAAATATGAATTATATCATACATACTTTTGTTTCTGTAAAAAAATGATGCATAAAAAAAACGAATTATATTACATGCAAGTTAATGTTTACGCAGGTATACACTCCGAGTACGATTTAATATATTCGATATACAGGTAAATATGTTACCTTGTTCCTGAAAACTTCGATAGTTTACATTAATTTTTCATTTCCACTGCTTACAGATATGATTTACATGTAATTTTGTTTAATTTTGATCTAGAGAACTAAGAAATTAGTATCATGATAAAATACTGGATATGATTTTATATTTCTTGTTCGGTAAATTTTCATATACGGCGCACTGAACGACTTGTAATTTTGAAATAAATTTACTTGCTTATGAAAAGGCACGAAACGATGAACACGATAGGATAAACGGAAAAACTGTTAAAATTGAACGATAAACCTGATAGGATTAACGCACGATAGGTTAGGATTAACGCACGATAGAACAGTATACACGCACGATACGATAGGATTGTTACACGATACGATAGGATAGGATTGTAAAAAATAACGTTGCGGGTACCGTATGAAATTGACCCGTTTTGATGTTGTTTTAGTTATAATTGCTTAATTATTTTATAATTATCTATTACATCTCATCTTTGATTTAATTGACTCACTCAAATTGAAGTTTTACTCTATGACATATGTTACTCGTGCTTAAGTGCTGATTTCTATTGTTTTGAACTCTTATTCATATTGTGATATACATGATTGTCGAGAGAGAGAGAGAGAGAGAGAGAGAGAGAGAGAGAGAGAGAGAGAGGAATTAGGTTTCGGATTTTTCTGATGTAGTTTTTGGATTCCAAAAAATATCACCCATACCGACCTAAAGTTAAAATAAAGTGCTTTTTACCATCTAAAGCATTTTAGTCTTTTATTGTCGCCGGATATACAGAAACACCTTAATTCCCCCGGTGATAATCCTGAGGTTGGGGAGAATGAGTCAAACCCGGTCACATTTAATCAAAGCGATAGACATTGCAGGTAGGGATAAATCAATCAATCACTCAAGAAAGCAATATAATTAAAACATTTATCACTGGTATAAATATAAAAAACAAGAACAAGTTGAGGCAGACCTTTATACTATCGTTTTTGAAGAACATTCTTACTTGCGCGATGCAAAACTTTCAGATTCTCTTGAATGCCAGCATCAAAGAATAAAGTTTAAACAGATGAAATACATTGTAACTAAAAATATTCAGGAAATAAATAAGAAAAAGTATCGTAATTGTATTTAATCATATGCTGTGGGTTGCATGTGTGTTACCAATAATGTAGTGAGATGCATGTCACTTTGACTGCACTGACTTTCACGTGTGTTTCCATAAAGTGTAAAAATGTAGTGAGAGTCATGTGAATTTCCAACATCTTATTATTTAAAATAGCCAAAATCGTAGTAGAGACCAACAATGAGGATGCTCCAACCAAACATATTCTGTAGTCAATGTCTCTAAAATCATACTGCAAAGCAGTGTAGTGAGATTCTGGTCAAAAGTCAGGTGTAGTGGTTTGCTGGTGTTAACAAGCACACACACACACACACACACACACACACACACACACACACACACACACACACACACACACACACACACACACACACACACACACACACACACACACACACACATAACGATAAATACATCTACGTACGATCCCCGTTTTCTTTTCACCATATATATTTATTTTAATCTATTAACTGGTAAACAAGATTATTAAACATAATCACAGACTCCGAAAGTAAAGTAGAGGGCTATCTGACTCTATGTATAATAATCAATATGAATTATCACGTATATTAAAATGGATTGTTAAGAAATAAAAGACACGTATTGACAAGTGTGAAATAGCTACATGTAATTGGCATCTTAAAAAGTCGAAAATGTCACACGTTTTCAGAAATATTGGGATAATGCCATTAAGTTTCATCTTTTGACAGAAATATGGTCGTACATGTACATTAGGGATGAATCAAGCATGCATGACGATATGGACATTTGCAATATGTTTGACTCAAGTGATGAGTCCAACTCAAGTGAGGAATCCGACTCAAATGAGGAGTCTGACTCAAGTGAGGAGTCAGTCTCAACTGAAGAGTCAGACTCAAGTGAGGAGTCAGACTCAAGTGAGGATTCAGATTCAAGTGAGGAGTCAGACTCAGCTCAGGCAAAAAAGGAGAAATAAAAGGAAAATCTAACAAGCACTCATAATGTTAAAAGAAATTACATTTATTTATGTACATTACAGTTGTAATGATAAACTTGAAAAAAGTTTTAATTAGTGCTTTATCAATTTAAGAAAGATAGTGTCAGCGAGAAAGCAAGGAAACAATGTATCAAATTACTAAATTTTATGGTGCATAGATACTGCGACGTCATTATATTCAATCATTTTCCAATGGGTTTTTTTTTGGAGAGAAAAAGAGAAACGGGAATATAATACAGCATATATACAATACAGGTCTTGATCACATTGATTGGAGCGAAGCTATGGACACATTTTTAGTATGCAAATAAATGGTGTTCGCAACCCTAAAATTATACGGAACAACTCAGAAAATCATGCGGAACAACTGTTGATACGACATTTAAGTAAGAAGAACAAAGGAAAGAATATGCTGTTAAAATTAACAGACTATATGTTTGTCAGCAGATGATAGAAGAGAAGTTGGATAAGGAAATTATCGATATTGTCCTTCGTCTCTCTCTCTTTGTCTCTCTCTCCTCTCTCTGTTTTCACTCTTTCTTCCCCCGTCTATCTACTCTCTGTCTGTCTGTCTGTCTGTCGGTCTGTCTGTCTGTCTGTCTGTCTGTCTGTCTGTCTGTCTGTCTGTCCGTCTGTCCGTCTGTCTGTCTGTCTGTCTTTCTAAAACTGCATATATGTTAGTTTATTATTTGAAGATCTAAAAAGAGTGTGAGAACGTGTCAATCGTTATCAAATGCGATTCTAATATAAGAAGATGGGGGAATAAGATAACGCAAATGCCCATTTCGTTTTGTCGTAAAATACAATTTCAAATTTATTTATTTTCCACTTAAATATATTTGATAATGTTATAATACAAGTTTACAAAAACTACAATTTCTAACTATTATATTCAGTTTTGAAAAATTTAACAAATGATAAGAAAAAAATAAACCCTAAAGTTAAGGTGGTATCGAACCCACAATCTAAAAACCGTATCTCTCTAAGGTTACCTAATGTCTGGTGCTCTAACCACTGAGCCATTTTAGTCACGACAAATTGCGCTGTTTAAATGCTGTATCTGACTTTGGGCACGAGTTTACGGACTTTCAATTGTTGTTATACAAAATGACATTTTTAAAGTATAGTGGGTCATCTCTCCACGTTTTTGTTGATTGAAATCGGTTTGATTTCCATTAAACATTATTTAGACTATGACAAAAATATGGAGCTCAGACCCACTCCATAAACGAAATCGCATTGAAGTTCTAAACATGACACTATTTGGAGGTTTTGACACGCATACGCTAGTGTAAATCAACATATACCAAGTATCTTACATATTTAAGGGTTACAAATCGATTTTATGTTAAATATAAATTGTTTTTAATAATTTAATAATTTAATAATCAGATTGGTTGATATTTTAATTTTACCGACCTTATCCTTTCTCATATAGGCATTTTACACGCCTTATTCCCCATCTTCTTTATTTGTCAAAACTATAACCCTACCATAATACTGAATTGATTACGCATAAATAAAATCATACAGCATAAATGAAATTATCATTCTAAATCTAGGAGAATAATACATATCGCGGCTAGCAATCTCGAACACGACGAAGATTTCTAACAGGTCTTCAATTCAAGACATTGTAGTTACATGAAACCAGTATGAAGCTTCACAGCATGTTTTAAATCAGATAACCAAACCATAACCGAAAAAAACTCTGCAAAACGAAGTTTGGACAAAGAAAGACAGCGATAAAGTCCCTTACGTTGTACCGGAAAGCGACTAATAAATCTAGCAATTTATTGTTTGGATTTTTTAAAACAGATATCCTGATAAGGAAGGCAAGTATATATAGTAGGGTATACAGATGTGTACTTTAAGTGCACCTATAAATACACTGATAAAACAGCTTATCATCAAGTTGGTATTTATCTTTGAACAATATATATCTCTATTGAAATGAATCAGACCTTTTGAATTTATTGGACAGGTTTGTCTGAGATTGTGCATTGTTCATTCCTGGTCTTTTTAGTAAAAATTGAACGAAAAACATGGAGGTTATCCAATATTCTATCTATACACTTAATAATGTAATACATGTATATATTTCATTTTTTTTTATATAACATCATGACAGAACAGTGGATGCATTTGTAAAAAAGCGGAACAGCTTAGTTGGTAAAAAGACAAAACCACCCGTTAAAACTAAATATATGTCAAATATACGTCATGATTAAAAGAATTAATGCTTTTATTTTCGACCGATGGATATATGAAAGCAGCTAATAATGCATTAACAATATTTAAACCGCGTACACCAAGCATTTTAAATCACAATGCATACCCCCCCCCCCCCCCCCCAATACATCATGCTTGAATAACATAAAAAGGATAAACATCTTTAAATTTCATTTACCACATTCAGTACATTTTAATCAGTGATAGTTAGTTATCTACATTAGAATAATAAACCAAAGTTAAAAGTGTACAGCAATCAAGCAGGTGTAAATTTCAGACTTGATATCGTCACTAGCATATTGAGAGTAATGCCTAATAATATATGTTTTCTACCGACACTGTCCCACATTTACATGTATTAATGGGTACGCTGTTTTAAGCATAACCACTTCGTTGGATGGACTGCTACTAATTGGTCTACACCGGCAATGTATACAACCCATAACGTGACGGAGTCCACAAACACAATGGGGTAGTCTTCTCCAACGTACGGGAGTAGTTGATTTTCTCCGCTTTTAGACAAAGGAAAAAATATGCCACAGCCTTTTATTATATTCATAACATTAATTCCAAAAAAATATATACCACTCAGAATAGAGCGATGGTCAAAACGTGTGATGATCATTGAGTGCTCTACGAGTCTAGTAATCTCAAACACTCAAAAATTATAAGACAGATCTTGAATTCACGGCAATCGAATCGTAACAATATGAAAATGCATAGTTAAAAAATTTTCAAGTCACATTGATTTGATCATTAAAAAGGTACAAAGCAAGTTTGAAATTAAATCACAAAACAATAATCGATGAATGGCCTAGAAAACGAAATATGGACACAATGACTGATGACTGACAAATAAGAGAAACAGCAATGTAAACTATTGTCTCAAGGTTTTATCGGTAGGAGACTTATATATCAAGCATTTATTGCTTGATTGGATTTTTTGTAAATATAACCGCAAGTACAGTCAGGTATACAGCCATGTGTATAACGTGCACCTACATGCACACTGAAAAAGACTGCTCATCACTAAGTGGGTATTTCTATCTTGATCTGTATATATGAAACAAAATCAGACCATTTGAATTGATCGAGCAGTTTGTTTGAGATCTTCAGAAAAAAGGTGAACGAAAAAAGTAAGTTTGATTTTTTATGACTTATAAAATTATCGTTGTTTCACGTTTTCAACAATTGACTTCAACTACATGAATATAAGAATGTTATTATTATTATTATTCTTATTTTTTTTTTTTTTTTTTTTTACAAACTATTACTCTGTAGATGTAACGAAAAATATCTTAAATGATTTGCCTCACATTATTACAACAAAAACTTTTGCATTCTTTTGAAGGCGTAATTGTTCCCCGAAATTCTCAGTTTTAATAATGGTTATTTTCGCCCCGTGTGATTTTCGCCCTTCTTCACTTGCAAACAGTTTAACTCCGTCTTGAATTCGCCCAGACACAGTTGTGTTTAAAGAGAAATAATTTTAGAAATTGGAATACGCCCGCTGACAACGAGGGCGAAAGGGGCGAAAATAGAACGGGGCGAATCTTTTCCTGTATACAGAACAACATCACAATATTAATAATTTTCTACATTAGAGTGATAAACTCCAGTTAAAAGTGTTGAACAACCAAGCATTTGTAAAATTCAGACATGATATCGTCACTATCAAAACTAGCATTTTTAGAGTAATGTCTAATAATGTATTTCCCGTACCGGCATTGCACCACCACCACCACCACTAACCAACCAACACCCCCCCCCCCATTTTCATGCATTTAGGGTACGTTATTTATGCATAAACACTTCTTAGGATGGACTGCTACTATTTGATTTACATCGACAATCTATACAACCCATCACGTGACTGAGTGGTCAAAAAAGTATGGGTTAGTCTTCTTTATGGAAATAGTTGATTTTCTCCGCTTCAGCCACGGAAAAAATTGTGTCACAGCTTTGTTGATATTTATGACAGTAAATCAATATGAACTATCAGACAGATCTTAAAATTATTATAGTAATCGATTGGTCAAATATGCATATGCATAGTTTAAAAAATCTTAAAGTCACATTGAGTTCATTATGAAACTGCAAAGCAAGTTTCAAATCAATTCAGCAAACCTTGATGGAAAAGGACCTACGTCGCCCGTCGTCGTGCGTAAACAATTTTACATTTTTAACTTCTTGAAAACTACAAGGTCAATTGTTACCATTTTTGGTGTGAAGCCTATCTAGAGTTAATGTTAATGAAATTGTGAAATTCATGACTCTACGCCCCCCCCCCCCCCTCCCCGGTTGCCATAAGCGGGATCAAATATGGAAAAAGCCCAATTTTCATCTTTTTCTCTACTCCCACACATGTGGTGAAAATATGAATGCATGGGGCCAAAATAAAATTATTGTTTGTTTTGAATTGCCTCCTGCCTCATTGAAATACCATAAAGAACTTGTTTATATGGAGATTTTTTTTATTTTTTTACCAATTTGTAATTAGTTAAAGTTCAAGTTTAAGAAAAAAAATCCCTCTCTCCTGGGTCTAGAAACCCACAGGCGGCAATTCAAAAGATACATTTTTTAAAGTACGGCCTGGTTATGAAGTCTTTGAAGCCCTTTACCAAAATTGTAAAATTCATGGCCTCAAGGTCAGGAGCCATATAGCAAAAATGCATTAGATCTTAAAAAGATCTTATCTACTCCCATACATATTTGAGAAAAACTAAATGCATGATTCTGATGTCCACAAAGTCTTCCACCTAGGTTGTGTAATGCATGATCCCTAGGACAGGGGTTCAAGCCCTAGGGCGAGGGATAAATATGACCATATATTGAACATGTAGTTTTACTTAAGGTAATTGCTGTTTGTTATCCATAACAATTTTAACTCCATCTTGAAAACAACATGACAATTTTTTACGCAACAATATTGAATTAGATATGTGTTCTATTTCAGGAAATCTATTTTAATTTAACTCTTGTACCCCCTCCCAACTCACAATTTCATGAATTAATGTTTTTAGCAACCTTCTTCGAAAGGGGGGGAACATAAAAATACAATGCGAAAAATTACTCTCGAAAATTTTCTGATATACGAGAAAAGCCCCGGATATACGATGACTTCGTTATTTAGGTCATGTTTGATGTATCATAAAGAATCCGCTACTATATTATAAAGATCAACTAGTGTATCCAACATGCCTACACCTGGCGGGTGCCCTAACCAAGGTGTTACCCTGGAGAGTCGCCTCCTCTATATGGGGAGTAGCCCGTGTCCAAATCTGTATAAAAAGAGAAGGCAGAAAGACAGCCTCCATATGACTACTCTTTTATGTAGATAACAAGGTTTTTTGTCTATCTTACCTGTACACCTGGCGGGTGTCCTAGCCAAGGTGTTACCCTGGAAAGTCGCCTCCTCTATATGGGGAGTAGCCCGTGTCCAAATCTGTATAAAAAGAGGAGCTAGAAAGACAGCCTCCAGATGATTACTGGAGAGCTATGTTTCCGCACTCCCCCCCCCCCTCTCCGAACACTGCGCTACAACATTCTCTTCCTAAGTTCCTAATAAGAAAATGCGATCAAGTCCATACCAATTATCTGAAGAACCGTGGTCAGTAGTAGAATATTATTTATATTTCTGACCCAGCGTCGACAAGCTCATCACTGGACTTAATTAAACATTTCTCCTTGAACAAAAAAAAATTATATTTGCATAAAGCATGAACTTTAACCAATTTCTATAGAAATTCTGTTATGACAAATTTCCCCCTAAAAATGTCATTCGTATCTTCGCTGTGATTCAGGTGGCTCGTGCATGTACACATCTACAACGAGAAAAAGAGAATTAAAATCTGTAAATACATTTTTATAAAATCGTAACACACCAAAAAAAAAATTAAATAATAAAGGATGACAACACACAATTAAAATATTTGAATTACATGTAAAAGGAACACACTATTGTAATATATTAACAACATTTATGCTTAGGCATTTTATCTGGGTAGAGTCGCCAAGCTCTTTAGACTAGTGCTTCACAGTAATATATGATTATTGCCATATTTATCTGTACATGTACCTTATGTTCACATATAATTTGCATAAACACTTCGTTTACCATTTAAGGTTCACAAAATAAAAGTCCAACACTTATGTATCACGTCCTCTGAAAAGAGCACATCGTCAAAATAAATATTGTTTGTAAAAAAATATTCATTTATTGTCTCACAATATAAATTGCCATCTTGTAACATTACATGAATTGACAAAATACAATAAATATCAGCAGTAACCATAATTATTATTACATCACAATTTTAAGCTGCGAAGACAAAAGCACAAAGACAAACATATGCTTAAATGTTACAAAACATTCTGTGTACCAACAGTTCTATGTTACTGGTATACATTCATTTTATACATTTGTATTTGAATTCAACATATTATTAACTACTAATTTGTGTGTGTTACATAAGTATTGATAATTCATTCCAGATGATTTATCAAAAACCAAAGCATCGTGTGTTGCACCGATTAAAAAAAACTTGGAATGAAAAAGCTTAAAAAAATAAATTCAAACTTTCCAAAACAAAATCAGCTAGAGAAGATTAAAAAAAAAATATTGTTAAAAAAAAAATAAAATTTAATATAGAGTATGTTGTTACTTTTAAATTTTGATTAATTGATGATTTATATAGTTTCCAATAAATGTGCCCGATATTTGAAATGGCAATCCAAATGTTGTTAAGTAAATTATTTCAAACAATTCATAGAATACGTAAAAATATATCTGTTTCAATAAAGAGGTCCATGTTGCATAGATGCTAATCTCCTTTGAAACGGTAATCAGAGTTGTAAAAGTCAATACAATGTATATACAATATGATTCTTTTTATGATCTGTCTTGAATTATATATAAAGTTCATGAAGTCTTCTACCTTAATTATGAAATTCATGACCCCTGAGACAGGGGTTCAGACCCTAGGGCTGGGCAAATTTAGCCATAAAGTGAAAATATATTTAATCTTAGAAAAATGTTCTTCTTTACTAATACATAAGTGGGGAAAAAAGTGAATACATAGTCATAATGTCCTCGAACTCCTCTATCTAATTCATGAAACTCATGGCCTCTGGGTCAGGGGTTCAGGCCTCAGTTCGGGCCAATATCGTCATATAGTGTTAATGGATATACTGTTTGAATATCTTCTTCTCTACTCCCACAAAAACAGCATACGACTCCGAACACTATTCGGAAGACCGACTCTTAATATATAAATTTTGAAGTGCAAGCAAGTAAGATAATCTATTTTTTTTTTTTTATATAAATTTTAATTTCGGTGGAAAATACTTTAAAACACCAATTACATATTTTTGGTAGCATTAAAACACAATTTTGATCCCATCTATATATCAATCCAGCTGGAAACAACTTGATAAATTTGTTGAATGAACTGTAATTGTTGAATGAATTGTAATTTATATGTTTCATGCAAGGAAAACTTGTACAACGCATTTTAACATAAATACGTGTGATAGATAGTTCAATCAAATGCGCTTTAAAGTACGCTCTCGTTTCCCTATATTTTTTTACGTCTTATACTACAAGAAGACTTGAATTGCAGTATTCTAAAATTGCAAGTATGTTCATTTGCAAACGAAACATTTTTCAGAATAGATATCAATTTAAACATGTCACAAGTCTTGTAGTGAACTTACATAAATCTATAAAATATAGTATCGTTGCTTTTCACACTTATATTATTGACACTACATAACAAGTGAAAATTAAATAATGGGATATCTTAAAAATAATTTGTTTAAACATACTCATTTACACCTACATTTGCAAAGTTGTTATAACTTCTTTTTATAACAAATAGTGTTCTTTTTCAAATTACACAAAAATATTTCAGATGACTCTAGCTTCTTTGAAAACTTTTGATTTGAAGAAAAGGGATACTCTTGATTTTTTCAAATAGTGTCTAAAGATCTCGTTAGTTCAAAGTGTTATATTTTTATTTTTCGAAATTACAGCGAAGAGGTTAAATCATCTATATTTTATAACTTCCTTGACTCGAAACGTTGTAAGTTTTTGAAATATATCAAATACCTGTTCAATTAAGACATTTAAATTGTTATTTTCTATTATTTGTGGAAATAACGAATTTAAGATAATAACAGACGTTCCATTTGAGGGAAAGAAATGCAGTTTATTATGCATGAAGTCTGAAGATGACATTTTTAAAAAAAAGTGAAGAGTAACTCGAACATTTCTGGAAATTGTTTGATGGTGATAATCATTAACATGAAAATTATTTAAGAATTATTATTACACTTTATTAGATGTTTATATGATCATGTGAATTAGAGACAAATTGAATATCATGTTTTTCAAATTACCTATTGATTATATTGAGTATGACATCATTTTTTTTTTATCATATTTGTAGAGCCCTTAAAATTAAAGATAAATGGCTTCCGGTGGTAAGTATCTTTTTTCTCGTTGCAAAAATTAAAAACAAAAGTTGAATAATACCGCAACAATTAAAAAAATAAAGATTATTTATCATTGAATAATCGTAAATGCATAACAGTTCCAGAACAGTAGCCTAAAACTTTTTCGTTAAATCCAATATGTTATAAAATATAGTTTTCAATATACATGTAGTTGTATTTAATCGCATATTAATATTTTCACAGATGTAAAACGCCTCTCTGGTCAATTGGAAAAGTTGTCTCTACAAGGTAGTTTCTGAAAATATATGTCTATCTATGCTGTTGTGAATTTGACTTTCAATTTATCAACTTAAAATAACACAATATGACAAAAACATCATGGAAATCTTGTTTTTATTCTGTTTATAGCACCAATACCTCCAACTGTTCATTATTTATGAACTTTACACCGCACCTATAACAAAGAAAAAACATGTTAGGTAGCACGGGACAGTTTCTTTTTATTCATTTCATTCTAGCCAGGGGATGTGTGTCTTCGTAACTCTAACTAGAATTTCCTCAGTTCCCATTCAACACAAATACCTTTAATTCACTCCTTATAAGGCCAATCACCAATTTCTGAGGAAAATTACTAGTCAGAACCTGTAAAATTTTCTACATGCTGGTTTCTCTGAGATTTTGACCCCTTCATATTTCGCCCATTTTTCATGATTTTTCTGCTTTTTATAAATTAGACCTCCCCCAGCTTATTCCCTGCAGATGGTTGACATTCCGTACCGTGTGCATGTTGCACCATCACATGTCAGAGACATAACAGTGTAAAGTTTACTATGTCCCATCCACCTACTCTTTGCGTTAATTTACCTCCCGTCTGTAACTTGCAATTTCACTGTGCAAAGTCAACACAACAGTCATAGCCGCAAGTTTCGCATTTTACTTCTGATTCCCATGTACTTAACATTAGGGACCTACATATTGCATACTAATTTCAACAAGAGACATCCCTCTAACTAATAATAATCATTAAAAATCATTTCATGAATTTTAGCAGCACTCATAACTCTTCAAGTACAGCAAATCTCAATTTTACAAAAAATATTGACGGGTACTTTCTCCGAAACTGTCCCTTGCTACCTTAGACGAACAATTAATATAACTAAAAGGGGAACATATCGCCAATCCTGTAACAAAAAAAACTTCTATTATGCATGTTTTCCTTGTTGGTCATAAAATTAAAGTCACCAAACAAATTCTTTTTTTTTTTATAAAAAAGCTTTCAGCCACAACTGATGTATCAAAAAGATCCCGACAAACTAGTCTGTGTTTAGTTTCAGTCCAAAGATGAATATTTACTTCCTAAATATTGTTGAGTTGTCTTATGCATCTCCCTTTATCTGAACAATGTACTTTTGCTGTACATCACTTGTTTAAAATTTCCCCTAGTTAAATTGAAGCGACATCTTCAATTTGTAATATGCTTACATATTTTAAGGTTTTAGTATCTTTAAAGAGACAGTACAGCGCATCTTATTAAAAACTGACTTGAAAAAAATTTCCGATCGGGTTCGGTATTTTTGTACTACTCTGAAAGTTTATAAAACTTTCAGAAATACAAATTTCTGTATGAAATCAATCTTATTATTTCATTAAAATTCATAATTATGTATAACTCATATTTACATCGCAACGTGTTACGTGGTTCCGCCTTCTATACTATTACGCATGCGTATTTACTATAAAAAAACACATGCAGGGTTCGCGAAGATTCTCCAATTCAGGTTTGTTGATAGAAATATGTATTTTCTACTTCTCCCAAGTAATAATTGTTCAAAGTTTTTAAAATAATCAGAATTATTATTTTGTAAGCATGTATTTTGCGTTTTTATCATAAGAGTTGCTACAATCTAAATTCACTTTGTAAGAGAAACCCTTTGAGCGGTTATTTGACATATTTATGTCTGTTCATTTTAAAATGAACTGAAATTGGTAAACCATTTATAAATTATCGAGAAAGTGATGATGTGTTCCGCTTAGACAGTCCCTTTAATATGATGACCGTAGTCGGGCGAAGATCTTGTAGTTTTCAGCAAATGCCAATTACTGTTAATTAAAATCCATATGGTACAGATAAACGATATAAGATTAATCTGGCTTGTACGACCCTTAAATGTCAAGCTCATAATTACATTAATTAGGTATCTGAAAGGGATTTTTATGTAATTCAACTGTCACAATCAACGTTATTTCTTATTTCCTAAAGTTAAAGACAAATGTATTTTCAGCTGTACTGCCTCTTTAACTAAATTTGATTGGAACTACGTATGTCTCTTTTACATGGATATGATATCAAATTGATGTAAAACAAAAAGGATACATGTTTGTACGGATATTCATTAATCATTTTCACATTTATTCACAAGTTTCTCTTTTTATTCATGTAGATATTCTTGGGATGTCTCCAGAGAAAAGATTTGGTAAGTATATGTAATATCTCTAGTATAATAACAGATTCCATATACTAATATATCAGATAAAAAGAATCACTTTTTTCATTTTTCCGTTGTCTTTTGTTCTGAAAAGTGATGATCAAATACAAATACATTTCCATTGGCAAAGATCTCTCTATTTGATGTTATTTTAATAAAAATAAATGTTTTAAAATTAAAACAATACTACATACATTTCTTAATTATCAAACCTCATAAATTATGCAGTTATAACAAAACACATGAAAATTATACAGCAAATGTATGAAACAAATCTTGATCATCAAGACTGGGATAAGGCCAAATCAACATGCTTAATCTGCAAAATAGATGATAGCAATACAGTCAACTTAGAGGACAAAACAATTGGTGAAGAGGATAAACATGCGGAGGAGTTCTTACTACAGGAGTTGGAGAAAAAGAGTGAAGTGAGGAATGTCACTGTATTTATGAACAATTCTCCTTGTTCTACACCAAATCACGCATGCGCAGATAAATTGCTGAAGTACCTGGATGCTAACGAAAGTGTTCGTTTGACCTTGTATGTCACAAGCTTGTACATGATTGCGCGGGAGTCTTGTAAAAAAGATGGTCATTCAGAAGTCATCACAAACGAAACTGTTCACAGCGCTGGTTTGAAAAGACTGAAACAACATGCTCGCTGTGAGATCAATGCCTTCAATAAAAATGTTTGGGAAGATTTATTAAACATTACCAAAATGTCCCAGCAATTCAAAGAAGAGTTCATAAGTAAATACTGCAATGTAAGGAGTAGAAAAGAAGAAGATGATTGCATCAGATCGGATCTTGAAACCATCTGAAAATTGAGCTATTTAGTTGCAGTCATATTTGTTTGTATGCTTTCAATGTAGTTTTAAAAAGAACATAAAAGTAAATATGTACTCAGTATCATATGCATGTAAAACTATATTTACCTTTGCTGTTGTATAATCTTTATTTATTAGAACTAATGAAAACAATTTCAATAGAAATTCATGTATCCGCATTACCCAGCATTGATTCAATGTTATACATACAGTGTTTAATTGAAACACATTGTTATAAAACCTTATTTGCAGTGTAATGTCATTTATTCCACAGTTCGTTTTTAGATTTTTCATGTTTTTTTTGTTTTTGTTTTTTTGTTCTTTGTTTGCAAAATGTGCTTTTAGTTATAATGAAATGTAAGTACATGAACACGGTTATATTTTCAAAGTCATGATGAATACGAAGAAGAAAACGGGGAATGGCTGAATATGTTGATTAGTATTCTATAACGCTTTGTGTCAATTTTATTTATTTTTTTCTAGTGTAAATTGAGATTAGATAAAATGCATCAGTAAATTAAAGTGTGATGTCAAAACAACGTCCCATTTAACACATCCTTGATTCCTTATAACTAATAAAATATACTAACAATCGCTAATAAAACACTTCAAAACTTAAGCACTAGGACGGTTTTACTATTTTTATCGATACGAGTATTGATGCGGATCGAAATGTAAATGATTTGTTCACTGGCTCAAACTCTGTTAAATAATCTATTTAGATGCTTATAAATATTGTGAGCTAATGTAAAACTCACTACAGAACTTTGACATCCCCAACCAAATTTTGTGCATGTTAAATAATGTTGAAAAGCGTATTTCAGCATGTTTAATAAAAGCGTATTATATATCTAATACCTTCATTATCAGCTGATAGTTGCTATAGTTTGCGGTATAATGAATGCTTAAATCTGTAAAATTCACACTTTAAAGTGTAAAATTCACACTTTAATCTGTAAAATTAACACTTTAATCTGTAAAATTCACACTTTAAAGTGTAAAATTCGCACTTTAATCTGTAAAATTTGCACTTTAATCTGTAAATTTTACACTTAAATCTGTAAAATTTACACTTTAATCTGTAAAATTCACACTTTAAAGTGTAAAATTCACAGTTTAATCTGTAAAATTCACACTTTAATCTGTAAAATTTACACTTTAATCTGTACAATTCACACTTTAAAGTGTAAAATTCACACTTTAATCTGTAAAATTCACACTTTAAAGTGTAAAATTCACACTTTAATCTGTAAAATTCACACTTTAATTTGTAAAACTCACACTTTAAAGTGTAAAATTCACACTTTAATCTGTAAAATTCACACTTTAATCTGTAAAATTCACACTTTCATCTGTAAAACTCACACTTTAAAGTGTAAAATTCACACTTTAATCTGTAAATTTTACACTTAAATCTGTAAAATTTACACTTTAATCTGTAAAATTCACACTTTAAAGTGTAAAATTCACACTTTAATCTGTAAAATTTACACTTTCATCTGTAAAATTCACACTTTAAAGTGTAAAATTCAAACTTTCAAGTTTAAAATTCACACTTTAATTTGTAAAATTTACACTTTAATCTGTAAAATTCACACTTTAATCTGTAAAATTCATACTTTAATCTGTAAAATTCACACTTTAATCTGTAAAATTTGCACTTTATTCTATAAATTTTACACTTTAATCTGTAAAATTCACACTTTAAAGTGTAAAACTCACACTTTAAAGTGTAAAATTCACACTTAAATCTGTAAAATTCACACTTTAATCTGTAAAATTTACACTTTAATCTGTAAAATTCACACTTTAAAGTGTAAAATTCACACTTTAATCTGTAAAATTCACACTTTAATCTGTAAAACTCACACTTTAAAGTGTAAAATTCACACTTTAATCTGTAAAATTCACACTTTAATCTGTAAAATTCACACTTTAATCTGTAAAACTCACACTTTAAAGTGTAAAATTCACACTTTAATCTGTAAAATTCACACTTTAATCTGTAAATTTTACACTTTATTCTGTAAATTTTACACTTTAATCTGTAAAATTCACTTTAATTTGTAAAATTCACACTTTTATCTGTAAAATTTGCATATAATATACACATACATTTGAGAGTTTTTAATCATTGCGGTGATTTGATCGAAGGAATATTGACCGTGATTTTTTAATAAGTGAATATTTTATGTTAAGTCTTAAATACAGTGACATCATTAAATGTATGGACGAATTACATGGGTATGTCTTGAGTATCCGCTCACTTAAAAGGATTACTAAGAAAATAGGACTTCATCGCCGGAAATATAAGACTGATATACTACAGGTAGCGTTGTTTGTGTTCGAACAGTGTGAAATGCATGGCCAAATGCACGGATACCGCTGGATGCATTTAAAGTGTCTTGAAACTGAACTCATTGTTGACCAAGAGACCGTTCGTGTTTTGCTGCATATTATTGATCCGGAAGGTATCGAGTTAAGAAGAAAGAGGCGACTCAGAAGACGAATTTATTCCATTAAAGGCCCAAACTCCGTCTGGCATATCGATGGTTATGATAAACTTTCTAGATACGGAATAAAGATACATGGCTGTATTGATGGATTCTCACGCCAAATTATTTGGTTAAAGGCAAGTGTTTCCAATAAAAATTCAAACATTATTGCTCATTATTATATAGAAAGCATAAAAAGATATGGAGTGTGTCCAAGACGTTTTAGAGCTGATATGGGTACCGAGAACGTTCATGTTGAAGCAATTCAAAAGTTCCTCAGACGACACCATCAAGACGAGCATGCCGGAGAACGAAGCTTCTTATACGGAAAAAGCATAAACAACCAAAGAATAGAAAGTTTGTGGGGTATGATCCGCCGTCAGGGAATTCAATTCTGGATGAATGTTTTCCAAGGACTTGCAGAAAGTGGCTTTCATAACGCAGATTACTTATACCAAGAAATAACTTGCTTTTGTTTTCTTCAACTAGTACAGGTAAGAATTCCATGGTTGCATGGGTCTGCCACCACTTGTCAGATAATTATACTGACTTGTCAAATGATTATGTCGACTTGTCAGATATTTATGTCAACTTGTCAGATCTTTATGATGACTTTTCAGAAAATTATCATATTGACTAGAAACTCAATATTTTGTTGTTAAAGCGTGTTAGTGCCACTAACTGTCATTACCTTGTTACCATAATATCTGACAAGTCGACATAATCATCTGACAAGTCAACAAAATTATCTGACAAGTCGACATAATGATCTTACAAGTTAACATAATTATTTGACAGAAAAAATAAAATGAAGAATATGAGCATTCATATTATAAGTCGACTTGACAGATAATGATGTTGACTTGTCAGATATTATGTCTTCTTGTCAAATAAAGATGTCGACTTGTCAGATAATTATGTCGACTTGTCAGATGATTATGTCGACTTGTCAGATAATTTTGTCGACTTGTCAGAGCCTTATGTCGACTTGTCAGAAAATATGTCAACTTGATGGAACAAATTGGGCGTGGAAACGTTTTTAGTGTTGAATTTTTTCAACATGTGAATAAGTGACAAGTCGACATAAAGATCTGACAAGTCAACATAATTATCTGACACGCCAACATCAAGATCTGACAAGTCGACATGATTATCTGACAAGTGATGGCAGTATTATGCCACCATAGAATTCAATTCAAAGTCATACATGTACTTTTTTTACAAACTGTTTCTTTCAGATAATACAAATTGTCTTTAGTTATAATTACGCAGATTTATCCATGGATCAAAATTGCGCATAAAAGACATTTTGAAAATCCAGCTGTACATGTATTAATGATTTCATGTGTTTGTTTTAGGACACGTTAGACGACATCAGTTCTATCTGGAACCGTCATAGAATTAGGCGATATAGACAAGGAGTTTCGCAATGTGGTCGACCCTTTCTTCTTCATCACATGCCCAGCGCATTTAATACTGTGGATTATGGCGTTGAAATAAACGAAAACGAATTGAATATTTGCGAAAGTGAATTAGAAATGCTATCGCATTTGCCATGGTCAAAATTAATCAAAAACCTGTGTGCATGTATAATGGAAGAAAACAATATCGCAATGCCTCAGGATCCAGAAAGCATGCAAACCTTGTACATGTTTTTAAGAGAGGAAATAAGAAACAACTTATGATTTGTCGCAGCATCTTGCTAGTTTAGCAGTTGTAGTTAAAATAAATAAACTAGAGCTCTTATTGGTATTTTTTGAAGTTGAAAATGTATATCATTATGGTATCAAATTTTTCAAGGAACACAAATAGTCTAATATTTACTGTAATTTGTCCATACAATAAAATTTGTCATTATAATAAGTTGTTTTTTGTTTGTTTGTTTGTTTGTTTTTTTTTTAAGGAACGCGATTTGTTGATTGATGTCATATAATCCTGTGTGATCAAGCAATGGATTTTGTTATAGACTTTTAATCCATATTTGGCAAAAAAAGTGGGTTTGGCATGCAGACATTGGACGACTCAATATCAAAATTAACACGCATATTCTTTCAATATCAAAAGTTTTGCAACAATTATAATTTTTAAGCACTTTAAAAGATAGACGCACTATAATACCTGTAATTATTATAATACAATTTATTGCATAGTGTCATGACGGCAGGCATATCTAAGGTTTAAAAGTTGCCTTTTCCGAAACAGTGCAGGCAACGGATACAAGCAATAATAAGGTTTTTCATTAAAAAAATTATCAATGCATGTTTAATGTGTCAACATTTACATTCACAATTGGTGTTTATATATTAGATGTAATAAGCAACATTGATCAAGATTTTTAAAGTAAAACTCTTCACCATGAACGTGTGTAATCCTGATTTAAAAAACGATTAGCCATATTTGAACGGTGAAAAAAAGGGGGAGGGGTATCGCAAGAAGTTGTTACATAGTGCCTATTACGGTACAATGTAAGTAATAGTTGGTGTTGGATTATCATTATAAACAAAGAATAATCACTCGTGTGTCTTCAATTACTTGTCAAGTGTGTATGTTAATTCGATAGAATTATTCTAAAACATTTGATCGTAAGTATATTTTATGTAGTTGTTACAAAACAGATGTAAAAAAAAATTCATTTGACCCCTTCCCCATGGATCTATGCCACTGTATATGTTCATTCAAACCATCAGATTGAGATTTCAGCCGTCGCGCCATAAGTACACATCACAGACACGTAACATCGGAGGGGA
This sequence comes from Magallana nippona, assembly GCA_033439105.1. NCBI lineage: Eukaryota > Metazoa > Mollusca > Bivalvia > Ostreida > Ostreidae > Magallana > Magallana nippona. The sequence continues at coordinate 29,041,440 of CM065917.1, read as the reverse complement.
GGGGGGGGGGGGGGGCGCACTGCCCACTGTTTTTGCAGCAGACACTTTTCTTAACTTTACATATGAAAATGGAAATCTCATGGATTTTCTCCCCCTCCCCCTCCCCACTCCACTTTTGTCAGAGCATGTAATAAATGAAACTGAAAATAAGGAATTTTAATTGAATTGAAATTGAATTGAAGTTACAATGAAAACTTCCCCCTTCCCCTCCCCCAACGGAATAGGATTTTCTTTAATGATTTTGAGAATTCATCCTTTTTTAAAATTGGTTGTCAATATGTTTTAGATGAAGCTGCCCTTCCCCACACTTTCAAAATGATGCTGCGTCCTTTCTTATTTCCCATGGTTAGAAAAAACAAAATTGCCTTAATATAAGAAATACAATTTAAAATTTGACTGTTTTATCAGTCGCTTTCAAGCTTACATGCAATTCTTTCAAACATGTTTATTACTAAACTAATTTGAATTAATAAAATAATTTAATTTCAAGTGATATACAGTGTACATGTATGTGCACTAGATCAAAGAAAAGGACTGAATTGTTTTCTTAAACGTACACGTTCCGTTAATGAAATTATGATCAGCAGCGAAAATTAAAATTCAATACTTATTCATTACTTATAACCCTAGTTGATGCATGCATGCTTCCATGGCATTCATAAGCTGGGGTTTTCTTTGCTTTTCGCTATTCACTCTTCGAATAGCGAATATAATTCTGTGGTCAGTTCGCTATTCAAATTACCGTAAACATGCTAATAAACGTAAATTCCATATAAACTGCCATTTTTAATCGAAAGAAACAGTTATATGGTAAAGATTATTACTTGCTGACCTGACCAGAACATTGACATAATTAGCTAGCCTGGCAAGAAGGTAAGAAAATTATAATATTCTGTTGCACTGGGGATATGTCTTTCAAGGGGCTGGCTAACACCCTCTATACCATATTGGGGCCTTCATATGTGGTGTGGATGGGACCCCGGGAAATCCCAGCCGACCCTCAAAAGGAATTGGGTTTACACGACCAGTAACAGGCTAATCGAATAGTGAATAGCGAAAAGCGAATGGAACTCCAAATTCTGAATGCCTAATAAATCTGTATATTTCAATAACTGTCACGGTTTTCATAAATAAAAACTCTTGTAAAACATATTGCGTCCAAAAACAAAAAATTTAATTGAGCAAACATCCACATTTTTAATACCAAAGAAATGAAAACCCCATAGTGAGAAAAGATAAAAAAAAAAACCAACCAAAATGCCAACAGCCAAAATAAACTAAACTTTTAAACATAACAAAAATGTTCTCTTGTTTTTCATTTACAATACTTTTTGAAAATCAAGTTTAAATTCCAATGAAACAAATTATAATTTGTAACCTTTTCAAATGTTCACTTTGAAAAATAAGTAGGTTTTCAATAGCAACGACTTACAATCCTTAATTCTTTTATTTTGAGGCAACATTTACGCAAAATCCATTACCCAAACGCTTGAGTTTAGAACTGCATTCATCTCACTTCTAAAGACCGTATAACTTTCGTACGCTTTTGGAATGTCGAGTACTCTTCCACAAGTATGCGCTATCGGGCGTCTAGAAATACCCTCCATATCAACGATTTTTACTTGAATTGTGAAAAACTTCCCTTCAGAATTATATAACATCAGATCACTGGCTGTTATAAACCGAAGCAACGTGCGCAGCATCTTGGTATCTTCAATTTCACGGATATATCTCTTGAGATATTTGAAGGACTCGGATTCTGGTTCATCGCATTTAAGAGTCGAAAGAAGTTTTTTTGATGTCGGGGTTATTTTCTGAAATTCACTGTCAACATCCAAAACAAGCTCGTAAGTTATAAACACCTCAAAAAGGCATTCTCTAATGAATGCTGGTTCTTGTACCATTTCCAAATGGGCAATTTGGTCAATGACAGGCCCAATGTTATCTTTGGTAATTTTCACCTTACAATCATGAGTGGAGAGGATCTCAAGAAGTTCATCCATGTCTGCTTTCTCCATGTCCCCAATTGCATTGGAAAGAATTCCACTTTCACTTTTTGGGATAAATTGGAGAAATTCTTCTCTAAGTTTGTCACTACCAAATCCAAACAAGGAGGACTTTAGAAAGTTGGGGGCTAGTCGAATTGGCAGTAAGTTTTGAAGGATCCAACCTAAGGCGATAATTTTCCCAACAGCCCTCCAATCGTCAGCCTCCATATCATGTCGGAGACATGGAATTTTCAAATCCGTACCAGTTGTGCACTGTTCATAAAAGTCTTCCCAGAATTCAGAAAGCATATCCCTCATGACTCCCCCGCTGTCATAAGCCTGTTCTCTTTCTCCGTTTGGAAGAATTATTGAGGCAAGTATAATGTCCTTTTTAAAATCGACATCAGAATTTTCTTTGAATATTTTGATAAGCTCTCGAAGAACTTGCCCTCGATGCACTACAATACTAAATTCCTTAGGCTCGCGAACTATTGGAATAATTGGAATAGTGGGTGTTCAAGTCGCCTCCCCCAAATTGTCTTCCCAAAGTAGAAGGATAGCAGGATGAGGTAGTGAGGAGCTGTCACTGTCATCTCCTACATCAGGATTCAATGGACGTTTACTTGAATCTTTTTTAGAACATTATCTTCCGAACTTTCAATGAACTCCAACACTTTTTCAGTTAGGTCTGTAAAATGTTGAATAGGATTGGTTGACTTGTTTTCAGTGCTCGAGGAGGGGTAGTTTTCGTCCTCCTTGACAACTTTAGAGGATTCTCCTGGCGTATTCTTTGATTCTTTAAGCTGCTGTCCAGCCTTACTTGGTGATGCGCTGATTTTGGTTTGGTCAGTTTGTTCTTGTGTTCCATCCAAACCTTCATCATCTGATAATTATTTCTTTTGTCTTGTACGCAAATAGAAGTGCACAAACTGAAGTTTGGCTTTGTCAATTATGTCCCCCAATGTTGTTTCCTCATCTTCTAGAGGTTTCAGTTGGAAATTCGTTATTTCAAAATCCATGTCCTTCAGCTCTCCATGTTGACTTTCGCCATCAGGAAAGAAAAGATTTAGACACTCTTTTATGATGGATTGCTTGTTCAGTGATTTGTTAAGCATCACGGTTCTCCTGCTTTTGCTCTTACATGCACATACATCTTTTTTCCTTCGTCGAAATGATACCAACCAAGATGTACTTTGTGTTCTTCTTTTTTGGCACTTAATTTGGGGATGTTTTTGGCAACTGATTCTGTTTCCTCGTTTGACGTATCTGTATAACTGGCCCTCCTGCTTCTTAACCTATCTCTAAGTCGATCCATAAGACTAGTC